>CAKJPN010000003.1:0-203468 GCA_917208275.1 Patella pellucida
AACTTAAAAAAGACAGAAAGGAAAGCGAGGAAAAGAATGGCAAAGAAGTGACTGAGTTAAAAGATAGAATAAAAAAACTTGAAGCTGAAAAAGAAAAAAAGGATGCCCAAGCTGCAAAAGAAGAAAAGCGTAAATTCCAGATGCGTATTGCTAGGGTGGAGTCTAGCGACGAAGAAGATGAAACCCCGCCCAAAAGGTCTAAGACAGTTTTTGTCCGCGAAGTGACTCCTAAACTCCAGCCAAATCGACTTTCTCTCCATAAAGTCCCTCAAACAGTTAAAGACCTTTCTATAGAATGGCAGGAGAAACTAACTGGGTTTAATACAGTGCCACAGAAATCTGATTTGCTGACTGAGGCACAGCTAACTTTTTTTAATTACTGGACAAGCGAACACCCAAATGTGCTCGGTAAGTATTCACTTTTTATTCACTTTTTTTCGGTGTAAAATCAAACTTTTTAGTATGTCGTTGTAAGGCGCTGTAAAGGATATCAGTGGTGCATGACGGAAGAACTGACAAGGACAGACGACTAGTCGTTCGGATTGGACGTAAAGCCGAGGACAGGTGTACACATTGGCGTGCACGTAAAAGATGCCATGACAGCTGGAATTTGATATAAGAGTGGGTCGTATCGCTCGTCTTCATGAGCCCAGTTAGGAGCAGAACGATAGGAATATAAACCTCATTTTATTTCCAAACTTAAAACAATAAAATTTGTACTTTTAATCAATCTTTAATTGAATTATTTATATTTTTATTTTCAGCCAACAACGCCCACACAATGAAACTAATTCACGACGGTTGTCAGGCCGACGTATGGATAAAAGGGTGGAGCCCGAGCCCGACCTTAACCCTATCCGAATATTTGATGAACAGGCTGAAAAACTTTGCGCAAAAAAGACGCCGTACGTCTTCAGTTACAAAATTAAGGGATGAGTTTGCAGCTTTCGACGATTTCCTGCACAATTAAATGTCTTTTAATTATTTAGATAGGGTTCTAATCTTTATTACAAAATAATTATTAAGTATAATTATTAAGTACAATTCTTGTAAATCATTATGTACAATCATTCTTTTACTGAGTTAACTAATTATCGTGTACAATCAGTGTAAATTAATTATGTACAATCATTGTAAATCATCTTTCTTTTAATTATTTAATCTTTATAACTAATTATAACCTTGTACAATCATTGTAAATAAATTATTATGTACAATCATTGTAAATAATCTATTTAATTATTTAATCGATATTACTAACTTAACTTAATTAGTATGTACAATCATTGTAAATTATGTTTTATTTGTTTAACCTCTATAACCAATTATCATGTACAATCAGTGTAAATTAAGTATTATGTACAATCAGTGTAAATTATGTTTTAATTATTTAATCTCTATTTACTAATTACCATGTACAATCAGTGTAAATTAAGTATTATGTACAATCATTATAATTATCTTTTAATTATTTAATCTCTATAACTAATAATCATGTACAATCAGTGTAAATTAATTCTTATGTTCACTCATTGTAAATCATCTTTTAATTATGTAATCTCTATTACTAACTTAACTTAATTATTATGTACAATCATTGTAAATCATTATGTATCTGATATTATATTACAACCGATATTTTTAAATAAAAAAAAATCACCTGAAATATAATGTGTTTTTCACTATGCGTGTAATTTCAAGCTTTGTGCAAAGTATAGTGTTAATGAAGAGGGACCGTGGAACCACGGCCTGCTCTTATATCCAAGTCCAAGTGTCAGGCGATGTTTTTTAAGTCCACTCCAATTTGTACACGCACCACGGTTTTCCATTCCACCCGAAAGTCTATACGATGATGTACACACACAAATAGCAGTTTATTTTATTAGGGCCTGGTTGAACAGGGGTTGAATCTAGGGTATGGGACTGAAAACCGTAATATTCAATAGATTAGAATGCATTAAACGTTAGGCAAGAGCCCCCTGTCCTGCATCATTAACAAGGTGATGCATTTTGGACCATATAAGTTGGACCCTTTTTGTTAAAACGTAGTAGTACCCCAACCCAAACTCAACCCCCACCTCACCTAAGGTCATATCCAAAATGTCATATTTCCGAAATTACTGAACAGATATGGTCGGCAGCAAAAATCAAAATCGAGGAACCCAACCCAACCCTAACCCGACAAAAATATACTCAAAGTTCAAAGAACCCGGTCAAAAATATAAGTACGGACACCGAACCCAACACATTTATTCAAAAAGTTATTTTCACATTCAAAAAATATTTATTTTCACATTCAAAAAATATTTATTTTCACATTCAAGAAACATTTATTTTCACATTCAAAAAACATTTATTTTCACATTCAAAAAAACTTTCACATAAAAAAAACCCAGTTATTTTTAGATTTTGACAATAATAAAAGCAGTAATTTTTAGATTTTCTCATTAAAAAGAGCAGTTATTTTTAGATTTTCACATTAAAAAAATCCCCGTTAATTTCAGATTTTCACATTAAACATGTTTATTTTTGCTTCATTTACAATGATTTCAACTCACGTTTATTTTCCTTGATTTATAGAAATAATTTTCATTTTAAATGCACCGTATGACCTATCAGGGATATTTTTTTCTAGACACATTTCTGTGTAGTTCTTGTACAATTTTTTCCACTGTTTACCTAAGATATTATTTTCAAGAAGGTTGTGGAGGATTTCTAATTCTTGCATTGTCCATCTACCGGAAAAGTTTGCCGAACGGTGACGTTCTGGTTCCGGTTGAAATACTTCCTCGGCCACATATGTGACATCTTGACAAGGTGCATCAATTACGGGTTCCAAAATGGTGTGTTGAGTTTTTTTAATCTTATTTCCCTTTTTCGCCGGTACTTCTATTTTATAGCTTATATCTTCATGTAATTTGTACATACGCAAAGTTTTATAACCAAAAAGAGAATGCGAAAGGATATTCAATTCTTGTAATTTGGATATTGATAACGGGATTGAGAAGTGACGTATTTTTTCATAATTAACATACAATCCCTGCATGAGAAAAGCAAGACTCGATATGAAAACAAGGACATCTTTCTGTGCCTTGTCATCGATCGGCAACCCTTCCATCCGCCTTACCACTTGCGCAATCCAGGGAAATATGATACGGTCATCCTGGAAAATATAAGCTAACTTTGACTCAAAAATAAGGTCTCTAGCAGCCAAATCGGTGGCGATTTCCTCTGTTAGCTTTCTTCCATCGAAAGTTCTTTGAGATGTATAAGTTACAGACCAAACAGTCTTGCCTGTCCAGTGAATGTTTCTGTTTTTTGCTTTATCAGTAAATCGCAAGGCTGGAAAGTACTTAAACTTCAGTTCTTGCAATCCTCGATTGATGACAGCTGCTAAATCTAAATCTTTTGAGCGTAAAAGTTCTAAAATTCTACCGAATACCAAAGGATAGCGATACAGTCCTTTGAGAATGTTTTCAGACAGCGCAGTGCATGTAGTGACGCCTACTATTTGTGCCCAGTTAGGCTTAACATTATCTTTTAGGCAAATTAATAACATATTTTCTGTTAATGCAACTTGCATAAATCTGTGATCGTGGATTAAATCAATCAATAAAATGAGAACAGCTTCCTTTCCTATGACCGGCAAAGTACTACTTAGATAATTTGTAAATTTGAAAGCTCGAGCAATCCTCTGCTGCTGCTCCACTGCTTGTGTCCAAATCTGTAATGGCGGCGTCTCATTTTCGTCAACAGTTGTGCTGTTAGGTTCTTCCAGTGTTAAAATACCCATTCTGTTACTGACTAATAGGTTGGCTATTTGACGTGACGAAAAAGATAATGATTTCCCATAAAAAAGAATTTCGAGGGCGCATTCTATCTGAAAGGAATGCCACGTGGCAAAGAAGCCACCGAGGCCTTTATTCAAATCGTATAATGTTCGTAATTCATTGGTAAGGTGCAAGCACAGTTGTTTTAATGTATTTGCGACATGGAGATCAGACTGCCAAATTATCGTTTCTGCGATTGGTATTAATAGTGAATACTCGTTCATTAGGCGCATAAGTTCCTCTTGATTTATATAATCAGTTGCGCAAAGAGTTTCTGGGATTTCATTAGTCATGCAAACAATTTCAACGCGCGGGCGAATTGGAAAACAGATTTTGCTAGCATTTTCCTCCATGACTGCGTTATATTCCGTTGCACTTTTTTGTAAGTGAGCTACAGATTTCGGGTGAAGGAGTCCGACGGTGCCTATCATTCCGGAGATTGGATTATTTTTTCCTGTCGGATATAAATGAGGTGTATCCGAATAAAATTGAACAAACTGGAGAGTTTCTGGTGTACGGGCAAGGTTATAAACATCAGGTCGAATATCCAGTCGCCTGCCATCCAAATTGGATTGAAAATTACAGCACTCTGCGAAGGTTAAACTCTTCCAGATCTGACCTCTGTTTCCAATTAGTTGGTACAACCCATCCTTTGACCAAAAGGCGTTAGCGTTTGCAGGCGAGAAGTCGGTTAACACTGCTGCATGTACTGATAGTCTTTTCACGGTACTGATATCCACATACTCAGTTAGATTTACGCTATTTTGTTGGCGTTCCCCAAATCTGGTGGAGAACATACACATTTCAAAACCGTGTGGGACATCTGTGGTTTCAAAACTTGAATCTAAAAGTTGCATATACCATGTCAGGTCGTTAGGAGAAAGGGTCCATTTTGAGACGTCATTTATTCGATTCTTTTTAACTGACACCCTGTTTAAATCGCTACCACTCAGCTGTTTCAGGTACCGTACCATGCATTGCTTGACTTGTGAAAGCCAATCGAAAACAAGAGCTCGATAACCATTACCATCGATATTTGACTGACAGTCTTCCTTTGGGAGTAATGTTGCCATAAACTGCCATCCACCGTCGCTAAATATTTGAGCTCCAACTGCCCCTTTTAAAATTCCATAAGACTGTGTCGTGTAATTGATTAACGGCAAGTGTTTTTTAATCAATTTGAACATGGGGATTAAACTGAAAGATCCACTTGGCAATATATTAATGTATCGAAGAGGATGCGTTATGCCGCTGAGATTGAAATGTTCCAACACTACTCCGTCGATATCAGCAGTCATTATTACACAGGCCTGATGAAGTAATTCAGTGGTTGTGCATGAACGTAAAGCAATATAGTCCTCCCTTTTCAAAAATTCCTTTATACCACATTCTTCGATAACTTTGAGAAAATTCTTTGCATTTTCTTTAGCGGTGTTGAAGAACACGTCTTCATCCATTGCTAGTATATCAAAGGACAATGTTGCAACAGTAGTCATTGGGTCAAACCATTCGGCTTAATAGGGGAGGTACGACAAGGTGTCCCCTAGGTTCCAACCTTGGTTGAACCTAGGTTGAGCCTAGGTTGAACCTAGGTTGAACTTAGGTTGAACCGAACCTACGTTCCAACCAGGTTTGAACCTAAGTCGTACCGTGTGCTCACCACCCCTATTATGCCGAAATGGTTTTAACCAAGGACTGGATATACTAACAATGGATGAAGATGTGTTCTTTAATACCACAAACAAAAATGCACAAAATTACCTGAAAGTGAATATATAGCTTAACCATTTCTGTTTTCAGTAATCAGTCACAATGGAAGTCGCCGATGCTTGCTCAGAGGAAAATCCATTTATCCCAAAACATGCACTCGAAAACGCAATAATTGTAAAATACTTTTATTATAAAGAAGATAAACGATGTTTGAGATTATAACTTAATCATATCACACAAGTTTATCACTCGAATAATTTCATATTAATTCAATTAAATGTTGCCTTATTTATTTAATCTCTATAACTAATAATCATGTACAATCAGTGTAAATTTTAATTAATTCTTATGTTCAATCATTGTAAATCATCTTTTAATTATGTAATCTCTATTACTAACTTAACTTTATTATTATGTACAATCATTGTAAATTATTATGTATCTGTCTGATATTATTTTACAACCGATGTTTTTAAATAAAAAATACCACCTGAAATATAAGGTGATTTTCACTATGTGTGTAATTTCAAACTTTGTGCAAAGTATACTGTTAATGAGAAACATAAACAAAAAAATATTTTTTATTCTTTTTATTTCTTGATTAAACATTTATATATACATTATAAAAAGCAAATGCATTTTGAAAAAAACCTTGGACTGGACTTGTAAAATTTTCAATTAACATCCATTTGTCAAGAACAAACACCTATTTCCGGTTGACGTACAATGTCCAAATTTCGATACAATTCGACAGTAGACTAAAGAAGATGACACGCGAAATTTCAGGATCCTGCTAATAATAGTTTCTGAAAAAAATGCATTTATAGTATTCTGCCAGAAGAGAAGAAAGTAGTATTTCACTTATAACCCTAACCCAACCCCCTAACCCAACCCTAACCCTAACCCTAACCCTAACCCTAACCCTAACCCTAACCCTAACCCTAACCCCTAACCCTAACCCTAACCCTAACCCTAACCCTAACCCCTAACCCAACCCTAACCCTAACCCTAACCCTAACCCTAACCCTAACCCTAACCCTAACCCTAACCCTAACCCTAACCCAACCCCCTAACCCTAACCCTAACCCTAACCCTAACCCTAACCCTATTTTTTATATATGAATATTATTCCCAAAATGTTCAGGGCAGTCTGACATAAAGTTTTTATTTTTTCAAATAATTCAACAATCTTCAAATATAGCTCACACTGCTAACAGGGATAAAATAAGGATTCTAAACCCAAATCCCAACCCTGATTTGATTCCCTTGTGTGTGTGTGTATATATATATAACTTTATTATGTTTTTACGATTTTGTTTACAGGAATGAAAGGAAATAGATGGATCCAAACCCGAATCCTAACCCTGATTTGAATCCCTAACATTCATTTTCAGTACTGAAAGAAAATAGATGGATCTCAAACCTAAATTCTAACCCTGATTTCCACTCCTAATTTATCCTTAAATATTTTGTTATGCCTAAACAAAAAGTTTTTTTTACAGGAAATGCAAGCCGATCCTTAACTAAATCCAGACACAGCCACTGTTGTGACATAAATTGAGAACGTCATAACAAATAATCCTAACCTTTCACTGTTGTTTCCACTCTTACTCGTGATAACTAACACCTCACATAACGAGTATTACACCAGTTAACTAACGTGGACAATAAACCAGACTTTACTCCGGAATTGTACTTCCTACGCTCTCTAACCGCTCTACTCGAAGCAAAATACTCGTGTAGACGGTTCCGCGATACGATCAACAACTTGGCATAAACAAGTTTATGATAGAAAAAACAATTAAAAGACACGTAGTATCCCCGTACACAGGATACTACATTGTCAAAAACGACAGAATAAGTCTTGTAAAATAACAAACCATGATTAGATCACAATAATTGTGATGTAATTACGGCGTCAATTGACTTATAAACTTTGATTAACTCGAGGTCACGGGATACACAGGGCCATAAACATGCCCCTATGTACACAACGTCAACACCTTAGATACAGTACTGATCAAATTACCGTGCTGATAGACTTGCACACTGTGATTAACTCGACACGAGCAAACATAGTGTGTAATAGCATAAAAGGTCACGTGACTCACAGGGCGGAAACATACCCCTGTGTACACAACTGTGAATAACCCTAATCAGGATATTGCAGATTGTAAATACAAACAGGTGACGGTATACACAAAAATATAACATATCTCTGTGTATACAGCGTCAAACCGAAAGAGACAACACTTGGTATACATAGAAATAAAATACAACATTTCTATGCAATCAAGATATCTACAACATTTGGTATACATAGAAATAAAATAACAACATTTCTATGCAATAAACCCAATCAAAATATCTACAACTGTTGGTATACATAGAAATAAAATAACAACATTTCTATGCAATAAACCCAATCAAAATACCTACAAGAGATATATATACCTTCTTTAGTAAGACAATATTATGTCTAGACTTACATATAAATATATTACCTGTTAGTTATATTTGTATTTATATCAACATATATGTTTAAGCAATTTCTCTAAGAAAATATTATTTCTATATTTACATGTAAATACATACACTTTTTGTCAAAATCATATGACATTGAAACCCACTTATTTATCCATTATATATATATATGTTTTATGGTTATAAATCATCTTTTGTACATAGAATAATATTTACAAAACTTGAAATGTTCTAGCGAATGCCTTATCGCTTATCTATATTTTCGTTTTATACGTAGTTTGAAAATACATACAATTTTTGTCAAAATCATATGACATTGAAACCCATTTATTTCTCTATTATATATATATATATATATATGTTTTATTGTTATAAATCATCTTATGTACCTAGAATAATATTAACAAAACTTGAAATGTTCTAGTGAATGCTTTATCGCTTATTTATATTTTTGTTTTACACGTAGTTTGAAAATTGTATAAACCTATCTGTATTAACGCCATTGTCTCCTGGATAATGTATAAATCACCCATCTTGCATGTCCAGTACTTAAAATCAAATACCTCCCCTGTATCTTCCTCATAAACGATATAAAAGCTCCTCGGTCAGAAGTCTCTAGTAGTTTGAGCCCCATATACGATTTTGGCATAACATCGCTGAGGTTTCAACATTTCTAAAAATTTCTCCCCTCCACCCCCGCCCCATCCCTATAGACAACAAATAGCGAAATAAACATGCACCTCGTCATACTTTTGGCTAACTATTCGAAAAACATTTTGCTCAAAACAGAAAAGTGCCTGTCTTGTCATTAAAGACAATACAAACTGGAGTAGTCCAGATATAACCACATTGTGGTAGTAATAAAACTTTGGTAAATATTACCAAATGCAAGGCCGCATAAACATAAGGATATGATAAACGAGCCTTAAAAACCTACAAAAGGTAGACGGATGCACTATAATGAGCCCAGGTTAATTCAAAACAAACTCTCATAGTATGACAAGAAAAGAAAGAGAGAAAAACGTTAAACGTTTCACTAGTGGTGCATATCGCTAATCCTCCATTAAACCTCAGCTAAACCAAAATTAGTGTATAAACATCAAACCAAACGGATGTAATTAATTTCCGGCTCCCTTCCGCTAGCAATCAGCTGGCGAGCCAATAGGAACGCCGAAACACGGCTTGTGCCCCACACCCTCCCTCAACAATTTTAGTATATAGTCGGGGCCCAAACTCTAAGACTTCAGACTCAAACCTGAAGAAGGCAAAATATATTGCCGAAATAGTACTATAGTTTTTTAGAGGAGTTTTTATATTATACGCTTTAACTTGTGATTGTGTTATTCCCATTTGGATTTGCATCTTGGATTATATTAATCTGTGTATTTCATTTGGATTATCGTGTTTATCTTTGGATTCTTTTATCAGTTAAGTTCTTTTATATATATTTTATTTCTTATCTCATTTTTTTATCCTTTACTCTTACTTGTATTTACTGCTTATACTTTACATTTAAAAATTATATCAATTTGTGTCATATTGATACATACATGTATATGTTTATACATCCTCTTGAACGCATCTCTACAATGCACTCATTTCAATAAAATCCTAAAATTATTCTTTACAAGACTTATCAATCACCATGTACGGGAACAGATACAATAATTTCAACCCTTATGGATACGAACAGTTCGCCTACTCCCAGCAGTATGGCCCCTATGCTCAACAGGGTTTTAATCATTATTCACAGAATAATTATTCGAATCGCCGACGTCAGAACAATAATTACCCAAACCCACAGCAGAACCCACCCCGTCAATATCCCCGGGAAAATAGCTCTCGCCCTGACACCCGTAGGCCCAAAAATAGGAATACACAGAAAAAACCGGGACATATTCGCAGAGCTCAAAACAACGACCAGACGGATAGGACGCAAAATAAGGACGGACCGACGATCAAGGTGTTCTACCAAATTTTACAATGCCTACACCACGTGAATATTATGCAGAAGCAAGCCGATGGTGAATTAACAAAAGGCTTCCACAATAAAGTAATTGATCTAACTAAATTCGTTAAACCGGCCATGATTACAACGACACTATCAAATTCTATATTAAATATTGGCAAAACTTGGGCAAAAACCATCGGCATAGAACTCACTTCTCACTATGAGAAGACCCTTGGTTCTAAATTAGACTGGCTTAAAATTCAAAACTTCTCACACGATCAAATCACTACGTTCTCAAATGCCGCGTTATCATGGTCCAAGAAATCGTTCGGAAGGAAAATGAACACCACGACAAAATCAAAATATCTGCAGCTTATTGGACTAACGAATGACAGGGAGAATTCTAACCCTGACCCTAACCCTAACCCTAACCCTAACCCTAACCCGGGTACTGCCCCACCCCCACCCCCAAAACAGACTGCATTAATGGACGTCGACCTAACTTCCTTCATCCATACCCGGCCAACTCCTATAGAGATCGACACACCAAGCCGCAAGAGAGTACGTCCTCCATCCCCAAAGGCCGAACACCCGTCAACGCCCATGAAGAAGAAGGATAGTCGCCCCTCTCCCTCCCTCTCTGCTAATTCAAATCTGGACGCTTTAGTTGACCAACTTAATACATCAAACGACACTGTGTCGGATAACTACAATTCGGAAGGCACTGTGTCTCCCGTAATTGCTAATCAAAATTTCACGACGCCTAGCAGATCTCCCGTGAGTAAAAGAATAAGCTTTTCCCCACCCCCACGCGTCAAACCATTTCGCCAATCCAACCGCCTTAGCCTAGACACGAGTACTCATGGAGTCCCCACCCCACAAAACAAGCAGGTGCTCGGCCTTAGGTATCACAATGGCACAGGTAACAACAAAGCGTCCTGGTCCCTTCCTGGTATCGTCAAACCCACTTTAGTGCTAGGTAGTTCGAACCTCAGTCGTATCCCCAAAGGGAGGGTGGGTGTACAAATCGAATCGTATGGGGGAGCCAAGATCCAACACCTCATAGACATGATTAAAACCTACACGCACACTGGTCAACCAAAAACCATCGTCTTCCAAATAGGCACCAACAATAGGAAAGATCACCCTCGAACAACACACACTGCCTTTACAGAACTGGTTGCCACTACCAAGTCAAAATTCCCCAATACCGCCATCTTTATAGCCCAAATTCCGTTTTCCCCCACCCTCAAGCAGAAAGAAGGAGTCAGACCTTGTGAAAACTTGACCACTCTCAACCACTACTTGCTCACGGAACCACCAAAACACGCAAGAGTAATCGAACTTGACCACTCAGTGGTCCATGTCAACGCTGCTGATAAAATCCACTGGACAGCCATTACTGCTGACAGACAATTTAACCACTGGCTTAAAGTTGTCGAGTCTTTAAACTAGAGTCTGAGGGGGGCCTTGTTGAAAACGCTACCCAACTAGCTCCCACTCAAACTCCAGTCTCGCAACTCGGCAAAACGGTTGTAAACCTGAGCACGCGCTCTATTTCACCCTTGGAAAGACAAATACTCGATAAGGGTCTCAAATTCATACCTTCCCCCCAACCGACTACTGTGGATAATATCTTAGAATCCACGGACCAATTTTCCAGACTTATCAAATTGACCTATTTTTTCCGCGACAAACCCCGCAAGACTGGGAATACCAAATTTATTGAAAAATCTGACTGGGCACCTCCTAACGCGGCCATTAGAGGTGATATTCTAGTTCATTTAGATACCATGAAAAGCGAAATAGCTGATCTGCCAATCTCAAAAGAACGGAACAACCTGACACGAGAGGAACGATCGGCCCTTAACGCACTTAAAAATGACAAGTCTATCGTCATTAAAAAGAGTGACAAGGGCTCATGCTGCGTCATACTAAATCGAAATGACTATATACTAGAAGCTGAAAAGCAACTTAGTAACGAGAAATATTACAAGAAACTCTCAGAACCAATTTTTAGGGAAACCGGTTTAATGATCAACTGCATTTTAGAAAAATTGGTCACTAACAAGTTCATTAATCCCAAACAATTTGACTACCTTTCCGCGAAGCCTAACTGCCGCCAGCGACATTTTTACACTCTCCCGAAAATCCACAAAAATCCCGAAACGGAGTGGTTCATGCCGAACAGAATACCTAAAGGTCGGCCCATAGTGTCGGATTGTTCGAGCGAGTGTCACAATGTCTCTGAATACATTGACTCATTTCTAAAACCACTGGCATCCCAGCACCCGGCCTATCTAAAGGATACCAACCATTTTGTTGAACAAATTAAGAAACTTAATGTTCCGTCGAATGCGTTATTAATATCGATCGATGTACAGAGTATGTACACAAATATTGATAACATGACTGGCCTTAACGCGGTTCGAAAGGCCTTTTTGAGAAACCCTGTCAAATCGCGTCCGGACAGAGAAATTTTAGAACTTTTAGAAATCTGCCTAACACGCAATGACTTTATTTTCAATGAACAAACATACCTTCAAACGACTGGCATTTCTATGGGACAAATTTATAGCCCCAGTTTTGCCAATATTTGTATGGCAGAATGGGAAAGAGAACTCTTACCCCTCTGTCCCCTACTACCAACTTTTTATGGAAGATTTTTAGATGACATCTTCATAGTTTGGCCCCACTCTTTAGAACAATTCTGGCAGTACTTTCACATCCTAAACACCCATCATCCCTCCATCAAATTAACTGCTAACGTCAGTGACAAAAGTATAGATTTCTTGGACACAACCGTATTCAAGGGGGACAGTATGAATGACATGGGGAAACTGGATATTAAGGTCTTTTTCAAGGAAACAGACACCCACCAACTTTTATTAAAATCGTCCTTTCACCCGAAACATACTTTTTCGGGCATTATCAAATCCCAGATTCTCCGCTTCCACCGAATTTGTACGCGCAATACTGATTTTGAACACGCGGTTAAAATCGTCTTCGACAAACTCCGAGAACGGGGCTACTCGAAGCGATTTTTAAGAACAATCAAAAGTACTACTTTGAAGGACATTAAAACTAATAGTCTTATTCCTGTTCTACCCTTTCAACAATTTGGAGCCATGCCGTGCATGTCCGTGCGATGCAGCATATGCAGATACCTCAAACGGACTAATTCCTTTGAAAATAAAATTTCGAACACCAAGTTTCCCATCAATGAGAGGCTTACGTGCGAAACATCTAATCTAATATATCTAATCTCTTGCTCACGATGCCCCAGTCAGTATGTCGGTGAATCGCAGAATTCCTTGAGGGAAAGATTATTGGGTCACCTATCAGATATTAGAAGAAATACTGATAAGCCCATTTCCCTGCATTTTAATCAAGACAATCACGCAATAACAGATCTCAAAATTACCCCCATAGAAAAAATAAAGGAAAGGGATGACAAGGAGGAAACGAGGAAATTCCGTTTGATGAGAGAGGACTTCTGGATGAAGAAATTGAATACAATCTCTCCAAACGGAATTAACATTCTCTTCAACACCCAAATTCTTCCCCTTGTCATCCAATACAACAGCACCGCTTACCACGCCACCAAAATTATAAAAAAATATTATGAACAACTGAAGGAAACATTTCCACGAATATACCAAAATAAACTAATTGTGGCTTATTCTAGAAATAAAAACCTTAGTGATCTCGCCGCCCCCAGTAAGCTACCCGTCCTAGAGTTAGGGTACCCTAACCCTAACCCCTAAAATTAACTGATTATCGACTCTACATCTTTAAGCTAGTGTTACAAACCGGACAGGGACGGTGGTTGTTTTTAGCTCATCAAAAGAAATATCACCAACCCGAACCCTAACCCTGCCGTAGACAGAGAAAAACACAGTTAACCTGACCCATAGTTCTCACCGAAACACCCCACCCCCTTAGATAGTTCCACCACCCTCGGCCCATGCATTCGTGGGCACCCTAACCGGTAACCCCACCCTAATCCCTATCCTAACCCTGCTAGTGCCAGGGAAGACGAACTATCTTCTGAGGGGAGAGGTTACAAAAAAACTATGGTACCATCTACGCCAACGGAACTTCACGCCCCGCAAAAATATCTTGTATTTTACAAATCATGTCTTATATTACATCATTTTGCCTTGATATATGCCTATAATTACTTTCAAATTCCAGGAACCCCCCTTTTTTAAATACATTTCAGACTCATGGTATGGACAGAATATCGATTATGCGACATTTTTCCACTGATGTCTGAAAAAAGCACATATCCTCCCTCCTTTGAACAATTCTAAAGGACATTCTCCCGGTCCCCATCCCATCCCTATTTTTTATATATGAATATTATTCCCAAAATGTTCAGGACAGTCTGACATAAAGTTTTTATTTTTTCAAATAATTCAACAATCTTCAAATATAGCTCACACTGCTAACAGGGATAAAATAAGGATTCTAAACCCAAATCCCAACCCTGATTTGATTCCCTTGTGTGTGTGTGTATATATATATAACTTTATTATGTTTTTACGATTTTGTTTACAGGAATGAAAGGAAATAGATGGATCCAAACCCGAATCCTAACCCTGATTTGAATCCCTAACATTCATTTTCAGTACTGAAAGAAAATAGATGGATCTCAAACCTAAATTCTAACCCTGATTTCCACTCCTAATTTATCCTTAAATATTTTGTTATGCCTAAACAAAAATTTTTTTTTACAGGAAATGCAAGCCGATCCTTAACTAAATCCAGACACAGCCACTGTTGTGACATAAATTGAGAACGTCATAACAAATAATCCTAACCTTTCACTGTTGTTTCCACTCTTACTCGTGATAACTAACACCTCACATAACGAGTATTACACCAGTTAACTAACGTGGACAATAAACCAGACTTTACTCCGGAATTGTACTTCCTACGCTCTCTAACCGCTCTACTCGAAGCAAAATACTCGTGTAGACGGTTCCGCGATACGATCAACAACTTGGCATAAACAAGTTTATGATAGAAAAAACAATTAAAAGACACGTAGTATCCCCGTACACAGGATACTACATTGTCAAAAACGACAGAATAAGTCTTGTAAAATAACAAACCATGATTAGATCACAATAATTGTGATGTAATTACGGCGTCAATTGACTTCTAAACTTTGATTAACTCGAGGTCACGGGATACACAGGGCCATAAACATGCCCCTATGTACACAACGTCAACACCTTAGATACAGTACTGATCAAATTACCGTGCTGATAGACTTGCACACTGTGATTAACTCGACACGAGCAAACATAGTGTGTAATAGCATAAAAGGTCACGTGACTCACAGGGCGGAAACATACCCCTGTGTACACAACTGTGAATAACCCTAATCAGGATATTGCAGATTGTAAATACAAACAGGTGACGGTATACACAAAAATATAACATATCTCTGTGTATACAGCGTCAAACCGAAAGAGACAACACTTGGTATACATAGAAATAAAATACAACATTTCTATGCAATCAAGATATCTACAACATTTGGTATACATAGAAATAAAATAACAACATTTCTATGCAATAAACCCAATCAAAATATCTACAACTGTTGGTATACATAGAAATAAAATAACAACATTTCTATGCAATAAACCCAATCAAAATACCTACAAGAGATATATATACCTTCTTTAGTAAGACAATATTATGTCTAGACTTACATATAAATATATTACCTGTTAGTTATATTTGTATTTATATCAACATATATGTTTAAGCAATTTCTCTAAGAAAATATTATTTCTATATTTACATGTAAATACATACACTTTTTGTCAAAATCATATGACATTGAAACCCACTTATTTATCCATTATATATATATATGTTTTATGGTTATAAATCATCTTTTGTACATAGAATAATATTTACAAAACTTGAAATGTTCTAGCGAATGCCTTATCGCTTATCTATATTTTCGTTTTATACGTAGTTTGAAAATACATACAATTTTTGTCAAAATCATATGACATTGAAACCCATTTATTTCTCTATTATATATATATATATATATATGTTTTATTGTTATAAATCATCTTATGTACCTAGAATAATATTAACAAAACTTGAAATGTTCTAGTGAATGCTTTATCGCTTATTTATATTTTTGTTTTACACGTAGTTTGAAAATTGTATAAACCTATCTGTATTAACGCCATTGTCTCCTGGATAATGTATAAATCACCCATCTTGCATGTCCAGTACTTAAAATCAAATACCTCCCCTGTATCTTCCTCATAAACGATATAAAAGCTCCTCGGTCAGAAGTCTCTAGTAGTTTGAGCCCCATATACGATTTTGGCATAACATCGCTGAGGTTTCAACATTTCTAAAAATTTCTCCCCTCCACCCCCGCCCCATCCCTATAGACAACAAATAGCGAAATAAACATGCACCTCGTCATACTTTTGGCTAACTATTCGAAAAACATTTTGCTCAAAACAGAAAAGTGCCTGTCTTGTCATTAAAGACAATACAAACTGGAGTAGTCCAGATATAACCACATTGTGGTAGTAATAAAACTTTGGTAAATATTACCAAATGCAAGGCCGCATAAACATAAGGATATGATAAACGAGCCTTAAAAACCTACAAAAGGTAGACGGATGCACTATAATGAGCCCAGGTTAATTCAAAACAAACTCTCATAGTATGACAAGAAAAGAAAGAGAGAAAAACGTTAAACGTTTCACTAGTGGTGCATATCGCTGATCCTCCATTAAACCTCAGCTAAACCAAAATTATTGTATAAACATCAAACCAAACGGATGTAATTAATTTCCGGCTCCCTTCCGCTAGCAATCAGCTGGCGAGCCAATAGGAACGCCGAAACACGGCTTGTGCCCCACACCCTCCCTCAACAATTTTAGTATATAGTCGGGGCCCAAACTCTAAGACTTCAGACTCAAACCTGAAGAAGGCAAAATATATTGCCGAAATAGTACTATAGTTTTTTAGAGGAGTTTTTATATTATACGCTTTAACTTGTGATTGTGTTATTCCCATTTGGATTTGCATCTTGGATTATATTAATCTGTGTATTTCATTTGGATTATCGTGTTTATCTTTGGATTCTTTTATCAGTTAAGTTCTTTTATATATATTTTATTTCTTATCTCATTTTTTTATCCTTTACTCTTACTTGTATTTACTGCTTATACTTTACATTTAAAAATTATATCAATTTGTGTCATATTGATACATACATGTATATGTTTATACATCCTCTTGAACGCATCTCTACAATTCACTCATTTCAATAAAATCCTAAAATTATTCTTTACAAGACTTATCAATCACCATGTACGGGAACAGATACAATAATTTCAACCCTTATGGATACGAACAGTTCGCCTACTCCCAGCAGTATGGCCCCTATGCTCAACAGGGTTTTAATCATTATTCACAGAATAATTATTCGAATCGCCGACGTCAGAACAATAATTACCCAAACCCACAGCAGAACCCACCCCGTCAATATCCCCGGGAAAATAGCTCTCGCCCTGACACCCGTAGGCCCAAAAATAGGAATACACAGAAAAAACCGGGACATATTCGCAGAGCTCAAAACAACGACCAGACGGATAGGACGCAAAATAAGGACGGACCGACGATCAAGGTGTTCTACCAAATTTTACAATGCCTACACCACGTGAATATTATGCAGAAGCAAGCCGATGGTGAATTAACAAAAGGCTTCCACAATAAAGTAATTGATCTAACTAAATTCGTTAAACCGGCCATGATTACAACGACACTATCAAATTCTATATTAAATATTGGCAAAACTTGGGCAAAAACCATCGGCATAGAACTCACTTCTCACTATGAGAAGACCCTTGGTTCTAAATTAGACTGGCTTAAAATTCAAAACTTCTCACACGATCAAATCACTACGTTCTCAAATGCCGCGTTATCATGGTCCAAGAAATCGTTCGGAAGGAAAATGAACACCACGACAAAATCAAAATATCTGCAGCTTATTGGACTAACGAATGACAGGGAGAATTCTAACCCTGACCCTAACCCTAACCCTAACCCTAACCCTAACCCGGGTACTGCCCCACCCCCACCCCCAAAACAGACTGCATTAATGGACGTCGACCTAACTTCCTTCATCCATACCCGGCCAACTCCTATAGAGATCGACACACCAAGCCGCAAGAGAGTACGTCCTCCATCCCCAAAGGCCGAACACCCGTCAACGCCCATGAAGAAGAAGGATAGTCGCCCCTCTCCCTCCCTCTCTGCTAATTCAAATCTGGACGCTTTAGTTGACCAACTTAATACATCAAACGACACTGTGTCGGATAACTACAATTCGGAAGGCACTGTGTCTCCCGTAATTGCTAATCAAAATTTCACGACGCCTAGCAGATCTCCCGTGAGTAAAAGAATAAGCTTTTCCCCACCCCCACGCGTCAAACCATTTCGCCAATCCAACCGCCTTAGCCTAGACACGAGTACTCATGGAGTCCCCACCCCACAAAACAAGCAGGTGCTCGGCCTTAGGTATCACAATGGCACAGGTAACAACAAAGCGTCCTGGTCCCTTCCTGGTATCGTCAAACCCACTTTAGTGCTAGGTAGTTCGAACCTCAGTCGTATCCCCAAAGGGAGGGTGGGTGTACAAATCGAATCGTATGGGGGAGCCAAGATCCAACACCTCATAGACATGATTAAAACCTACACGCACACTGGTCAACCAAAAACCATCGTCTTTCAAATAGGCACCAACAATAGGAAAGATCATCCTCGAACAACACACACTGCCTTTACAGAACTGGTTGCCACTACCAAGTCAAAATTCCCCAATACCGCCATCTTTATAGCCCAAATTCCGTTTTCCCCCACCCTCAAGCAGAAAGAAGGAGTCAGACCTTGTGAAAACTTGACCACTCTCAACCACTACTTGCTCACGGAACCACCAAAACACGCAAGAGTAATCGAACTTGACCACTCAGTGGTCCATGTCAACGCTGCTGATAAAATCCACTGGACAGCCATTACTGCTGACAGACAATTTAACCACTGGCTTAAAGTTGTCGAGTCTTTAAACTAGAGTCTGAGGGGGGCCTTGTTGAAAACGCTACCCAACTAGCTCCCACTCAAACTCCAGTCTCGCAACTCGGCAAAACGGTTGTAAACCTGAGCACGCGCTCTATTTCACCCTTGGAAAGACAAATACTCGATAAGGGTCTCAAATTCATACCTTCCCCCCAACCGACTACTGTGGATAATATCTTAGAATCCACGGACCAATTTTCCAGACTTATCAAATTGACCTATTTTTTCCGCGACAAACCCCGCAAGACTGGGAATACCAAATTTATTGAAAAATCTGACTGGGCACCTCCTAACGCGGCTATTAGCGGTGATATTCTAGTTCATTTAGATACCATGAAAAGCGAAATAGCTGATCTGCCAATCTCAAAAGAACGGAACAACCTGACACGAGACGAACGATCGGCCCTTAACGCACTTAAAAATGACAAGTCTATCGTCATTAAAAAGAGTGACAAGGGCTCATGCTGCGTCATACTAAATCGAAATGACTATATACTAGAAGCTGAAAAGCAACTTAGTAACGAGAAATATTACAAGAAACTCTCAGAACCAATTTTTAGGGAAACCGGTTTAATGATCAACTGCATTTTAGAAAAATTGGTCACTAACAAGTTCATTAATCCCAAACAATTTGACTACCTTTCCGCGAAGCCTAACTGCCGCCAGCGACATTTTTACACTCTCCCGAAAATCCACAAAAATCCCGAAACGGAGTGGTTCATGCCGAACAGAATACCTAAAGGTCGGCCCATAGTGTCGGATTGTTCGAGCGAGTGTCACAATGTCTCTGAATACATTGACTCATTTCTAAAACCACTGGCATCCCAGCACCCGGCCTATCTAAAGGATACCAACCATTTTGTTGAACAAATTAAGAAACTTAATGTTCCGTCGAATGCGTTATTAATATCGATCGATGTACAGAGTATGTACACAAATATTGATAACATGACTGGCCTTAACGCGGTTCGAAAGGCCTTTTTGAGAAACCCTGTCAAATCGCGTCCGGACAGAGAAATTTTAGAACTTTTAGAAATCTGCCTAACACGCAATGACTTTATTTTCAATGAACAAACATACCTTCAAACGACTGGCATTTCTATGGGACAAATTTATAGCCCCAGTTTTGCCAATATTTGTATGGCAGAATGGGAAAGAGAACTCTTACCCCTCTGTCCCCTACTACCAACTTTTTATGGAAGATTTTTAGATGACATCTTCATAGTTTGGCCCCACTCTTTAGAACAATTCTGGCAGTACTTTCACATCCTAAACACCCATCATCCCTCCATCAAATTAACTGCTAACGTCAGTGACAAAAGTATAGATTTCTTGGACACAACCGTATTCAAGGGGGACAGTATGAATGACATGGGGAAACTGGATATTAAGGTCTTTTTCAAGGAAACAGACACCCACCAACTTTTATTAAAATCGTCCTTTCACCCGAAACATACTTTTTCGGGCATTATCAAATCCCAGATTCTCCGCTTCCACCGAATTTGTACGCGCAATACTGATTTTGAACACGCGGTTAAAATCGTCTTCGACAAACTCCGAGAACGGGGCTACTCGAAGCGATTTTTAAGAACAATCAAAAGTACTACTTTGAAGGACATTAAAACTAATAGTCTTATTCCTGTTCTACCCTTTCAACAATTTGGAGCCATGCCGTGCATGTCCGTGCGATGCAGCATATGCAGATACCTCAAACGGACTAATTCCTTTGAAAATAAAATTTCGAACACCAAGTTTCCCATCAATGAGAGGCTTACGTGCGAAACATCTAATCTAATATATCTAATCTCTTGCTCACGATGCCCCAGTCAGTATGTCGGTGAATCGCAGAATTCCTTGAGGGAAAGATTATTGGGTCACCTATCAGATATTAGAAGAAATACTGATAAGCCCATTTCCCTGCATTTTAATCAAGACAATCACGCAATAACAGATCTCAAAATTACCCCCATAGAAAAAATAAAGGAAAGGGATGACAAGGAGGAAACGAGGAAATTCCGTTTGATGAGAGAGGACTTCTGGATGAAGAAATTGAATACAATCTCTCCAAACGGAATTAACATTCTCTTCAACACCCAAATTCTTCCCCTTGTCATCCAATACAACAGCACCGCTTACCACGCCACCAAAATTATAAAAAAATATTATGAACAACTGAAGGAAACATTTCCACGAATATACCAAAATAAACTAATTGTGGCTTATTCTAGAAATAAAAACCTTAGTGATCTCGCCGCCCCCAGTAAGCTACCCGTCCTAGAGTTAGGGTACCCTAACCCTAACCCCTAAAATTAACTGATTATCGACTCTACATCTTTAAGCTAGTGTTACAAACCGGACAGGGACGGTGGTTGTTTTTAGCTCATCAAAAGAAATATCACCAACCCGAACCCTAACCCTGCCGTAGACAGAGAAAAACACAGTTAACCTGACCCATAGTTCTCACCGAAACACCCCACCCCCTTAGATAGTTCCACCACCCTCGGCCCATGCATTCGTGGGCACCCTAACCGGTAACCCCACCCTAATCCCTATCCTAACCCTAACCCTAACCCTAGACTGAAACTACCCACTAAAATGGCCGCTCCCTGTACGGAATAGTGTAAAAGTATGCAATATCTAGGTATGTACCATCACAATTTTTATCAGATTTGGATGAAACTTAAAATATATTATTATATCCCAAAGATCCACGTTCCTGTCTATATTAGCGCATATTGGACCGTAACTTCATGTTCCTTGTACGAAAAATCACGATTTTGGCTTGTGACAATTTTTATTCGATTTTAAAAAACGTTTAAATATATCACTGTTACACCATAATGATGCGTTGAGGTCGAATTTAATGGAAACTTCTTGACAACATGGCCGCTCCCTGTAAGCAAAATATGTATATACATAGGCTGTGGACCCTCTAGAGGACACAATATTTATCCAATTTCAATGAAACTTAAAATATATGTTTATATCCCAAAGATCTGGATTATTTTCGATATTAGTGCGTATCGGACCCTCACTTCCTAGATTATGGCCCCTGATTTATGCAAAATCGCGTTTTGTAACTTATGGTCCCTCTAGAGGTCACAATTTTTATCTATTTTTTTAAAAAAAGGTAATAATATACTATAATGACAATTGTCATTGAATTTCATGAAAATCAGTCCGAAACTGAATATCAAAGGCGCCTCTCAACTTATGTAAATAGTGTAAAAGTGGACTATCTAGAAGTCACAATTTTGATCCAATTTGGATGAAACTTGAAATATGTTTATACGCAAACCATTGTACTTCATTTCAAAATTCGTACATATCGGATCGTAATTCCCTGGATTATGGCCTTCGGTTGTACTAAAAGTCGTGTCTTAAGCTTGTTGACACTTTAGAGATCACAATATTTATCTTTTTCTAAAAAACATTTAAATTGATTACCGTTACGTTACAACCTAATGATGGTTGGGTTTGAATTCTGATGAAACTTTAAATATAATATTAATATCCCAAAGATCTGGATACCTTTCGATATTCGCTCATATTGTAGTGTAGCTTCCTCGGTTATGGCCCCTGTTTATATGAAAAATCCCGTTTTCAGCTTGTGTACCCTCAAGAAGTCACATCCTGTAGCCGATTTTAAACACCGTTCACATCACCCGATGGACAAAATGTACGCTTTTTTTGGTGTAAATGTAATATCAAGGTTCTGGACCCTCTATAGGTCAGAAGTTTTATCCGATTCGGATTAAACGTAAAATATATGTTTATATCTCAAAAGATATCGATTATTGTCGATATTTGCACCTTTTGGTCAGTAACTTCCTTGATTATGTCCCCTGATTGTATGACAAAATCACATTCTTGTAGAACCTCCGATTGTTAATTTTCCATTTATTAGTAGTAACATTGCAATATCACCAGCTTATGGAGTGTTTGTTACTCAGCTAATTCTGATTTTTTTTAAGTAGATCGAGGCACTTGTCATACAGGGATACTTTCGAACTTAACTTATTAAAACCATTAAAAAGTTTTATTGCCGTCACATTGACTTGATTGGTAAATATAACATGTCTCTATCGACTATTATTCTAGACATATTTAATTGACGCGTATACTATCTCCCTGATAATTTATGTCTACTACATCGTTAACACTTTTCATACGTGTATTTTGCATACCGATAGTTCATTGGCCAATCACGCTATTTTACCGAGATTTCGCCTAATAGTTTGGATGTAACTATGGCGAGTGTGGGACACCAGACAGGATAACCTTACTATTCCGGACACCTGTTACCACTTTTTTGTCGTTTATTTTGTACACGATGAACACTCCATATGCTGATTACACTATTTTGCTTATACCATTTTTTTTGTGTAATGGTTTTGATTGTTCGAACTTGGTTTTATTTTATTTTTATTATCACAATATAACAATGTTACACCATAATGATGATTGAGTTCAAAGTTGGTCCGAAACTGCCTGATGAAACGGGTGCTATTTGTACGTAAATAGTGTAAAAATATGTAATACAAAGTTTGTGGTTGCTGTCGAGGGCACAATTGTAATCAGGTTTTGATTAAGCTCGAAGTATATGTTTATATCCTAAAAAATGTTAGTTCCTTTCGATATCAATGCATATTGGATCTTAACTACCTGAATTGTGGCTTTGGTTGTGCCAAAATCACGTGTTTAGCTTGTGAACCCTCAGGAAGTCACTATTTTCACCCGATTTTAAAAACCGATTAAATATATCACTGTAATGATCGGTGAGATCGAATTTCGGACCGAACCTCCTTGACAAAATGGCCACTCATTGTACGCAGATAGGGTCTGGTGTACTTTATAACATACTAAAAGTTGCGACTTTATTGTCAAGTCAAAATATTTATGGTAAACTCTATAAATAGGACTAACTTGATTTTATTTCATTGTTAAACTTTAAATTGATGCCCAACTCCAAATATATATGGCATGTAAACTTAGACTTGATGCTAAACTCTAAATTTATACATATGCTCAACTGTAAACCCTATGACGTTCTTCTTTTATAGATGACAAACTAAATATATATGCGGAACTTTCTAAATACATGCTAAGTTAGACTCGAATTACCGATCTTAGAAGTTTACTATGTCTACGTCTTGTTTTTTAAGCTGACGAGTCGTTTCGTCATGAAACAACAACCGAAACGTTATAACAATGTCGCGTGTGGGACTGATAAGTTCAAATGATTTGTCGGCATTTATTATAGCTACAGAAGAACTAATTACAGAAATTCTCAGATTTTGTCTCTTCCGAGTATTTCTAACCCATTTTTAATAGCGCGCTAACGCCCCCCTACAGGACTCGTGGAGAACAGAGTTTAATGGCTGAAAATGTGTTTTTTAGTGCCGATCCCAATCTTGATCTCAACCAATGACGTATATATAATATAAGGCTCTTGACCCTGGTTTTCAAAATATTAACTAAGCACTACAATCAATCTAATGTTATCCAATCAAATATGGTTTAGAAAAAAGAAAATCAAATTACTAATTCTATGGTCGGAGTTTACTATTGCCAACGCATATTATTGAGTCTGTTTTAACTTTGGGTTAGGATTATACTACGGTCATGTTAAGACTCAATGTTGAAATGAAATTAGATTGGTTCAACGTCCTACCGTTCTGCTCCTAAACGGGGCTAGGGTTAAAATTTAGAGTTTAGCATCAAGTCTAAGTTTACATGCCATATATATTTGGAGTTGGGCATCAATTTAAAGTTTAACAATGAAATAAAATCAATGAAGACGGGCATGCAGTGTGCTCGGGGACGAAATTTTGCGCGAGGACAATGGCGCTAGTGCCTACTCTTATATCGACTTCCAACTGCCAATAGATCTTTTTAAGTGCACGCCAATGTGTACACGGGACCTCGGTTTTTTGAACCATCCGAACGACTTGTCAGGTGTCCTTTGTCAGGCCACCCCTTCTGCATCACTGACAAGGGAAACCACGCCTCGCCGGAAAAACTGGATGAACTTTCTCAGCCAATGGAGGAATCTAACACCTGTCCTCGGGGCTAGCGAGCCAGCGTCTTACCCACTTAGCCAATTTGGACCCAATAACCGTAGGGGATCACGTGGCTAAGTGGGTAAGACGCGGGCTCGCTAGCCTGGAGGTCGGGTGATCGATCCCTTCATTCGCCGAGAAAGTTCATCCAGAGAGAGAAAAAGGGGTTTAACGTCCACTCGACACCACAAACTAGGTCATTTTGGGACTAACCATTATGATACACCCCGCACATGCTAACCACCCCTAAATTCATCCAGTTTATCCGCTGTGGTGATGAAGGATGGGGGCCTGACAAGGTCAGCTGTCTAGTCGTTCGGATGGGAAATGAAATGGGGTTTAACGTCCTACTGTTATGCACTTAACCTGAGGTAATTGAAAACGGGACAAAAAACGAGGCCTCGTGTACGTAAAAGATTCATTGGCAGTTTGAATTCGATATAAGAGTAGGTCGTAGCGCCGCACACTGTATGGCGTATGCCCATCTTCATTAGCCCAGTTTAGGAGCAGAACAGTAGGACGTTAAACCATTTTATTTCATTTCATTTCATCCCTCATCGTGGGGGGTGGGATGGCCTTGTGGTCTATAGTGCCGCGCTTCGGCCTCTAGCTAGCCGGCCACCTCTGGCTTTCGGCTGTGGTTTCGAGCCCTGGTATGAGCGTATGTGGCATGGCGATGGGGCGCCTTCTCAACCTCATCATTTCTATATGACGTCAAGGCCTAACAAGTTTGGGGCGAAACGACTACTCGACTCGAATAACAAGACGTAGACAAAGTAAACTTCTAAGACCGGTAAACCGAGTCCAATTGAGCATGTATTTAGAAAGTTCCGCATATATATTTATATAAAAGAAGAACGGCATATATTTGGAGCTGATGATATAAATTTAGTGTTTAGCATCAAGTCTTAAGTTTACATGTCATATATTTGGAGTTGACATTAAAGTCGCAATCGGCGCCCCACAGAAACGTCTAAAATTGATCTATGAAACTATCAGCTCAAATTATTTGATGATCTCGGTGTCTTTTCCTAGGTTTTAGTGGAAAGGGAACACTTTAAAATGATGTCAAAAAATGGCTGCCAACACCTCCAAATTATTGACTCAAATTTGATGATCTTGGTGTCAATTCCCAGGTTGCGGGGGGGGGGGACAAGGAACACATTAGGAGAACTGTGGATATCACTAAGCTGTTGGATGATTATGAAATCAAATTCATGACCTTTAGCTGTCCACTATCATGTGTCATTCCCCTCCTAAATATCGACCTTTTGATTGATGTTTAAATTGTGACAGATTTGCCGATCTTGCTTCTTTATTACTCCAGAACAGACAACGCGATCATCTTCTTCCGTTCCAACAAGCAGACAATAGAACATAAAGTGAAAAACATTAATCTATTGAAATAAACACAAGGAGACAATGCGTACAACAAGCTGCTCTTTGTGCATGTCTACCCAGGCTGTAATTTAAGGCATCGGCAAAAATGTCCGTCTACCGAAAATAAGTGAAATCTGATCCTGTCATAAAGTCCTGTGCTAGTGTATTCACCCTTCAAAACAAATCTCAAGAGGACATATCAGATCTTGGCAAAGACCTGATGATCGATCTATTTAGTAGCAAATCGAATGACACACTATCATCACTGTGCCATATCATTTTCGTTCCTAAGCGGCTTCCCCCAACATCAGCTGCAAGAAGATTTCATAGCCAACGTATGTATTTTCAAATTAATGTATGGGATGGCAAATGAAACTGACCTAACTGAATAGGGATTGAAAAAGGGAACTGATCAGTTAATTTCAATTATGACCCAAAACAATGCGGTGCTTGGCGAACTCTTGAAAATTATCCATTGCAACTGTTTAGAGAGAGGGGGTGCAAGTTCTTTGATGCAGATGCAGACGCTATGGATTCCCCTACACTGCTGTATGTGGCTGCTGTCAAATTGAGGTGGAAGTTAACATCCAAAACTGAACGGTTTGAAACTTATTCTATGGACAGGGGTATTTGTGCATTAGATGATAGTGGACATCATTCTGAAGGTCATGGAATTCAATTTCTTAATGATTGAACAGCTCAGTGACATCCAACGTTGTCTTAATATGTTCCTTGCCCCCAAAACCCTGGGGATGGGCATCAAGATCATCAAATTTGGGTCAATAGTTATGGACTTGCAGTCAGTTGGACGTGTTGGCGGCCATTTTTGACAAAGAAGGCCAACATCTTTTTAACATAGAAATAGACCCCAAGATCGTCAAATTGGAATTGATAGATACATAATTATGATCATTAAGACGTTTCGGTAGCCATCTTTGAAGCCATCTTGTATAAAACACTTTTTTTTCGGGGATCCTTCTGTGATTTGATAAAGAAGAATAATGTGTAACAATAACGCAGGGGGGGATCACGGTGGCTAATTGGATAAGGCGCTGGTTCGCTAGCCTGGAGGTTGAGTGTTCGATCCCTGCATTGGCCGAGAAAGTTCATCTCGATTTTCCGGCGTGATTTCCCCTTGTCAGTGATGCAGAAGGAGGGCCTAACAAGGACAGCTGCCTAGTCGTTCGGATGGGACGAAAAACCGAGGTCCCGTGTACAAATCGGAGTGCACGTAAAAGACCCCTTGGCAGTTGGAATTCGATATAAGAGTAGGCCGTAGCGCCGCTGCCCGGGCAAAATTTCCTTCATTGCACACTGTGGCGTATGCCCGTCTTCAATTAGCCCAGGTACGGTGCTTAAGCGTAGGACGTTAAACCCCATTTCGTGCATTCAATAACGCAGGAGGCTGAACAGTAAATAAATAATGAGTATGCGTCTGTTACTTTCCCGGATCTTTATAAAAAATCTTCCGCTTCATGTCAATACTGATCTTGTTGCAGATGGCATACCCTTCATCTCTCTAGCAGCAATCTAGCTGATATACAGATTGCCCTTCAAGAGGATTACTAAATGTATTTGATAGGTGTAATGATATGGTAATGAATGCTAAACACAAAATGTTAATAGCTTCAAAACACCAAACCAAACACAAACAGCATATCATTAAAAATTAAAGGAGAATCATGAGATAATGTATCCGAAACATTAAGGACTTATTGTTGACCAAAGTTGAGATTGGAATCTCTAATTTAACAAAATTGCCAAAATCATATCCTCCAAATTCTACTTTATGACAAATTTAAAACTTTATTTACGTCCTAGTTTCTCAACCTTTTCTCGCCGCTCACCCCGAAATGAATTATCAACCAACCCATTTACCCCAAGATTTTTTAGGAGGTTACTGACTGTGGGGCCGTGGCCCGTCGAGAAGGTGTTCTCCCCCGAGAATCTTTTTAGAAATTGAAGCCCGGAAATTCTGATGTCCATTCATTCCTGGCACTCTTCCAGGCGTTTCAGAGGAACTTGAAAATGGCCCTTTTCTATAGAAGCCACCCGACATATACTGCGGATTATTGCACGGGCCTGCATCCCCCCCCCACCCCTTACCACATTGACATTTAATATGGAATGAAAACGGATCGAAGTTGAGATTCAATAATCACAAAATTTATATTTTAATGAAAATACGTTGTTTCCAGTTTAGTGCGAAATTTGCTCCTGGTGATTGTCACAAACGATTTTTTTTATTCTCGGGACAGTGTTTGAGAGTGCTAATCTCATGTCATTTCGGACATTCAGTCTGTTCCGGTATTTAGTTTTTATCACAAGCAGATTAACAAAGTTGTAACGAACGGCAAAACACTGGAAATAGCCAGCGAAAAAGTTGACAACTGAAATCTTGGAATGCAACTTCACCTCTCATAGAATTCAACAACCCTTATATGACCATTTTTGAAGTTACCGAGAGTGTTCTCATTCACCCCCTGGATGCGAGCCATTCCCCCCAGGTTGAAAAACGCGGATTTACGACATCGTCCTCATTAGCCCAGTCGGAGCAGAGCAGTAGGCCATTAAATTCCATTTAATTTATTTACCACGCCATCTTAGAATTTTTTTTAAGACTATATTTTATCATAATATTTTGATTACTGTTCCACAGTTTGGGATAATGCCAATAACAATAAACTCGAATTCCGGTATGCACTTCAAAAACGTGCAGCAAGGAGCATTTTGCATTCACATTCGGCACCTTTATTTGAATCTCTAAATTGACCCACAATCTACCAACGAGTTTAATTCAATCAGGGACTGCTCACTTTCAAAATTCTTAGAGAAAACAATTACTATCATATCTATACAACATATCCTGTGAAGATTCTAAATTTACCGAACAGAAAGTCAACTTAAATTAGCAATTCCAAAAAGTAAGAAAGGGCAATGACGGGAACATTGCCATATACCGCTTTTTTATTCTGGAATTTACTTTATATTTACTCAAACTGAGAAGCGGTTCATGTTTTATTTTTAAAAACGTGTTAGTAAAACATGTCAAATCTCTGATCCCTTCTTAGGTACTGTTGTCCTCTTTCTTTAAAATCTTGTTGTTTAATTTTTCCACTTGATAAGTTTGTATATGATATATGCACTTTATAGATACGTGTACATATTGTTACTGTGTAGTTGCTAGTTTTATTATCTTTTCTACATTTTTGTATTTGAATACTTACTGGTATTTATATTATATTTTGTCTCTTCCATTAGAATAGGAGATGGTTAAAATGACAGCACTGTTAATGCTGCTAATACTATTAAACATCATCCCAATAGCACCTAGTAAGTTATATGTTAAAAAAAATATAATATTGTAGATCCATAAATGATCATCACAGATGTTATATTTGTATAATTACGCTTTGCTTAAAGATACATTATGGGAGATTAAATAAAAAGCTCGCATCTCTCACTATAACAGTTACAAATTAGATACTGTAAAGGGAATTCGCTGAAAATTTCAGTCAAATTGGTCCACTTTGAATCGAGGTGTTAGCTATTGAATTTCAATCAGCATTACTCAAGTCGAGACAATAAACAACATAGTCTCGATGATCCATTTCATGATTAAATCATAAATTAATGACTGAACGTTCAGTGCTCTAGAAACTAATTATTATTATATATTTTAAGATCACAATATCTTGGATGAATTTGAATTTGGCCCTGCCTTTCACTCATTTAGATGTTTGGGACCATGAAACCTATCGATTCTGATCATTCTCTTCTGCTTTATTTGTTCACTACGGTGTAGTGATAAACACTAAAATATTAACATATTGCTATAATTATACAGGTTTACATGGCGAAGAGGAAGAACATAGTAATCTCGTGGAAATCGATATTTCTTTGTCTTTGTCAGTCTCCCCATGCGATGATATTAATTGTAAGCACGGTGGAACATGCTTTGAAGGAAATTGTGTGTGTCCGGATAAAACGACCGGGATGTATTGTGAGGGTAAGGAAGTACTGAACTTATATTTTATTAATTTATTTCCATTTTATGTTCAAATGTTTACCATGAAATAACGTATTATGTTTAAACAATTATGTATTATGAATTCCTGTTAATCCAATTGAAACACATTACAATTTATCAGAGATATCAGTTTCTATGAATATTGGCACATGTAAGACCATAACTTTCAGGATTTTGCCCCAGATTGTACGAGAAATCACATTTTTAGATTGTGGATCCACTAGAGGTCAAAATGTTTATCTGATTTTAAATACCGTTTAAATATATTACCGTTGCTCCATAATGATGGTTGAATTCGAATCTCGGGAAAAATGGAAACGAAACTATCTGCCAAAATGGCCGATCCTGACCGCACGCCGAATTACCCAATAACTACCTAATAAAAAATGTTAATTTTACTGTACAAATGTCGAAATACGATAACAAATAAAAAAAATATGACTACTCTACGAGCGGTATTCAATGGTCATTGAGTTCTGTTTTTGTCTATAACTACATGCAAATCTTAAAATACACTGTATGCTACTATCCAGATTATCAAAACAAATAATGGTAAAGACATTACTTTAATTCTGAAAGTGACATCATTCTGGACAAAAGTAGTACGTTTTCAAGCCATATTATTTTGAATACAACAAAGGGTTATTTGATGGCTGTATTCAATGATATTTTCTTATATTTGCATATAGTTATAGAATATTTATATGCAAATAGAAAATATTACGAATTTGTATGTGAATGAAATTTAAATGTTTGAACGATGCCTATGATCGTATAATAGTGAGTTGACAACCTATTTTGTAATAGACATTTAAATAATTATGTTTTGATTTTCTTAGAAAAAATGGAATTTTCCCTCTAAAATTGTACAAAAAATTACGTGTTTGTTTTAGCATGTTCTCTTTCCACCTCTTGCAAAATGTAGGCTTATCTTGTCTGGGATCCGCTAGTTTCATTTTTATCAAAATTGTAAATTTGTAAACACAAAGATCATCTTCTAATGAAACTGTGTGGTCTTTAGTTTTAGAAAACCCCTGTGAACCAAACCCATGCCATGCCAATGGAAATTGTAGTAAAACAGAAGACGGCTACATATGTGAGTGTCCCAAGGACTTTACTGGCACAAATTGTGATGGTAAGTGACACATTGTTATTTGACTAACTTTAATCCGATTTTGACGTAACTTGCAATGCATGTTTATAACCCAATGATCTTAGTTCCATATCTATTTGTAACTTCATGAAATAGGACCTTTATTGTAAGACATTTACTTTCTTTTTAGCTTGTTCTTTATCCAACTTTTGTATGTGGGCGTATCCTGTCTGGCAGCCGTTGGTTTAAGCATGTTCTCTATCCATCTCTTGTCAAAATGTTTGGGATCCACTGCGGGTTTTTTTATTATCAAAATTGTAAATTTGTAAACACAAAGATCATCTTCTTACGAAACTGTGTGGTCTTAAGTTTTAGAAAACCCCTGTGAACCAAACCCATGCCATGTCAATGGAAATTGTAGTAAAACAGAAGACGGCTACATATGTGAGTGTCCCGAGGATTTTACTGGCACAAATTGTGATGGTAGGTGACACATTGTTATTTGTCTACTTTCGGAGTATAAGTGGACACCTTTGTCGTACCTGACCACAACTTTGTATATTGATAAAGATTCACAAATTGGCATGCAAAATATTTTTCTTGGTAACGTGTCGGCTATCGTGTAAAATAATTTCTACATATTGATAACTTGTTTAATCTCGATACGTTCATTGACGTCCATTCATGTTTGTGGACATTTAGGTGTCACAGCTCCATTGCTCGCGTTGGAAGAAAGTGTTCCCCGATTTTTAACCTTTTCTCAACTTACGTAACACAGTCCCTATTAAATCATTTTTTATATTTAAAACAGATTTTTTAAGCTGATATCTTATCCTTTTGTTTGATTTTAATTACATAAACTTAAGTTTAAAAAACATCAATTTGCGTGTTTTAACATGACGGTTAAAACATTTGTCACCCCAATTCAAGTGCTCGGCGGTGGTTCTTATTAATATTATTTTTTTCATTTTTATAACACCCGTCATACATGTTAGCATATCAAAATAGCATGTATTTGTTGTAAGTTTAAAACAAAATTCACGCTCACTAATTATGAGGCAATTTGTTAAAATTCTATAACCGACAAATCGAAACTATGTGCAATGGTACAAGTTTTCCGCTAAGTCTTAGGAGCGATAATCAATTTGATTGGTCAGAACTTTGGAACATAACAACTCTGCTTTTAATCGAGGTAGACTGTTTAAACTGCTCGTTAGCTAAATGTCTTGACTGAGTTCAGGATTAACATTTCGAGCTAAGCTAAGCAGAGCTAATCAATCTCATTGGTCGATGCTTTGGGACAAGATAATCTTGATTATATCCGATAGAGAATGGTGAAACTTGGTGTATAGTTTGATGTCTCGATACTTTTGGAAAAAAATGTGCGATTCATTGATATGTGACATCTATTTATTTTGGATTTTTTGGTGGGGGAGATCAGCCTCACTGTTGGCTTGTTCAATTTTATTTTCACGTACTTCGCTTGGTCAACTGGGTTGACAACACGTGACTAATAATCCCGCGATTATTTTTCAACAATTGAAAATTCCGTAATACTAACAAGTATTTCAGTGTTCTGGAATAAGAAATTCGCTTTTCACTGAATTATTCATGGCTAGTTTAAAGAATTTACTTTGCACACGAATGGAATCGAAACAGGAAAATATCCACGCGGGTCTCAGAGGAACATTTTGACATATAAGTACTTTCAATATGGTGGAACAATTCTACTACAGACTTAAAGGCCAAAATACCACTCTTGTTGTAACTGAATAATATGTCCCAATCTTTATTCTGGTCAACAAATTGTACTATTTTACAATATTCACACAAACGAATTGAAAAGCCTTACGTAAACCTTTTCAAATGTGACCCGGATTTAAAATAATTTCCGAACCCTCTGGACAATAAAAAAGAATGTTATGAATAATTTACACAACAGGTAGAATACTTAATCATCTAGTACTCAGAATAAGGCTATTATTATTTTCTAGAGCTGTCAAGCCAGCCAGACTTTTTAATTTCACTTATCGATATATCGTTTTAGCCCTTATAATCCTAAATTTAGTGATTATGTAGAATTTATATATCCTGATGAGCTCGAAATTAAAAATACCACTGACAGTGACAATTACGCTTCCTACTTGGATCTGCGTGTCGATTTTGACAATTGCCATAAACTGAGTATTAAATTGTACGATAAACGGGATGACTCTGACTTTCCGATTGTTAACTTTCCATGTATTAGTAGTAACATTCCAATGCCAGTAGCTTATGGAGTGTGTGTGTCTCAGCTAATTCTTTACGCGAGAGCTTGTTCCTTTTATTCTGATTTTTTAAAAAGATCGAGGCATTTGTCATCTAAGCTTCAACTACAAGGATACTTGCGCACTAAACTTATAAGAACCTTTAAAAAGTTGTATGGCCGTTCAATTATTTGATTGGTAAATATAACGTGTCTCTCTTGGCTATTATTCGAGATATATTTAATTTAATACTATTACTATCTCCTGATAATGTCTACTACATCGTTAACACAGTTCATCGCGTGCATTTTGCATACCGATAGTTCATTGGCTTATCACGCTATTTTACGGACATTTCGCCTAATAGATTGGATGCAGCTATGGTTGGTATGGCGCCAAAATGGGTAAGCTTACTCTTCCAGGCACCTATTACCACTGTTTGTCGTGTATTTTGAATGCCGCTATGGCGGGTGTGGCTCCAGAAAGGGTAAGCTTGCAATTCGGGACACCTGTTACCACTGTTTGTCGTGTATTTTGTACACAATGAGAAGTCCATTTGCTAATTACACTATTTTACTTGAATACACTATTTTTCCTATAACGTTTTTCAGGACTTCGAATTCTGTCTTATGGTTTGGATTGTTCATACTTGTTTTTTTTTTAAAAATTCGTAAAAACTGTTTAAAATCACCATGAATCGTTTAATTTGTACTTGTGTCCAGTTTAAAGCTCACCGTTCCATTTTGATAACAAGTGTTCAATTTACAAGTGTTTAGTTTCTCAAACAAGTATTTAATTTCCTGGCCATTATTTAAAAATTAATCATTATAAATCATTATCGAAATTAATCAGCTTTAAACTGGACACAAGTACAAATTAGATAATCGTTTTTCATTTTAAACGATCTTTACGAGTTTTTAAAGAAAGATTTGATATTAAACGAATATGAAAGCAATTAGTGCTAAATACACAAGCTAATTATGAAGTCTTTAACATTAAGATGTTTATACTTGATATGTTAGATGAAGAATAAAAATATTATATAAAGTTTAAACCTTCGTTGTCGTCAGGAATCTAATATAAAGACTCAATACTATAACATATAGTAACAACCCAAACATCTTCATATTATTCTCAAACTTACACAATCCATATCATTTGATTTTATATGGTTTCAAATATTTTAAATTTCTTGCTTTAAAAAAATGTGGTGATCACGTTTGGGTTATGGTAAAACGCGTTTAAAATTGATTTTGGTTGCTAGATAAGATAAGATAAGATAAGATGTTTATTGCATCAAGACGTCCATTAAGGACAGCATGCATACACATACAATTAGACATAGTCACATACATTTAATAATACATATGCTATGACAACCAAATTTGATAATATATGGCGGTTTAGAAATGGGCACTTTTAAAAATTCATGAACTTTTTAACATGTTCTCGTAATTTCACTTGTATATCTCCATTCTACTTTTTTAAATTAATGTCTCAAATAACGCCCTAAAAATAAGCATATAAATATTTTTGTTATTATTTTCCGGTTTTAAAATCTTACTTGATAGCTAGTTCTCTGCCCATCACATGTACAATGTGGGTGTATCTTGCATGGCAACGCTTGTTGATGAAAAGAATGACCTAATCACTTTGACAAAATGGATTTTTTGAGAAAACCTATAGTGTAGTTAGGGAAATTCTACATTTCACAAATTTTAACCAATTTTGATGAATCTTGGATTATTGCCCCTCATTTAGGTTTGGGCGATGTACCGTTTTTTCAGTATATCGCAAAAAAAAACGTACACGATTTTATCATATCGGACTTTAAAATATCGAGAAAAAAAGTTATATCGTGATAACCAAAACTATCGCGATATGATAAATATTGTCGAAACTGCAACGCGAGAGGTCATGATTGATGCAATGTCAAGGTTGGACAATAATGTATTTCTCAGAGTTATAAGTAAATAATATTTTGCGCAGCCGAGTCGGAGCTTCGTTTTATAGTCTGCATCGAATTGTATATCGATGAAGGTAAAAAAATGGGATCAAAAAAGTTTTTTCTCTGTAACTGTCGTCCTACGAAGTACGATGTTGAGTGACATCGTTTGCTAAATATCAAAAAAAAAGCAATTACTCCCACGACATAGTCAATGCACATGTTTCCAACTTTTGCCAGAATTTATAAATATATATAGTTTGTTTCATTTTAAAAAAAATATACATGTATATCCAACATTGAATACAGGATAAAAACATGTCTATTTCTCCTAATTCCTCGCAAGAATTCTACTTTAGTTTTCAAGGGCCCGACTAATCACCGGTATTCTCTACGACAACCCCCGATGCCTCGCACAAAACTAATTTATTTTAAATGTATAATACATACGGGCTATAAGTGTATTTATTTGAAAGACTACCGGAACACCCAAAAATGTTGCCTGTGGAAACACAAAGTAACAATTTAGTTTAGTTTAAGAAGCCTCACAGCTTTGTGCCCAAATCAGAGGTTCATGAGAGATAACCCGTGTATGTTTTTTTTTGTTGACAATAATCTAAGTATACTTTCGTTGTAATTCGTTGTAATGTATTGTAATTGGTGATTGATTAATAGTTTATTAAAACAATAATTATATGCATATATACAACTGGCGATAGTTTTCTCTTGGATGTGCATAGCAGTTATTTCCATCACAACCTGTCATGACGTCATCATAGGTTGATATTCTGTTATATCAACCGCTGATGACGTCGTGACAGTTTGATATAATGACGTCATCTCAGGTCGATGTATTCGACTCATATCAACCGTTGATGATCGAAATAAAACAAAAACACAGAAATAATTTTTTTATTATTTTGACAATTAAAAATTATTATAGAACAGTTTGAAACATTCAATACAGAAATAGACGACGTACTTATCAGCATATTTAAATCGGTTATCCATATCTTTCAGAATCTTCTTTCCGTCCACACTCCTAGACTTGAAAGTATTTATCGCCCAAGATTTCGATTATAAACTATTTTTGGGTACAGTCCATGCACTTAAGTAAAACAGTCGGCCAAATCCTTCTGTCTATAAAACATAGCAAAAACCTTTAATCGTAGTTCACTGTCAGAATTATCGGAAAAGAATTCTTTTGATCCAAATTTTCTTTACGCTTGGATAGATCTTCATCGATAGTTGCATTCACACCAATTTCATCGTCAGTATGTTGGCTAAAAGGGATTGATTATTCGTCTGACTTCGTATTACTATCCATTTTGTTTTTGTATGAAATTCAATTCTTCAAAATGGCACTGTGTTTACAAAAATACCATCTCGTAATAGCACGTGATTAATTAATTCGGTAATCTTCGTTATTTGACGGAAACTACCAAGCCGTTATCCAATCATTGTTGAATATTAATGGAAAAGTTCATTTAGGTTTAAGGGTGGGCGTTGTATATGTCAGATATAAACCTAAAATACCTCTGTTGCTATATCATATAACCCTTGGGCTGCGCCCACGGGTTATGTAATATAGCAACCTCGGTTAGGTTAATACCCTATACGAAACATATAATGGTACATGTACAGGTATATATAGTGCAATAACCAATTCAATATTATAAGACGTTGACACTGAGGAGGAAGGGGACACTCAAAACTGAACGCCCTGAAACTTATTCAATGATATTCGACAGCTGAAGGTCACGAATTCAATTGCATAATGATTCAACAGCTCAGTGTTATCCAAAGTGCTCTTAATGTGTTCCTTGTCTCCTAAAACCATGGGATAGACATCAAGATCGTCAAAATTGAGACAATAATTATGAACTTGCGGTCATGTGGACTCCGGAGATGTTGGCGGCCATTTTTAATGACCTTAATGTTTTCTTTACCGTCGGAAACCTAAGGAAAGACATCAAGATTATCAAATTTGAGTTGTTAGTTACATAGTTATGATCATTTTAAAGACGTTTCGGTGGTCGTTTTTGACGCCATTTTTTCCGGGGGTCCTACTTCGGTAAACTTTTAGTATGTTATAAAGTACACCAAACCTTACCAAAAGAATCAATTGAGAAACCTTTTGTTGCAATGTTTGGGGGGTTGAGAAAGTATTTCTATATATTGACCTGACTAAAAGTTTAAAATGCAATTGTGAGTTGTCTTGTGCCAATAACGAGACACTCAATTGTGGCTTATTCCTTACTACTGATTATTCCTTAAATTAACACTGGTGTGTTTAGTAGTTATTTGAATAATTAATTTGCAGTGGATATGAAGCTCAAATTAACCTTTTGTTGCTTTCTTTAATGAAAGCTATGCTATTAATTGTTTATTATATATATATATATATACACCATCATATGTTTCATACATATAAATACTGTTTTAATAAACTATTAACACAACGAATTGCAACGAAAGTATACATTAGTTTGTTGTCAGCAAATATAAAATAAACGAGTTATCTCCCATGAACCTCCCATTTGGGCGCAAAGCAGCGAGGCTCCTTAATTCAATTGAATTGCTATTTTATGTTTCCACAGTCAATATTTTATGGAGTTATCGGGTAATTCGATGTAAATTCGGCCTTACGTTATCATAGTCATGATGCATATATTTGAAATGACTTCCGGCATTCTTTCAAATAAATACACCTGCAGCGCTTTCATCTAACCTGTGGATACCTTGACTAATTTAGACAATGAACATTTTCTCTCAGGGTAAGCAGAGCAATAAGCAATTTGATTGATCGAGACTTTGGTGCATAATAACTCTCCTTCTAATTGAGCTAGAATTATCAAACTTGGTGTAGGTGTTTATTGGGCGAATGCCTTGATGGAGTTCAACAATTGGCATTTTCTGTTTGGGATAAGCAGAGATAAGCAATTTCATTGACTGATGCTTTGGAACATTATAGCTCTCCTTTGCATACAAGTAATCTTATTAACAAATTAATTTAGTAGTGTGCATGTATGTATCTATGTTTAAATTTGTTCTGACTTTAGTAGTTCTATGAATCTAAAAAATGGTTTGTCGATACTTTCTTTAACTTTGAATGCCAACCTTTAACACTGTTGGTTGTTCTTAAACCTTCAGTATAGTCGTCGTCGTCGTATCTGGGTTTAACGGCCACTTCCACCCAGGGTGATATCGTAGACAAATTCAGTATAGAAATGTTCCATAAACTTATATCTACACCTTCGACCCACTGTTCTGTGTATTTAAATTCCCGAACCCCAGGAATATCCATATCCGCGTCTTCTTGTCCTAACACTAAACTTATAATTATCATAAACTAGGCTTCGGGTACCTCTCGAGTTTGGAATGAATCTAAAATCATCACCAATAATGGTAAAGACATTACTTTAATTCTGAAAGTGACATCATTCTGGACAAAAGTAGTACGTTTTCAAGCCATATTATATTGAATACAACAAAGGGTTATTTGATGGCTGTATTCAATGATATTTTCTTATATTTGCATATATTTATATGCAAATAGAAAATATTACGAATTTGTATGTGAATGATTTTTAAATGTTTGAACGATGCCTATGATCGTATAATAGTGAGTTGACAACCTATTTTGTAATAGACATTTAAATAATTATGTTTTGATTTTCTTAGAAAAAATGGAATTTTCCCTTTAAAATTGTACAAAAAATTACGTGTTTGTTTTAGCATGTTCTCTATCCACCTCTTGCAAAATGTAGGCTTATCTTGTCTGGGATCCGCTAGTTTCATTTTTATCAAAATTGTAAATTTGTAAACACAAAGATCATCTTCTAATGAAACTGTGTGGTCTTTAGTTTTAGAAAACCCCTGTCAACCAAACCCATGCCATGCCAATGGAAATTGTAGTAAAACAGAAGACGGCTACATATGTGAGTGTCCCGAGGACTTTACTGGCACAAATTGTGATGGTAAGTTTCACATTGATATTTGACTAATTTTAATCCGATTTTGACGTAACTTGAAATGCATGTTTATAAACCAATGATCTTAGTTCCATATCGATTTGTAACTTCATGAAATAGGACCTTTATTGTAAGACAATTACGTTCATTTTAGCTTGTTCTTTATTCAACTTTTGTATGTGGGCGTATCCTGCCTGGCAGCCGTTGGTTTAAGCATGTTCTCTATCCATCTCTTGTCAAATGTGCGCGTATCTTGTTTGAGATCCACTGCGGGTTTTTTATTATCAAAATTGTAAATTTGTAAACACAAAGATCATCTTCTTACGAAACTGTGTGGTCTTTAGTTTTAGTAAACCCCTGTGAACCAAACCCATGCTCTGTCAATGGAAATTGTAGTAAAACAGAAGACGGCTACATATGTGAGTGTCCCGAGGATTTTACTGGCACAAATTGTGATGGTAGGTGACACATTGTTATTCGCCTACTTTCGGAGTATAAGTGGACACCTTTGTCGTACCTGACCACAACTTTGTATATTGATAAAGATCCACAAATCGACATGCAAAATATTTTTCTTGGTATTGATAACTTGTTTAATCTCGATACGTTCATTGACGTCCATTCATGTTTGTGGACATTTAGGTGTCACAGCTCCATTGCTCGCGTTGGAAGAAAGTGTTCCCCGATTTTTAACCTTTTCTCAACTTACGTAACACAGTCCCTATTAAATCATTTTTTTATATTTAAAACATATTTTTTAAGCTGATATCTTATCCTTTTGTTTGATTTTAATTACATAAACTTAAGTTTAAAAAACGTCAATTTGCGTGTTTTAACATGACGGTTAAAACATTTGTCACCCCAATTCAAGTGCTCGGCGGTGGTTCTTATTAATATTATTTTTTTCATTTTTAAAACACCCGTCATACATTTTAGCATATCAAAATAGCATGTATTTATCACCGTTACACCCTAAGGACGGTTGAGTTCAAATTTCGAAAAAATCGGACCAAAATTACCATACAAAATGGCCGCCGTTCGCACGCGAATACTGTTAAAAAATGGTATATCCAGGTTGTGGACCCTGTAGGGATCACAATTTTAATTTGATTTTGATGAAACTTGAAATGCATGGCTATAACCCAAAGATCCTAGTTCCTTTCAATATGTGCGCATATCAGATCGTAACTTCCTGAATTATGGCCCCTAATTATACGCAAAATCGTCTTTAATTAGCTTGTGGTCCCTCTGGAGGTTACAATAATTATCTGATTTAAAAAATCGTTTGATTATATCACCGTTACACCCTAAGAAAGGTTGAGTTCGAATTTCGGTAAAATTCGGAACAAAATTGCCATACAAAATGGCCGCCGCATGTACGCGAATACTGTTATAAAAAGGTATATCAAGGTTGTGGACTCAGTATAGGTCACAATTTTGATTCAATTTTGATAAAACTTAAAATGCATGGTTATAACCCAAAGATCTTGGTCCCTTTCGTTATTTGCGCATATCATATCGTAGCTTTCTGAATTATGGCCCCTGATTGCCCGAAAAATCGCCTATGGTCCCTCTGGAGGTTATGATTATTATCCGATTGAAAAAAAGCTTGACTCTATCACCGTTACACCATACCGAAGGTTGAGTTTGAATTTCAGGGAAATCGGACCATAATTGCCAGACAAAATGGCCGCCGTTTGTACTCTAATAGTGTTAAAATATGGTATATCAAGGTTGTGGACCCAGTATAGGTCACAATTTTGATTCGATTTTGATGAAATTTGAAATGCATGTTTATAACCTAAAGATCTTGATTCTTTTCGATATTTGCGCATATCAAATTGTAATTTAATGAATTATAGCCTTTGATTGTAGGAAAAATCACTTTCGGTTTTGCTTGTTCTCTAACCATCTCTCGAAAATGTGGGCGTATCCTGCCTGGCAGTGCCAGCTTACTATCTTTCAATTTTGACGAAACTTGAAATGCATGGATATTACCCAAAGATCTTGGGTCCTTTTGATATTTGCGCATATTGGATCATAACTTCCTGAATTAATGCCCCTGATTATACGCCAAATCGCCTTTCTTTAGCTTGTGGTCCCTCTGGAGGTCACAATTATTATCTGATTTAAAAAAATCGTTTGATTATATCACCGTTACACCCTAAAGAAGGTTGAGTTTGAATTTCGAAAAAAATCGGACCAAATTTGTCATACAAAATGGCCGGCGATCGTACGCGAATACTGTTTAAAATGGTATATCAATGTTGTAGACCCTGTAGAGGTCACAATTTTAATTCGATTTTGATGAAACTTGAAATGCATGGATATAACCCAAAGATCTTGGTTCCTTTCGATATTTGCGCATACCGGATTGTAACCTCCTGAATTATGGCCCCTGATTATACGCAAAATCGCCTTTGTTTAGCTTGTGGTCCCTCTGGAGGTCACAATTATTATCCGATTAAAAAATCGTTTGATTATATCACCGTTACAAGCTAATCAAATTTCGGGAAAATAGGACCAAAATTACAATACAAAATGGCTGCTGTTTGTACGCGAAAACTGTTAATAAATGGTATTTCAAGGTTGTGGACCCTGTAGAGGTCACAATTTTAATTTCGATTTTGATGAAACTTAAATTGCGTGTTTATAACCTAAATATCTTGATACTTTTCGATATTTGCGCATATCAAATTGTAACTTAATGAATTATGGCCTTTGATTGTAGGAAAAATCACTTTCGGTTTTGCTTGTTCTCTATCCATCTCTCGAAAATGTGGGCGTATCCTGCCTGGCAGCCGCTGGTTTTTTATGAAAGTACTTAAACCCACCTTGACTTGTAAAAATTAGGTTGAATTAAAGCTCATTGCAAACATCAATGTACTATAAGCTTATATAATTTAGTAAATTATTTTATTTTTAGAAATATTAAAGTAACTAGCCAGTCTAACCCTTATGGTAACCAAGTTATGGTAAGACTTTTTCTTTTTATTGGATGTTTGGTTAGAGTTAATTCTTCTGTTGTAACAAATTCAGTTAGTCCTTCCTGTGTAACAAGCACATTAATATTAAGTAACAGGTTACTTAAAAAATCGTTTGATTATATCACCGTTACACCCTAAGGAAGGGTCAGTTCGAATTTCGGTAAATTGGACCAAAATTACCATACAAAATGGCCGCCGTTCGTATGCGAATACTGTTGAAAAATGGTATATCAAGCTCGTCAACCCTGTAGAGGTCCCAATTTTAATTCAATTTTGACGAAACTTGAAATGCATGGATATTACCCAAAGATCTTGGGTCCTTTTGATATTTGCGCATATTGGATCATAACTTCCTGAATTAATGCCCCTGATTATACGCAAAATCGCCTTTCTTTAGCTTGTGGTCCCTTTGGAGGTCACAATTATTATCCGATTTAAAAAAACGTTTGATAATATCCCCGTTACACACTAAGGAAGGTCGAGTTTGAATTTCGGGCAAATCGGACCAAAATTGCCATACAAAATGGACGCCGTTTGTACGCGAATACTGTTAAAAAATGGTATATCAAGGTTGTGGACCCTGTAGAGGTCACAATTTTAATTCGATTTTGATGAAACTTGAAATGCATAGTTATAACCCAAAGTTCTTGGTTCCTTTCGATATTTGCGCATATCGGATCGTAACTAAATTATGGCCCCTGATTGTCCTAAAAATCCCCTATTGTCCCTCTGGAGGTCATATTAATATCCAATTTAAAAAAACGTTTGACTCTTTTACCATTACACCCTACGGAAGGTTGAGTTCAAATTTCTAGAATATCGACCATAATTGCCAGACAAAATGGCCGCCGTTTGTACGCGAACAGTGTAAACATATGGCATATTAAAGTTGTGGACCCTGTAGAGGTCACAATTGTAATTCGATTTTAATGAAACTTGAAATGCATGTTTATAACCTAAAGATCTTGATTCTTTTCGATATTTGCGCATATCAAATTGTAAGTTTATGAATTATGGCCTTTGATTGTAGGAAAAATCACTTTCGGTATTGCTTGTCCTCTATCCATCTCTCGAAAATGTGGGCGTATCCTGCCTGGCAGTGCCAGCTTACTATCTTTTTACATTTGACCGTAAATTACTGTGAACACTAAATACGATGAAGGGAGAATGGTAGACACCGGGGACCCTAAAGACAATAATGCTCTCGTGTAGATTGGGGGCCCTTTGTAGTCCGGAATTTACGTTATTATTAATAAATTGGTAAACAATGCGATCTCTCGAGGTTTGATACTCAGAATTTAGGCCTAATCCAGAAAAATGCATTTACTGTTAGTTTTCCCAATATTTTCTACAGCATGGGATAGAGACCTGCGGGTTTCCCCACCCTTCAGTCCCCGTCCGCCCCTGCGATAAAGTTTTCCATTAAATTTATTCCCGCTTACCAACTTCACATATCAACAAACAGAATCTCTTATTACATTAATGCGTTATTGATGATGTCTATGAAATTGTATTTTTCAGGAGTTTAACCTTGGACAGATTGGCTGCGCTAACCACATGGTCTGCATCGCTATTCTGATTCTTTATACTTATGGAGATATCATTTTGCTACCCCGGTTATTATGTATGGAAAAACCCCTTCCATATTTGCTTTATTTTTATTATTATTATTCTTATATTGAGAAATCACTTTTTGGGGTTATTATTATTATTATTATTATTATTATTAAATGGAGAGATATCTTTCCTATTTGATTTATTAATATATTATACTCGGAAGTCAGTTTGCTTTTTTGATATATGGAAAAGTCACCGTTATTTTTGGGTTATAAATATATGGAAAATTTACAAAACTCTCTTCAATTTCGATAATTCAATATTTTTAACCCCCGGGTTAAAGGGCTGCATAGAAAGCTTCAATATGTAAGTCGGCCATTACATTCTAAATATAAGACATACGGGATAGCATTTACTCATGCAAATATTTCAAAAGATAACTTTTGCTGACAACTGGGGGGGGGGGGGTAAAGTTTTTTTTATTCAATTTAAAAGTCGTATAAAGAGTATTATAGTATTAGGATCAATTTAACATTTGATGTACATTATTTCCATTCATGTTAGTTAATATACAATGTGAATAGACATGTGAATCTACTATACTAAATTTATAACAGTGGTCCCTTAAGTGATGTATAGAGAATCTCATACAACGGAAATCTTACTCGTGAACAAAAACTTATTTAATACAGCATGGTCCCTCTAAGCGACAGGTGATAGAACGTGCATTTGCCCATCTAAAAGGTCGATTTTGCAGACTTAAATACATTCATGCATGATCAATTGAAACAGTTTGTTGCACAACCACTGCATACAAAAAAAGGTTGTGTCCAGGTTGTTTTGGAAGAGGATGCCGACGAAGTAGACGATAATGAGGCTAATATAGAAAATGATGCACAAGGACAGCTGAAAAGACAGCAGATTACTAACACCTTTTGAGAACTTTGAAACTATGTAATTCAATGAGGACGGATGAAAAGACTGCATATTATTATCACTGTTTAAAAAATGATATGCATAATCAAATTCCTATAATATTTATTATAATCAAATTCTTTTAATATTTATTGTAATCAAATCCATTTAATATTTATTGTAATCAAATTCTTTTAATATTTATTGTAATCAAATCCATTTAATATTTATTGTAATCAAATTCTTTTAATATTTATTGTAATCAAATTCTTTAACATTTATTGGGGATAACTTGGTAAGGCGCTGGCTCGGTGTGGTTTCCCCTTGGCATTGACGCGGAACGGAGGTCCTGACAAGGACAGATGCCTAGTCGTTTGGATAGGATGAATATCAATGTCCGTGTACACATTGGCGTGCACGTAACAGATTCCTTGGCAGTTGGAATTCGATATACCATATTTCCTCTAATAAGCGCCCGGGCGCTTATTGTTTCAGCACCCCTTGACCCACCGGCGCTTATTAGAGGCCCGGCGCTCTTTGGAGGCCCGGCGCTTATTTCTTTAATAGCAAATTAAATTTAGGGTAAAGCCGTCATTTACCATGGACATTGGGCCGGAGAATCTTTAGAGACCCGGCGCTTATAAGAGACCCGGCGCTTATTGGAGGCCCGGCGCTTATATTTTCAGCACCCCTTGACCCCCCGGCGCTTATTAGAGGCCCGGCGCGTATTGGAGACCCGGCGCTTATTAGAGGAAATACGGTAAGAGTAGGCCGTGGCGTCGCTGCCGGGGCAAAAATTCCCCAATAGCACACGTCTTCAATTAGCCCAGGTTAGGTGCAGACGAGTGGGACGTTAAACCATTTCATTCATTAAACATTTATTGATATCAACTCTTTTTAACAATTTATTCTAATGAAATTATTTAACATTTATTGTAACAACTTGTATATAAAAATGTTAATACACATAAAATTTCAAGATTAAAAAGAAAACTACTTTTGTTTTGTCCTGCAAATATTTTAGACTTTGTAATTTATATCTATCTGCTTCTTACCTAAGTCCTCAGCCTTTGATGCTTCTTCAGCAGGTTGGGAAGATGTAGATGGTTGATCTTTGGATTTCAGTCTGTCCAGGTCTTTCAGGTCTTCCAGGTCTTCCAGACTGCCCGAATCAATGGTAAAAGTGGGGTTCAAGTCTGGCAAAGAATCAAAAATAGATTTAATTTTAGACAGATCATCATCTGAGGGTCCAGATTCGCCAGATGTTTTCTTTTGTTTTTTGTTTCTGTCATACTTCTCTTTTAGAGGTTTAACTTTTAAGCGGCACTGCTCGTCATTGAAATTGTAGTCATATTCATTAACCTTCATAGCTACCGTCTTCCATTTACATTTTGTGGATTTAACGGAGTCTACTATTTTAAATATTTGCAGCAGGAGCTTTTCTGTTGTGTCGTTCCACACAGTCTTGGTTTGTACTGAAAACAAAAAAAATGCCCAGGATCAATTACCAAAACATCACCTATTCTCATTGTAGCCGACACAAAAACTAAGTACAGTACAGTTTGCTACTCTGTTGTATATACATAGATTATCATTAGACAGTCCGAGACTTTTTTTGGGGGAAAAGTGGGAGATTGTTCAAGAAAACATCATTTATTGCTTAATATGTTACACATTGACAGTGTCCAAACCTATTGAGGTGGATATAGAACAATCTCGTTAAAACCATGCCAAGATTGGATACAGGTCGATTATGTTTTTCGGATGATTTTCGTTATTTTCAGGTCAAATTTTGACCATTTTTGTCGCATTGCTACAACCGTTAATCGACCATTGGGGAACTTGGTTTTAGTTGGTGATTATAGTCTGGGTATCACCCTACCATATTATAATAATCACCCAGTTCAACCTCTCTTTCCGTAGGTATCACGAGACTACACAATATACGTATCTGGGGGTACCTGCATTGTACCCTTTCTTTAAATTGCGATAACTCTACTGGAGCAAGGTTTGGAATGAAAATGAAAATCATTTTATTTTGCAGCTTGACCAGTTCTGCCAACATAAAAAAATAAAATCTTTGTCAGCTAACTTGCAACCGCATGAAAATTTGTGTCGAAAATTACCAAAAACTTAGCCCCCCCCCCCCTTTTTAGCATAGTTTTGCAACATCTTAACTCCTCTAACTCATTTGGTTTTCAATATTTTTTGAATGTGAAAGGATTTCCACGATAGAGCAACGTGCAAACTGCAAATTATATACTGGATCATTTTCCATTGAAGGGTATATTCATGGAAATTAGTGTATGTGTGTGTGTGTGTGTGTGGGGGGGGGGGTATAACAACATAATTTTCGACTTTTATCTGCTCTATCTCATCTATATTTTAAAGTACAAAAAGTTGTTCAAATAATAATGATTGTGACATTGTAATTGCTTTTTATATGCCCACATTTTCATGTGTGCGTATTGTGTCCGTCCATCCATCCACAATTGTTTGTGGACTCTTTACATGTCACAATTCTTATCCGATTTCGACGACACTTCAAATATAGGTTTATCACCAACAGATCTCAGCTGCTTTTGATATTGGTATGTATCAGATCGAAACTTCATGGATTATGGCCCCTGATTGTCCGAAAAATCATGTTTTTAGCTTGTGGACCCTATAAAGGTCACAATTGTGATCCGATTTTGATAAAACTTGACATGCATGTTTATTTTATAACCAAAAGATGTTGGTTCCTTTTGATATTTGCGCATATCGGATCGTAATTCCCTTAATTATGGCCCCTGATTATACTAAAAAAATCGCCCATTTTAGATTGTGGTCCCTATAGTTATTATCCGATTTTAAAAACCCTTTGAATGTAACACCGTAGTAAAGGTTGGTTTCGAATTTAGTGAAAATTGGACGCCCCTTGTACGCGAATAGTGTAAAAATTTGTGTCGAAAATTACCAAAAACGTACCCCCCCAACTTTTCGCATCGTTTTGGCGAATTCGTAACTCCTCTTACTCATTTGGTTTTCAATACTTTTGAATGCGATATTGTTTCCCCGATAGAGCAACGTGCGAACTGCAAACTGTATATCAGATGACTTTGAGATTGAAGGTCACATAGGATATATGTATGGAAATTAGGGGGTGGGGGCATAATTTTCGACTTTTATCTGCTCTAACTCATCTATATTTTAAAGTTTCGGATTGAAATTTCCTATTTTGACGGATGACTTTACGATAGGGAATTAGTGTGCTAGGGAGGGGGGGGGGTAATTTTCGACTTTTATCTGCTCTAACTTATCTTATACATAATCTATATTTTAAAGTTTTGGATACAAATGAAAATCATTTAATGTGCAGCTTGACCAGTTCTAGCACCATAAAAAGTAAAATATATCGTTGTCAGCTAACTTGGAATAGTATGAAAATTTGTTTCCAAAGATACCCAAAACTTCAGTTCAACATCCCTCCCCCCCCCCCCCAGCTAGTAATTGTTTTGATGTAAAAACTCTGTTTCTGTGTTTTTGTCAAAGTGACCCATGTTAAATATTTATTCAATTTGAAATCTGATTAAAATTATATAACGAGGATTATTTCATTAACAAATTTTGATATAAAATATTTCATGTACATGGCAGCGCCCATTGAATGTGGATTTTCGCAAATTCTCGGTCTAAAATTATCCAGATTATCCACACGATACAGAGTTCATTAGGTTAAAAGAATGTAGGAAAGACATTGTCGCCCATCTTGCATCCGTTTTTGTCGCTACAAATGATATTATAACAGAATGGAAATTGATTGCCCTGATAAGCGGAATTTTCGACATTAAATCACCTGAGTTGTCCATCTCAACGTTATCACTTGGGACTGAGGTGAAGACATCCTTTACATTGAAAATCCACAGGCAGAGAATTCCATGGTGTGTCGACAAAACTTAGTAAAGATCGAAGTATTCGAAACTTGGTTTACGTTACTCACAGTTGGATCAGGTAATTTTGTTTGATGGCGCCTTATATCTCTCTTTTTTTTGCACCATTTAATGTTCCATTTCCTCTCAGTCCATACAAAAAGGTCCCGAAAAGAACACCTCTACTATACATCCTTCTAGCATTTGCTGGAACCCGTTAGTTCCATAGCTCATAAACCGGAATAGGTACAGAAACTTAGCTCCCCTCCCTGGGATTTTTCAGTTGTTTAGTTTAAATCACTCTTCATCATGGTATTTCTTCCAACAACTTGAAAAATATTTCGGAAAATTACGCTTTTTGAAACATTACACACTAGTAACAAATATCTGTAATATAGGCTGGCGGCTGCCAGACTGGGTACGCCCACATTTTCAAGAGATGGATAGAGAACAAGCAAAACAGAAAGTCATTTTTTCCTACAATCAAAGCCTATAATTCATTAAGTTACAATTTGATCAGCGCAAATTTCGAATGCTTAACAAAATCTTTGATTTCTTAACGTATATTCTTAACGTTTCGAGGAAAATCTTTGCCTTAAGACGGTCTACAGCAATGGTAGAGTGTTGCATGTTTTGCTAATATTTTGGAAGGACCATTATAACAGGAATTTTCCGTTCGTTTATTTTCCCGAAATCAGTGATAATTGTGTAACGAAGATATTTTTGAAGGGTTTTAAACCCCAATCGTACAATCAGGGGCATACTCCATGAATTTTACGATCCGAGATATTCTTCGTACAATCAGGGGCCATCATCAAGGAATTTATGATCAGAAAGAGAGAGGGAGGGGTAACATCCACTCCACACAAACCAGGTCATTTCGGGACTAACATATGGTTCAATTTTATTTCAAAAATTCGCTTTGGCGTAGAGGTCTTTGGCAGTTGGGGAAACCAGAGAACTCTAAGAAAATCCACGAGGTTTGACAGTGACCCTATTATTTGTAATGTGAAACCGGGGAATCGAAACCTAGCCAATTGATTCGAATGCAGACCTTATGATACAACTCACAAGCGCTAACCTTTAGGCACCCCACCCATCCCCTATTTAGAAGGTATTTATAATATATATAATGAATGAATGAATAAAATATTGTTTAATGGCACGCCAGCACCACTAATGGGAATTTATATAATATACAACGATGTTTCCATGTGTATTATACAAATCTTTATAATATAACGATGGGTATTAAAATCAATTTATTTTAAAATTTATACACTTTATATAAGCCCATTTACAAAATAATATTAACATAAATACAATCGGGCGAATACAGTCTTAGTTATCACCCCAATCATGTTCCTTAATAAAGGAGTTATCCCGCCTGTCATGTTAGTGAATACAGGGGGATGCTCGATTCACATTTCAGAACGTCACGAATTGACAGAATTGCAATCGAGTGACGTGGAATTCAGTCCTGTCACAGCTCTGTCAACCCCGACAGCCGTGGTGGTGTTAGTAGAATTGTGACGCATTTTAAATTACAAATATGTCTCAGCTGTCATAATTGGTTGAGATATTTTTTATGCAGTCAACACATGCATTGTACTCCGAAATTCGAAATATCATTCATATAGACCCTTTCAATTATACGTTCAATTGAATGCGTATCTATCTTACTCAATTAAATAATCTTTTTCTCGATATAACATAGCTTTGTCTCTTCTAAATTTCTCTTATTTATTTGTATCAAAAGAGGGAAACTGTTGCTTCTCGGTGACATAAATATCCATTTTGACTGTCCTAACAAACCTGAAGTAAAGCGAGTTTTAAAAATCCTAAATGTGCATGAACTTGTTCAACACGTTGATACTGCCACTCATAAAAATGGTCATATACTAGACTGGGTCGTGACAAAAACCACAGACAAGATAATCAAGAAATTTGAGATGGTCGATAAACAAATGTCGGATCATCGATGGATAATCCTGGAACTAGATCTTACAAAACCGCCCAAAAATGTCAAAACTATACAATGTAGAAACATTAAAGGTATCAATCACAATGATTTTCGGAATATCTTGCTTTGTTCATTAATGATCACACACCCTCCTGTAGATGTTGACGAGCTGACTGCGCTATTTTCCATAACGCTGCCAAACCTCCTTGATAAACATACCCCGGTCAACACTAAAACCATAACAGTCAAATCTTTGCTCCCTGGTATTCTGATTCAATTCGACAGGCAAAAACTGAAAGGAGACAAGCAGAGCGTCGCTGGAAAAAATCAAAATTAGAAGTTTACAGACAAATCTATGTTCAAAAGAGACAAAATGTCAATAAGCTCTTAAAATCAGAAAAAGCAAAGTTCTGTTCTCAGAGGATATCCTCAAGTTCTGGAAATGTTAAGGCTCTTTATTCGTTCATGTCTTCTTTATTAGGAAACCCTAAAGATGTCACACTCCCAGATACTGATGACGTTTCTGTTCTATCAAACAATTTCAGTGATTTTTTCCTCAACAAAATCACAACCATTAGAAAATCGTGTGTTATTCCCGATGAACAATCCATCACAACAACCTTTCCTACATACGGTGGTAAAGATTTGCCCACTCTCAACACTCTCTCAGAGGATGAAATCCTCAGATCATTAAGAACTCCAAGCCAACGTCTTGTGAACTTGATCCCCTGCCCACTAATTTACTCCTGGCACATATTGATGTTCTCCTTCCAGTAATAACATCCATCATCAACGGTAGCTTGATTTCTGGCACAGTACCGTCTCTTTTCAAACACGCAGTTCTTAAACCCTTGATAAAAAAGCCTACATTGGACAAAAATGTTTTAAAGAACTATCGACCAGTGTCAAATTTGACCTTCCTTTCTAAAATTCTAGAAAAAGCAGTACAGAAAAACCTCCTTGAACATCTTAATCAACAAAATCTGTTGTATGGATTTCAATCTGCATACAGATCTAAACATGGTACGGAAACTGCCCTAAATTGCATAAAAAATAATTTTGTCACATGTGTCGATAGAGGGGAAATATCCCTCCTGTTTCTTTTGGATTTGTCTGCCGCATTTGACACCATCGACCACTCTCGACTCCTGGAAACTGAATTTGGTGTAACCGAAACTTGCTTAAATTGGTTCGCTTCATACTTGTCAAATAGAACTCAGACAGTCATCATCAAATCAGTGTCCTCGTGTGAGACTGTATTACGATGCGGCGTTCCGCAAGGGTCTGTTCTCGGCCCCTTGCTGTTTACCATGTACATGAAGCAGCTCGGGCATCTTCTCAAATCGTTATCAACACAACATCACTTCTACGCCGATGACTCACAACTTTTTGACTCATTTGTTCCGGACATAAATCAGACAAAAATACAATGTAAAATGACATCTTGCATACAGAATGTAAAATTATGGATGAACATAAACAAGTTAAAATTAAACGAAGAAAAAACAGAAATACTTTTCATAGGACCAAAACCAAGACTCAAGAAAATAACCGACAAATCGCTCTTAATCAACAATGTAATCATCCCTTTTTCCCCAGTTGCTAAAAACCTTGGTGTTTTCATTGACTCTCAGTTAAACATGGACAACTACATGAATGATCTATGCAAATAGTGTTATTTTAACCTTAGAAGTATTGGTTCCATTCGAAATCTCATCACTGAAGACGCAGCCGCAGCTCTAGTTAGATCTCTCATTTTTTCTAGACTGGACTATTGCAATAGTCTACTTGTCGGCATACCCAAGTATCAAATGGAACGTCTTCAACGCATTCAAAATACAGCTGCTCGTATTGTGACTAGGTCAAATCTACGCTCTCATATCACTCCTGTACTGAAACATCTACATTGGTAGCCTGTCCAAGCCAGGGTCGATTTCAAGATATTGTCTCTTGCCTATCAGTGTCTGGATGGAAGTGCTCCGAAGTACCTGTGCGATCTAGACAGTTGCGGTCACTTAATCAGAAAAAACTCTGTGTTCCTAAGTGGAAGTTAAAGTCGCTGCATCAACATAATGGAACAAACTGCCATCAGACCTTCACAGAAGCCCAACACTGAATAAATTCAAATCTGACTTGAAAACATATCTGTATAAACTACACTATTGAGACTTGTGTTATGCGCTATGAGCACGTTTGTGGATATAGCGCTTTATTAATGGACATATTATTATTATTATTGTTTTATTGACCTAAGACTTCATAAATTTATGATATTACAAATTTATTGCAAATAGGCCTATAACATTTGAGATTATTGACTTATCTTTTACAAATCATCATAACATTTTCAATCGCACAGTTGTTAAGGTTTATCAATAAATCTGGCCCCTGTTTCACAAACACTTAAATGTCCTTAAAATCGTCTTGAACTAAATATTTCATCCTAACTTAAGATAGATGAGTTTCACAAAACGATATTAATCATTTTAGATACAATCCACTAAAATATTATTTTAGTTAAAATTTAATCTTAAAATAGCAGGCTTTCGCAAACCTATTTCAGAGACAATTTTAACTTAAATCAATTTTAACTTAGCATAGCTGTCTACCCCTCCTAACTTAAAATCACGACATTAGCAAACATTGATTAGGACTACGTTGATAGCTCTATTGCAACATATAGGTGTAATAGGAATAATGATAATACAGTTTAAACGGCCCGAAACTCATAATTTCAACACACCAACATCCACAAAATCAATTCTCATTCAATTTCTTTTCAGAGCATTGTAAATACATATACGATCGATCCACCCGTTCATTTTAATGTAAGGCAATTTAAGCAATTGAATGGCGCCCCATATTAAAACCCAAAGAAATAAAAACTCATCCAAAACCCCAGTAAACTAAACACTAAATGAAAATCATTTATTTATGGGGGTCCAACCCAAGATTTGCACGTCTCTGACTTTGACTGTTACAGTCATTGTGGCATTGAATTCCAGGGTGGAAACATCAGTTTAATTGTTTTAGTGACCAGAAAACAAATTTTGATATGTGTACGGCTTACCCAAAATGAAAGGTTACGTACCCTTGGCATGCTACAGATCGGCACAACACAGGTGATTGTGGCGCGGACGATGAATGTTTCTCAGTCTGTCATAAGCAGGCTATGGTCCAGATACCGTGATACACAATCTGTACAGGACAGACTACGCTCAAATGAGTAAAGGTTCACTGTTGATTTTTGGGAAAGACGTAGGAGGGTGTGACGTCCAAGACGTTAACGTCATCATACATGACCGATTTGGGAAAGGTTCTGTTATGGTGTGGGGAGGCATCACTGTTGCTGGAAGAATGGCTTAACATGTCAACGTCAACAACGTCCTGCCAATGTCCAAGAACTTGCTGCTGTATTGCAACAGGAATGGGACAATCTGGACCAAAATGACCTTAGACGTCTCATTAGGAGTATGCCACGTCGGATCAATGCTTGTTTGGCAAACAGAGGAGGATTTACCCGTTAGTGACTTTGTTGTGATGCTGTGGTAAATTTGCTGTTTGACCCTGGGTATCATTTTACTCTTATAATGGTCAGTCTGTGCCCGAATAAAATCCCTGTTTTTGAAATGAACTGCCAAAGGAGGTACACAGTTACGCATATTTAAAGATATTCCGTTTCATCAATATACCAAGTTTAACGTTTCTTATAAGTATATAACCGAGTACATATTGAATAATTATCCAGTTTAATTTAGTTTAATTTGTATAGTTACGTAACCCTGTTTGGATTATCGCCCTTATTGTTATTATTTTATGACTTCATAAATACACTTACATTGTATGCTTTCTTCTACATTCCTGTTTTGCATTGCTTGTATGGGGTATTTAGTATTATGTTTTGTGCAATTATACAACTTAAAAATTCTGATTGGCTGTTTAAACTTATTTTAATTATATAGCTAGCCAGATAATTAATACAGTTCTTGCTTTAATAATTAAACAGTAGATATGTAGAAAATTAAAGTAAAAAAACTTCTTTCTGAGCAGATGTATTGTCGTATAAAGAATAGTATAGCCTTGATTATCATTGCTACCGGTGTAACGATAATCCAATTTTCTAATTAAATTAATGATAGCTATCGTTTTAAATTAGTTGAAAATCAAAAGCATCTATTTCGAAGATCTAGAGATTTGATTTGTCGTATCATATCTTTCCTCATAAACGAGTAATAACTTGTGTATTACAATTTTCGTATTTTATTCTAGTTTATTGTTGGTGATATTTAATTATTCTATTCTTTAGTTCCATTGACGGAATTCGTCATACAGCCAAGGTTTGGTGTTAGGTACGGGAGTATACGGAGTTTCCCGAATGGAGCGCTGTATTAATAAATGAAATAAAACCAAGTACGAACAATCCAAACCGTAAGACGGAATTTTAAGTCCTAAAAAACGTTATGGGCAAAATAGTATATTCAAGCAAAATAGTGTAATCAGCAAATGGACTGACTGCTCCCCGTGTACAAAATACACGACAAATTCATTATATATTAATAAGCATAACACGTAAGCTGAAATTTTAAGTTTAATGAAGCGTTTATTATCATATCGCTAGTAATTTATTTCTGCGTCAATATTCGTCATACATAAAAATCAATAGCTGTTTGCATTTAAAAGCGACAGTAGACAGAATATTCACCAGTAGTGTTTAACTTCTTAAATTAAACATGATGAAAGCTGTAGTGTCTGTTGTCATCCTAATATTGGCGTCGATGTTAACTCCCTGTTCTACTGGCAAGTATTTTCATTTTATATCTTTGATTTCTTTCTGCAGATATTTAATGTATGTGAGAATGAAGTAAAGTGTCGGCATTTCTTTCATCATTTACCGTGAAACAAAGTAGTGCAGCATTACGGCTGTGCTTATAGTTTTGGATTTATATCCAGGTGAAGAAATTCTCCACTATCCACTAATGTATCATTAGGCCTGTCATTGAGTCAACTGGCATAGTTTCGAATCCCTGGTCGTGTGTCAAACCTCGTGGGTTTTCTCCGAATCCTCCCATTGCTAAAGACCCCTTCGCGCGAGCGAATTATTGAAATAAAATGAAACCATATGACCTAGTTTGTGTCAAGTGGACATTAAACCCCATTTCTCTCTTTGTCTCTCTTGATTCTGATAGTCTGGAGGCTCAGTGCGGGTGGGGGGGTCCACCAAATGGGCACAAAACCAGACCCAACTTTTGCGTAGAATACGATGCCGAGTGGTAATCAGTCCGCCGTTGGGGCGTTTACGAGATATTTAGGGTCAAAGGTCAAATGAGGTTATTTGCACTAAAGGTTAATGCGCAACCATTCTTATATCATGAAAATATGCTGAAAATGATCGAAAGTTATCACTTTTTCAATAAAAATGTCAACTTGCTAAATTCGCCTTTAGACTTTGGTCGCCAGAGGTCAAAAGGTGAAATGTCCAAAATGACCTAGTTTGTGTCGAGTGGACACAGAAGATTTAAAGCAATGAAATGTCAGCATAAAATATAAAAACTAAAGCGATATGGCCCTTGATCATTTTAAAATATCTTGTGGACACTGTAGAGGCTAAGTTAACACCCGATTGACTTTAAATTTATACACAGTGTTTAAGGTCATTAAGGTTATGGCCCTTGATCACTTCAAAAAATCTTGTGGACGCACTAGAGGCTAAAGGTAATATCCGATGACTTTAAATTTATACACAGTGTTTAAGGTCGTAAAACGAAGAAGTCTATTGATTTTCAGTTATAGCCCTTGATCGCTTCAAAAAATCTTGTGGACGCTCTAGAGGCTAAAGTTAATATCCGATTCGATGCCAAGTATTTAAAAACATGACTTGAGTTTGGCCGTAAGCCTTCCAATGATTCACGAATGTACGACGTTAAACCCCATTTTCACCCCAAACTTGTCAAAAGAATAATTAAATAAAATAATTTTGCGATAAAGCTACTGCCGCTACAAGAGAAAATAATTCCGTTTAATAAACAAGTTATTGCTCGTTCTTGGAGAAAAAATATGATAGGAAAACATTTAGAAATTGCTGTATTACCTGATGAATGTAAAATTAATAGTTATTCCACGACAAATCAATAAACACAGTGTTGTAGGTCATGAAACGAACGAGTTTAGTGAGTTTCAATAAATTTTGATAACTTGAACAGCTAAATCAAGAATATTAAATGTTTCGTATACTAGCTTTAGGAGAACTTTATCAATGCCAAAAAAATTCGAATGATTTTCTGATAATTACACAATGAGTTGTTACTTTTAATGAGATTTTAGTGTATTATAAATGTTTCATTACCGAAAAGCGTAAAATATGCGACAACTCTTGTTGTTTGCCCGGACGATTTAGATGCTGTGGGCGTATGTTTCGTTGCCCGGCAACCTAGCTTTTTTGTACTAATCTAAAATAGTTTTAAATGAATTTTAAAAATCAAGATTTTTGTTTAATTTGAATACTTATTTTAGAATGCTTATTAGCATGATGATTATGACCTATCCGAAAATTTCCTCAAAATGTTCGCCCCCCTACCGAAAGGTAATGCCCCCCCCCCCCTGCTTAATGGTGTCTAGATACGGGCCTGTTTCGATGCCAAGTATTTAAAAACATGACTTGAGTTTGGTCGTAAGCCTTCCAATGATTCACGAATTTACGACGTTAAACCCCATTTTCACCCCAAACTTGTCAATAGAATAATTAAATTAAATAATTTTGCGATAAAGCTACTGCCGCTACAAGAGAAAATAATTCCGTTTAATAAACAAGTTATTGCTCGTTCTTGGAGAAAAAATATGATAGGAAAACATTTACAAATTGCTGTATTACCTGATGAATGTAAAATTAATAGTTATTTCACGACAAATCAATAAATGCATTTCATATTGCATTTGAAGCGTATTTACGGCTACTAGGGAATATGTTTTTTGTTTTTTGTCGCTAATACCAATAAATAATATATATATAGTTAGATTTGTAAGTGAGTAAGACGCTGGCTCGCTATTGTAAAGGTCGCGTGTTCGCTCGCTTCTGGTTGGTAGGACCGTAATCCCCATTTTGATTCCCCATTTTGAATAAAATACGAAATGTTTAATAAACAAGTTATTGCTCGTTCGTTAGGAAAGATAAACGATAAATCAATAAATGGTTGTCATATTGCATTTGGAAGGTATTATACAGTTACTGGTGAATATTTTTATGTTTTTTTCGCTTTTATCAATAACTAATAAGATAAATATATGGCGTTAAAGCGTGTTAAAATGGCCAGTTTAATGAAGAGTATAATAGGTGTTGTTGTCAGCTTTCCTTTAGAATTCTAGCAGCAAGATTGATATAAGTTGTTCGGGATAATTATCGGTACGAGACAATACTTGGTTTTGTTCCCAACCATATATATCGTACCTTAAAGCTTTGTTATTATTTAAGAGTTATTTTGTCAAAAGCAGGTTTCTTCTAAATGTACAAACTACTTAATTGATTTGTATCAATGCCTTTGCAATTTCTAAAATACTGTGATATTATGATGCCACGTTAAAGAAGAATCTAGATCATAATTTAACAAAATAGAAAGATATGACTGTTTATCACGTAACTGAATCATATCTAGTGTATGACAAAGAAAGCTCAGTTTTCTAATTTATGTACACATATTCAAATCATTTCCATCATTCAATTCATTGATTTATATTTACTTGTTATGATTAATTTTAATGCCGCTGTAATTAGAATTATTCTGTATATACTGAATATAGAGATCTTATCATTTTTTTCTAATTCTATGACTCTACATTTCAGACAGTATATTGTAACATAATTTTCTTTTCAATTTAATTAAATTTGAAATTAAATTTATTTATATATTATTTTGATGACTCGCGAAGTAATTGATGGAGTTGTAGGGTGGAGCCACACGGCATCCAGGTTAATATATTCCAAATTAATTTGCAATATAAAATTTATTAGTGTTCATATGAATCACTATTGTCGTTTAATTTGCAAATTGACCAATACTTCATAATACACCCACCCTTAAATATTTACCAATATAGTTCAGTTAATGTTGAGATGAAAATGTTTCAATTTTATGGTAGATTGATCTCTAGTGATAATTATTATCGGCCAAGTTTTACTTTGTCTAAGAATTTTTTTAGCGGTTTTGTCAAATAATTACAGCAATAAAAAAAAATATCTGTATCTTTTACGGAGAAATGGTGATTAAAATCCATATATTTCTAAAATTAGATACCATTGTTTTTAATTGCATTTCCAGTTCTCTATAAAAGTACCATTATAATTTTTATATTTTGAAAACGCTAACTTTAAGCTCAATTATGAACGTAATTATTTCTGTCCACAAAAGTACATTTTGTCAATATTAAACCAAGAGGTTTCTGTCCCCAAAAATACATTTACCTCCACCCCCTCCCCATACAATACTAATCTTATACACATATAAACGGGTAGTATATTGCATTTTGAAAGACATTTTACAGTTACTTGGGAATATGTTTTATTTTTTTGGCAATACCAATAAATACTATATTGTTAATTTTGTAAGTGAATTAGACCCTGACTTGCTAGTCTGAAGGTCGCGGGTTCGCTCGCTTCAGGTTGGTTGGACGTTAAACCCCATTCCGATTCCAAACTTGTCAATATAATAATTAAATATCACCAACAACAAACTAGAATAAAATGCGAAAAGTTTTAATAAACAAGTTATTGCTCGTTCTTGAGTAAAGATGTGATATGACAACTCAATAAACGGATGTCATATTGCATTTTGAATTGTATTGTACAGTTACTTGGGAATATGTTTTTTTTTTGTTTTTTCGCCAGTATCAATAAATAATATATTGTTAGTTTATGTTAAAACATGTTAAAATGACCAGTTTACAGAAGAGTATAATAGGTTGTGTTGTCCTCTTTTCGCCAGTATCAATAAATAATATATTGTTAGTTTATGTTAAAACATGTTAAAATGACCAGTTTACAGAAGAGTATAATAGGTTTTGTTGTCCTTTTTTCGCCAGTATCAATAAATCATATTTTGTTAGTTTAAGATAAATGTGGTGTTAAAACGTGTTGAAATGGCCAGAGATATGAAAGGTATTAAAGGTTTTGATGTCAGTTTTTCTTCACAGCCCTGGCAGCAGGATTGATATAAGTTGGTCGAAAAATTAAAGGAACTAGGTCGCTAATATTTGGGACCTAGAATTTGACACAAATGGGTCGCAACGCATATAATACTGTTTTCTCCGAATCCTCCCATTGCTAAAGACCCCTTCGCGCGAGCGAATTATTGAAATAAAATGAAACCATATGACCTAGTTTGTGTCAAGTGGACATTAAACCCCATTTCTCTCTTTGTCTCTCTTGATTCTGATAGTCTGGAGGCTCAGTGCGGGTGGGGGGGTCCACCAAATGGGCACAAAACCAGACCCAACTTTTGCGTAGAATACGATGCCGAGTGGTAATCAGTCCGCCGTTGGGGCGTTTACGAGATATTTAGGGTCAAAGGTCAAATGAGGTTATTTGCACTAAAGGTTAATGCGCAACCATTCTTATATCATGAAAATATGCTGAAAATGATCGAAAGTTATCACTTTTTCAATAAAAATGTCAACTTGCTAAATTCGCCTTTAGACTTTGGTCGCCAGAGGTCAAAAGGTGAAATGTCCAAAATGACCTAGTTTGTGTCGAGTGGACACAGAAGATTTAATGTCAGCATAAAATATAAAAACTAAAGCGATATGGCCCTTGATCATTTTAAAATATCTTGTGGACACTGTAGAGGCTAAGTTAACACCCGATTGACTTTAAATTTATACACAGTGTTTAAGGTCATTAAGGTTATGGCCCTTGATCACTTCAAAAAATCTTGTGGACGCACTAGAGGCTAAAGGTAATATCCGATGACTTTAAATTTATACACAGTGTTTAAGGTCGTAAAACGAAGAAGTCTATTGATTTTCAGTTATAGCCCTTGATCGCTTCAAAAAATCTTGTGGACGCTCTAGAGGCTAAAGTTAATATCCGATTCGATGCCAAGTATTTAAAAACATGACTTGAGTTTGGCCGTAAGCCTTCCAATGATTCACGAATGTACGACGTTAAACCCCATTTTCACCCCAAACTTGTCAAAAGAATAATTAAATAAAATAATTTTGCGATAAAGCTACTGCCGCTACAAGAGAAAATAATTCCGTTTAATAAACAAGTTATTGCTCGTTCTTGGAGAAAAAATATGATAGGAAAACATTTAGAAATTGCTGTATTACCTGATGAATGTAAAATTAATAGTTATTCCACGACAAATCAATAAACACAGTGTTGTAGGTCATGAAACGAACGAGTTTAGTGAGTTTCAATGAATTTTGATAACTTGAACAGCTAAATCAAGAATATTAAATGTTTCGTATACTAGCTTTAGGAGAACTTTATCAATGCCAAAAAAATTCGAATGATTTTCTGATAATTACACAATGAGTTGTTACTTTTAATGAGATTTTAGTGTATTATAAATGTTTCATTACCGAAAAGCGTAAAATATGCGACAACTCTTGTTGTTTGCCCGGACGATTTAGATGCTGTGGGCGTATGTTTCGTTGCCCGGCAACCTAGCTTTTTTGTACTAATCTAAAATAGTTTTAAATGAATTTTAAAAATCAAGATTTTTGTTTAATTTGAATACTTATTTTAGAATGCTTATTAGCATGATGATTATGACCTATCCGAAAATTTCCTCAAAATGTTCGCCCCCCTACCGAAAGGTAATGCCCCCCCCCCCCTGCTTAATGGTGTCTAGATACGGGCCTGTTTCGATGCCAAGTATTTAAAAACATGACTTGAGTTTGGTCGTAAGCCTTCCAATGATTCACGAATTTACGACGTTAAACCCCATTTTCACCCCAAACTTGTCAATAGAATAATTAAATTAAATAATTTTGCGATAAAGCTACTGCCGCTACAAGAGAAAATAATTCCGTTTAATAAACAAGTTATTGCTCGTTCTTGGAGAAAAAATATGATAGGAAAACATTTACAAATTGCTGTATTACCTGATGAATGTAAAATTAATAGTTATTTCACGACAAATCAATAAATGCATTTCATATTGCATTTGAAGCGTATTTACGGCTACTAGGGAATATGTTTTTTGTTTTTTGTCGCTAATACCAATAAATAATATATATATAGTTAGATTTGTAAGTGAGTAAGACGCTGGCTCGCTATTGTAAAGGTCGCGTGTTCGCTCGCTTCTGGTTGGTAGGACCGTAATCCCCATTTTGATTCCCCATTTTGAATAAAATACGAAATGTTTAATAAACAAGTTATTGCTCGTTCGTTAGGAAAGATAAACGATAAATCAATAAATGGTTGTCATATTGCATTTGGAAGGTATTATACAGTTACTGGTGAATATTTTTATGTTTTTTTCGCTTTTATCAATAACTAATAAGATAAATATATGGCGTTAAAGCGTGTTAAAATGGCCAGTTTAATGAAGAGTATAATAGGTGTTGTTGTCAGCTTTCCTTTAGAATTCTAGCAGCAAGATTGATATAAGTTGTTCGGGATAATTATCGGTACGAGACAATACTTGGTTTTGTTCCCAACCATATATATCGTACCTTAAAGCTTTGTTATTATTTAAGAGTTATTTTGTCAAAAGCAGGTTTCTTCTAAATGTACAAACTACTTAATTGATTTGTATCAATGCCTTTGCAATTTCTAAAATACTGTGATATTATGATGCCACGTTAAAGAAGAATCTAGATCATAATTTAACAAAATAGAAAGATATGACTGTTTATCACGTAACTGAATCATATCTAGTGTATGACAAAGAAAGCTCAGTTTTCTAATTTATGTACACATATTCAAATCATTTCCATCATTCAATTCATTGATTTATATTTACTTGTTATGATTAATTTTAATGCCGCTGTAATTAGAATTATTCTGTATATACTGAATATAGAGATCTTATCATTTTTTTCTAATTCTATGACTCTACATTTCAGACAGTATATTGTAACATAATTTTCTTTTCAATTTAATTAAATTTGAAATTAAATTTATTTATATATTATTTTGATGACTCGCGAAGTAATTGATGGAGTTGTAGGGTGGAGCCACACGGCATCCAGGTTAATATATTCCAAATTAATTTGCAATATAAAATTTATTAGTGTTCATATGAATCACTATTGTCGTTTAATTTGCAAATTGACCAATACTTCATAATACACCCACCCTTAAATATTTACCAATATAGTTCAGTTAATGTTGAGATGAAAATGTTTCAATTTTATGGTAGATTGATCTCTAGTGATAATTATTATCGGCCAAGTTTTACTTTGTCTAAGAATTTTTTTAGCGGTTTTGTCAAATAATTACAGCAATAAAAAAAAATATCTGTATCTTTTACGGAGAAATGGTGATTAAAATCCATATATTTCTAAAATTAGATACCATTGTTTTTAATTGCATTTCCAGTTCTCTATAAAAGTACCATTATAATTTTTATATTTTGAAAACGCTAACTTTAAGCTCAATTATGAACGTAATTATTTCTGTCCACAAAAGTACATTTTGTCAATATTAAACCAAGAGGTTTCTGTCCCCAAAAATACATTTACCTCCACCCCCTCCCCATACAATACTAATCTTATACACATATAAACGGGTAGTATATTGCATTTTGAAAGACATTTTACAGTTACTTGGGAATATGTTTTATTTTTTTGGCAATACCAATAAATACTATATTGTTAATTTTGTAAGTGAATTAGACCCTGACTTGCTAGTCTGAAGGTCGCGGGTTCGCTCGCTTCAGGTTGGTTGGACGTTAAACCCCATTCCGATTCCAAACTTGTCAATATAATAATTAAATATCACCAACAACAAACTAGAATAAAATGCGAAAAGTTTTAATAAACAAGTTATTGCTCGTTCTTGAGTAAAGATGTGATATGACAACTCAATAAACGGATGTCATATTGCATTTTGAATTGTATTGTACAGTTACTTGGGAATATGTTTTTTTTTGTTTTTTCGCCAGTATCAATAAATAATATATTGTTAGTTTATGTTAAAACATGTTAAAATGACCAGTTTACAGAAGAGTATAATAGGTTGTGTTGTCCTCTTTTCGCCAGTATCAATAAATAATATATTGTTAGTTTATGTTAAAACATGTTAAAATGACCAGTTTACAGAAGAGTATAATAGGTTTTGTTGTCCTTTTTTCGCCAGTATCAATAAATCATATTTTGTTAGTTTAAGATAAATGTGGTGTTAAAACGTGTTGAAATGGCCAGAGATATGAAAGGTATTAAAGGTTTTGATGTCAGTTTTTCTTCACAGCCCTGGCAGCAGGATTGATATAAGTTGGTCGAAAAATTAAAGGAACTAGGTCGCTAATATTTGGGACCTAGAATTTGACACAAATGGGTCGCAACGCATATAATACTGTAATATCAATGAATATAAATAGTGGTTTCCGTTTTTACTCTTATTTCAAATAAGTTATGTCCGGCGAAATATGCCAAAAGTCTCAATCAAATGCCAGTTTCTAGCGTCTGGTTATTCCACTCTACATATTATTTATTGCGAACACTCTCCAGATAAGAATATAGCGAAGCCGTTTAATTTGATGGAATATATCTAGCCTCGTTCTTCGAGTTCTTTTGTTACAAATGTGCCCGAAGCGCATTATGGTACACAATTATGGTAAGATCACAACATAAATGTTGATTTAAATTGACAACCAATTCGTATTTTCAATGCCGAAGACTTCGGATGAAATTGAGTTAAAGACTTAGCTAATTTAATAGATGATTTGTAGAATATGTGAGGCTACTCGGCGGATCTAAATTAGGAAGATTTACTACGTATACAATACATCTTTAATAGAGATCCTTGGCCTTTGTATTGTATTGGTTTAGTGATCAGGGTTGTTCCGTGATGTCATCTAATAACAAATATTACCCTACTTTAATTTTACAAAATAATCCTTTTTTATAATGATAAATGTCTACACTGCCTAGCCTGTTCCGCAATCCTATTCTTTTTGAATAAAATATAGTTTTACAAATACAAAAATATAGTTGGTTAAATATTATAAATACAGTTTAAAATTTTAGTATTCGTTGGTTCACTCAACCTTAATTATAATTGCATGTTGGTAGGATGTTAAGTCCTATTCCGATTTGTCAATATAATTATTAAATATCACCAACAATAAACTAGAATATAATACGAAAATTTTAACAAACAAGTTATTGCTCGTTCGTGAGGAAAGATATGATACAACAAATCAATAAACGGGTGGTATATTGCATTGTGAAAGGTATTTTACAGTTACCGGGGAATATGTTTTAGTTTTTTCGCCAATATCAATAAATAATATATTGTTAGATTAAGGGAATGGTGTTAAAACGTGTTAAAATGACCAGTTTAATGGAGAGTATTATAGGTTTTGTTGTCAGTTTTTCTTTATAATTCTAGCAGCAAGATTGATATTAGTTTATTGGGATAATTATCGGTATGAGACAATAATTGATTTTGTTCCCTATCATCTATATCTTACCTTAAAACTTTGTTATTATTTAAGAGTTATTTTGTCAGAAGCAGAGTACTTATTAATGGTGGATTCTTTAATTAATTAATTATTTATTGATTCAAACCATTATTTTAATAATATAGCTAGCCAGATAATTAATACAGTTCTTGCTCTAATAATTAAACAGTAGATATGTAGAAAATTAAAGTAAAAAACTTCTTTCTGAGCAGATGTATTGTCGTTTGAAGAATAGTATAGCATTGATTATCATTGTTACAGGTGTAACGATAATCCAATTTACTAATTAAATTAATAAAAGCAATCGTTTTAAATAAGTTGAAAATCAAAAGCATCTATTTCGAAGATCTAGAGATTTGATTTGTCGCGTCATATCTTTCCTCAAAAACGAGTAATAACTTGTTTATTAAAATTTTTGTATTTCATTCTAGTTTAGTGTTGGTGATTTTTAATTATTCTATTCTTTAGTTCCAATGGCGGAATTCGTCATACAGCTGAGGTTAGGAGTATACGGAGTTTCCCGAATGGAGCGCTGTATTAATAAATAAAATAAAACCAAGTACGAACAATCCAAACCGTAAGACGGAATTTTAAGTCCTAAAAAACGTTATAAAAAAATAGTATATTCAAGCAAAATAGTGTAATCAGCAAATGGACTGACTGCTCCCCGTGTACAAAATACACGACAAATTCATTATATATTAATAAGCATAACACGTAAGCTAAAATTTAAGTTTAATCAAGCTTTTATTATCATATCGCTAGTAATAGCTGTTTGTAATTAAAAGCGACCGTAGACAGAATATTCACCAGTAGTGTTTAACTTCTTAAATTAAACATGATGAAAGCTGTAGTGTCTGTTGTCATACTAATATTGGCGTCGAAGTTAATTCTCTGTTCAACTGGCAAGTATTTCCATTTAATTTCTTTCTGCAGATATTTAATGTATGTGAGAATGAAGTAAAGTGTCGGCATTTCGTTCATCATTTACCGTGAAACAAAGTCGTGTAGCTTTACGGCTGTGCTTATAGTTTTGGATTTATATCCAGGTGAAGAAATTCTCCACCATGCTTGATTCTCTAAAGTTAAGTAAAGCTAAGCAATTTCATGGCCCCCCGCGTGAAATGCCCCCCCCCCCCCCCCGCTCAGAAATTTCTAACAATCATTAAAGTATACACAGTTCCTTACTTTAGCGATATTTATTTAAAACGCTATGCTATCAGTATGTGCATATCAATACCAATGTATCTAATTACTTTATAAACCATTTTTATACGCCCACATTAGAAATTTGGTCGTATATTGCCGTCGACACGTCCGTATGTACGTCCAACATTTCTTGTGAATGCTCTAGAGGCTTAAGTTAATATCATGAGACGAAGAATCCTATTGATTTTCAGATATTTCCGATAATTACTGTCAGAGATATGACCCTTGGTCATTTTAAAATATCCTGTGGACGCTGTAAGATCGTGAAACGAAGAAGTCTATTGATTTTCAGAGATTTCTGATAATTGCTGTCAGAATTATAGCCCTTGATCACTTCAAAAAATATTCTGGACGCTCTAGAGGCTAAAGTTAATATCCGATTGACTTTAAATTGGTACACAGTGTTGTAGGTCATGAAACGAACGAGTATAGGGAGTTTCAATGAATTTTAATAACTTGAACAGCTAAATCAAGAATATTAAATGTTTCGTATACTAAACGTTAGCACGGAGGAGAACTTTATCAATGCTAAACAAATTCGAATGATTTTCTGATAATTACACAATGAGTTGTTACTTTTAATCAGATTTTAGTGTATTATAAATGTTTCATTACCGAAAAGAGTAAAATATGCGACAACTCTTGTTGATTGCCCGGACGATTTAGATGCTGTGGGCGTATGTTTCGTTGCCCGGCAACCTATCTTTTTTGTACTAATCTAAAATACTTTTAAATGAATTTAAAAATCAAGATTTTTGTTTAGTTTGAATACTTATTTTAGAATGCTTATTAGCATGATGATTATGACCTATCCGAAAATTTCCTCAAAATGTTCGCCCCCCTACCGAAAGGTAATGCCCTCCCTTCGCTTAATGGTGTCTAGATACGGGCCTGCTTCGATGCCAAGTATTTAAAAACATGACTTGGGTTTGGTCGTAAGCCTCCCAGGGATTCACGAATGTTCGACGTGAAACCCCATTTTCACCCCAAACTTGTCAATGGAATAATTAAATATCGCCAACAACAAACATAAATAAAATAATTTTGCGGTAAAGCTACTGCCGCTACAAGAGAAAATAATTCCGTTTAATAAACAAGTTATTGCTCGTTCTTGGAGAAAAAATTATGATAGGAAAACAATTAGAAATTGCTGTATTACTTGATGAATGTAAAATTAATAGTTACTTCACGACAAATCAATAAACACATGTCATTTTGCATTTGAAGCGTATTTACGGCTACTAGGGAATATGTTTTTGTTTTTTTGTCGCTAATACCAATAAATAATATATATGGTTAGATTTGTAAGTGAGTAAGACGCTGGCTCGCTAGTCTAAAGGTCGCGTGTTCGCTCGCTTCGGGTTGGTAGGACCGTAACCCCCATTTTGATTCCCCATTTTGAATAAAATACGAAACGTTTAATAAACAAGTTATTGCTCGTTCATGAGAAAAGAGAAAAAACGACAAATCGATAAACGGTTGTCAAATTACATTTTGAAAGGTATTATACAGTTACTGGTGAATATTTTTATGTTTTTTTCGCTTATATCAATCACTAATAAGAGAAATATATGGCGTTAAAGCGTGTTTAATGGCCAGTTTAACGAAGAGTATAATAGGTTTTGTTGTCAGTTTTCCTTTAGAATTCTAGCAGCAAGATTGATATAAGTTGTTCGGGATAATTATCGGTACGAGACTATCATTTGTTTTGTTCCAAATCATATGTTTTATAGCTTAAAACTGTGTTATTATTTGAGAGTTATTTTGTCAAACGCAGGTTTCTTATAAATGTACAAACTACTTAATTGATTTGTATCAATGCCTTTGCAATTTCTAAAATACTGTGATATTATGATGCTACGTTAAAGAAGAATCTAGATCATTATTTAACACAATAGAAAGGTAACTGAATCATATCTAGACTAAGAAAGCTCAGTTTTCCAATTTCTGTACACATATTCAAATCATTTCCATCATTCAATTCATTGATTTATATTTACTTGTTATGATTAATTTTAATGCCGTTGTATTTAGAATTATTCTGTATATTATTGTAATATAGAGATCTTATCATTTGTATTAAATTCGACGACACCACATTTCAAACAGTATATTGTAACATAATTTTCTTTTCAATTTAATTAAATTTGAAATTAAATTTATTTATACACTATTTTGATGACTCACATAATAATTGATGGAGTTGTAGGGTGGAGCCACACGGCATCCAGGTTAATATATTCAAAATTAATTTGTAATATACAATTTATTAGTGTTCATATGAATCACTATTGTTGTTTAATTTGCAAATTGACCAATACTTCATAATACACCCACCCTTAAATATTTACCAATATAGTTCAGTTAATGTTGAGATGAAAATGTTTCAATTTTATGGGAAGATTGATTTCTGATAATTATTATCGGCCAAGTTTTATTTGGTCTAAGAATTTTTTTAGCGGTTTTGTCAAATAATTTCAGAAATAAAAAAATATCTGTATCTTTTACGGAGAAATGGTGATTAAAATCCATATATTTCTAAAATTAGATACCGATGTTTTTAATTTGCATTACCAGTTCTCTATAAAAGTACCATTATAATTTAATATTTTGAAAACGCTAACTTTAAGCTCAATTATGCACGTAATTATTTCTGTCCACAAAAGTACATGTTGTCAACAGTAAACCAAGTGGTTTCTGTCCCCCAAAATACATTTAACTCCACCCCCTCCCCATACAATACTAATCTTATACCGTACACATATAAACGGGTAGTCTATTGCATTTTGAAAGGCATTTTACAGTTACTTGGGAATATGTTTTAGTTTTTTGACAATACCAATACATACTAAATTGGTAATTTTGTAAGTGAATTAGAGCCTGACTTGCTAGTCTGAAGGTCGCGGGTTCGCTCGCTTCAGGTTGGTTGGACGTTAAACCCCATTCCGATTCCAAACTTGTCAATATAATAATTAAATATCACCAGCAACAAACTAGAATGAAATGCGAAAAGTTTTAATAAATAAGTTATTGCTCGTTCTTGAGTAAAGATGTGATATGACAACTCAATAAACGGATGTCATATTGCATTTTGAATTGTATTGTACAGTTACTTGGGAATATGCTAATAGGTGATTTTTCGGACAATCAGGGGCCATAGTTCAGGAAATTACGTTCCGATAGGCGCAAGTATCAAACGGAACATAGATCTTTGGGTTATAAACATGCATGTCAAGTTTCATCAAAATCGGTTCAAAATTGTGACCTCTATAGAGTCCACAAGCTAAAAACGTGATTTTTCGTACAATCAGGGGCCATAATCCATGAAGTTTTGTTCCGATACATGCCAATGTCGAAAGCAGCCGAGATCTTTTGGGGATAAACCTATATTTCAAGTTTCGTCAAAATCCGACAAGAATTGTGACCTGTAGAGAGTCCACAAACAATTGTGGACGGACGGACGGACGGACAGGGGCGACGACATAATACGTCCACATGAAAATGTGGGCGTATAAAAAGTGCAATTGAATATACTGAAGCCATATCACATTTAGTAAGATTATGGTTTATGTTTGATGTATGTATTTGTTGTTACCTTTATGTAATGTGTTGTGAATTCATTGTTAGTTTAAGAGAATGGTGTTAAAACGTTTTAAAATGGTTTAATCTCACTGTGCCCCCAATCAACTGGTATTATAAAGCAGGGGTGTGAAAATTTAAGTAAACAAAGGATTATATCATTATTAGTACTGTTCATCCAGTTAAGATTTAATTTTTAAAATATATAAGTTACGTTCACGTTAACGAGTATCTTAAATGTTATTCACCTACCTTTCATTCAGACAGTAATCATAAATCAATTAAATATATGATTAGAAACTCACTACCATTATATTAGGATAGTTGTCACCCCCAATTACATTATATCTTCCGAAATGTGCCCGAAAACTTTTTTTTTCAAATGTACACGATTCACGCCTTGATCGACAATAAAATTAATGATCTAAAAATCGAACTATAAAATGGAGTAAAAAGTGCAATTAAATATACTGACGCCATATCACATTTAGTAAGATTGTGGTTTATGTTTTATATATGTATTTGTTGTTACTTTTATGTAATGTATTGTGAATAAATTTGTTAATTAGTTTAAACCTAGTAGTTTAAAAGAAACGGACTATACTTTTAACACCATTGTATTGATTAATCCCCCCATGATATAGCAGGGTGCACAGTGAGATGTCCCCGTTAAAAATGACCAGTTTAATGAAGAGTATAATAGGTTTTGTTGTCAGTTTTCTTCAGAATTCTAGCAGCAGGATTGATATAAGTTGTTCGGGATAATTATCGGTACGAGACAAAAATTGGTTTTGTTCCCAATCATCTATATTTTATCTTAAAACTTTGTTATTATTTAAGAGTTATTTTGTCAAAAGCAGAGTTCTTATTAATGGTGGATTCTTTAATTTATTAATTATTCACTGATTCAAACAATTAATTTAATAATATAACTAGCCAGATAATTAATACAGTTCTTGCTCTAATAATTAAACAGTAGATATGTCGAAAATTAAAGAATAAAACTTCGTTCTGAGATGTATTGTCGTTTGAAGAATAGTATAGCCTTGGTTATCATTGCTACCGGTGTTACGATAATCCAATTTTTTGCGTTTTATTACTTGGTTAATGAAAGATCAACCTAATTTAATATTCCCCTAATTTAATTGTTACAAAAATAATACTTTTTTATAATGATAAATGTCAATACTGCTTGTTTATATTCATTAAAAACATAATGATTTGTATACGTCAAACAAATGCACTTAACAGTAACAATATCACGCGTAATTGCTACAGACTTTGTACGACTGTATTCCATCCACAAAGTTAATAAATTCTAAGTTTAATCAAGCGTTTATTAATATCATATCGCTAGTTATTTACTTCGGCGTCAATATGCGTCATACATTAAAATCAATAGCTGTTTGTATTTAAAAGCAACCATACACAGAATATTCACTGTAATGCATTCCAATGCACTGTTGATTCCAAATTTTTTGCTTTTCTATGAATTTTGTTCTTCAGTTTTTTCTAATTTCATTATTCACCCAGGGTTTATCGCGAGGTCTAATAGTCACATTCTTAATAGGGATATTATTTTTTGCAATATTAATCAACTTGTTTGTAAATTTGAAGCATGCCTTATCAATAGTGTCGCATGCAGTGATTACTGTCTTCTCTGTATATTAAGAGTTTCGTTATTAAACAACATCACTGGCTTCCCATTCCATATCGTATTCAATTTAAGATTCTTTTAACTGCCTATAAATGTTTTTTTTATGGTTTAGCCCTATCTTATCTATGTCATCTAATTGAAAAACAAACAAATGCTCGCAGTCTCCGTGGTTCAAATGACATCTATCGTCTCAAACCAAGATCTGCTAGAATGGTTACATATGGTGAAAGATCGTTTTCATTTCTAGCCCCAAACATGTGGAATGATTTTAAACCATCTGGTTCTGATACTGATATTCGTTCCAGCCCTCCAGTACAATCTTTTAAATGTTCTCTTCAAACTAACTTATTTAAAAAAGCTTTAATTAGATATATATTATTTTATTATATTGCATCTTTTTGTAGTCTTTTAGGTGTTTTATATATTTTCTGTTTTACTGGTCTATGTTTGTAAAGCGCTACTGAACACCGTTGGTGGAATAACCGCTATGTAAATATTTTAACAATAATAATAATAATGCATTAGCATAGATAACAGTAGAACTTGGCACAAAGTCAGATGCAGTTGTTTGTTCTGGGCTACTATTGCAGCTAATCGCTTGGATTTTCGCCTACTTGTATTCATATTTGATGTGATATTAGACTCCATGATCTGAAATGATTTAAACTACCCTCAAGTAAATAAAAATTACGTAAGATAGTAAGCTGGCACTGTCAGGCAGGATACGCCCACATTTTCGAGAGATGGATAGAGAACAAGCAATACCGAAAGTGATTTTTCTTACAATCAAAGGCCATAATTCATTAAGTTACAATTTGATAAGCGCAAATATCGAAAATAATCATCTTTAAGTTATAAACATGCATTTCCACAACTTTGATATGCCATATTTTTACACTATTCGAGTAAAAACGGCGGCCATTTTGTCTGGCAATTATAGTCCGATTTTCTAGAAATTCAAACTCAACTTTCCATAGGGTGTAACGGTGATAGTGTCAAGCGTTTTTTTTTTAATCGGATAATAATCGTGACCTCCAGAGGGACCATAGACGATTTATTTGGACAATCAGGGGCCATAATTCAGGAAGTTATGATCCGATATATGCAAATAACGAAAGGAACCAAGATCTTTGGGTTATAATCATACATTTCAAGTTTCATTAAAATCGAATCAAAATTGTAACCTCTACAGGGTCCAAAAAACGGCGGCCATTTTGTATAGTAATTTTGGTCCTATTTCTCCAAAATTTGATTTTTAAGTGTTATTAAAGTCACCTTTTGAAACTGTCGAAGAAATAAATGACAAAATGAAATGAAGTTCACATTCATCGATTTATTCCAAATGATCGTTAGACTAAGTAAGGCACATCCATTATAAGGGTAAAATGATACCCGGGGTCAAACAGAAAAGTTACCACAGCATCACAACAAAGTCAGTAACCGGTAAATCCTCCTCTGTTTGCCAAACAAGCATTGATCCGACGTGGAATACTCCTTATGAGACGTCTCATGTCATTTTGGTCCAGATTGTTCCATTCCTGTTGCAAGACAGCAGCAAGTTCTTGGACATTGGCAGGACGTTTTTGACGTTGACGTAACCTCTGTACAAGCATGTCCCAGGCATGCTCGATGGGGGAGAGGTTGGGACTCAGAGCTGGCCAAGGTAATGTGGTGATGATCTGTTGTTGGAGGTAACTTGTTACGATCCTGGCCCTGTGACATTTGCGTTGTCATCATGGAAGATGAACCGGTGGCCATGACGTCGTGCGAACGGCACAACATTAACATGTAAATCCGTTTTTCTAGCAACAGTGATGCCTCCCCACACCATAACAGAACCGCCCCCAAATCGATTATGTCTGATGACGTTAACGTCCTGGAAGCGCTCGTTACGACAACGCCACACCCTTCTACGTCTGTCCAAAAAATCAACAGTCAACCTTAACTCATTTGAAAACTTTACATTGCTCCAGCGTCGATTATCCCAGTGTTGAGGATCCCTAACCAACGACGTCTTGCCTGAATGTGATGATCTCTCAAACAAGGGATCACGCGAGGACGTCGGGCGCGAAGGTGACCCCTATGCAGTCGATTCCGTGTCTGTTTGAAGACAAGCGCTGATCTGATTTGCTGTGATGACACGATTTCGCAAGGCCAGCGTACGGATGAATCGATCCTGGGCTTGAATTGTCGCCCTTGGTCGACCTGAGCGTGGTCTGTCCTGTACAGATTGTGTATTACGGTATCTGGACCATAGACTGCTTATGACAGACTGAGAAATATTCATCGTCCGCGCCACAACCGCCTGTGCTGTTCCGATCTGTAGCATGCCAAGGGCACGTAACCTTTCATTTTGGAAAGCCGACGCATATAAAAAAAAATTCTGGTCAGTAATACAATTAAACTGATGTTTCCACCCTGGAATTCAATGCCACAATGACTGTAACATTCAAAGTCAGAGTCGTGGAAATCTTGGTTTGGACCCCATGATGATCCCAAGCATAGCTATTGGTGCGTTTGGGCGTCACATGTAACTGGAAATGTGTCTTCTGTTAGGTTCTATAGTGACTTTTTCGTAGCCATTTGCATATTTTAGTAATATGCCTCCCAAATCAAATATCCCCTACTTTTTTTTAATAGTATAATGATTAAACATATTGCCTAAATATTAGACCGTGTATATAGAAATAGTTGATTGCGTGTAATATGCGCGATCCGAGACCGTTTGGTAGGAAATGGCATTACCGATTTTTTCAATTTACCGTTAAACAGGGCTACTAACTTGTTGTATCTGTCAACTGGTACAACTCGAGTTTGGTGTTTTATCGTTTCCTCAAAGTAGCTACTTATAGTATTAACTTATGCATTAGTTCCAACACGGCGTGTTCAGCTGACCCATATTCTCGCGTGTCTAAGTCGTTCCCACCCATGTGGACGATCACGTAACTTGGAGCATTACCTTTGATACCATTCCCTAATTTGAGAGAGAGAGAAAAAATGGGGGTTAACGTCCACTCAACACAACTAGGTCATTTCGGGACTAACATATGGGTTTTTTTAAAAATTTTATTTCAATAATTTGCTTGCGCGTAGGGGTCTTTAGCAGTGGGAGGAAACCAGAGTGCTCAGAGGTAACCCACGAGGTTGAAATGGCGCCCCTATCTCCATGCCACATACGCTCACACCAGGGCGCGAAACCACAGCCGCAAGCCAGAGGTGGCCGGTCAGCAAGAGGTCGAAGCGCGGTACTCTAGACCACTAGGCCATCCCAACCCTCCACTATTCTCTAGGCCTCCATTTCTTCCAACGTATTTAACATCACACTCTTGAATATTCCAATTGTGTAATCTACGCTTGGTTGAGACATGCTCTCCTAGTCTTTGCACTTGAGAACTTCCTACTAACAATACCGTCATTTTTTAAACATAACCAAAACATTAACAAAAATACTTCCCTTGATTGGACATATAACACCGCTTAGCTGTTCTTCGTAATTACAGTAAAGGATGCAGATTATAAGATGTTTGTTTTCTGCACACTTTTTTGGTTCCATCGGTGCCAATTAATAGGTTATTATACAATTATTTGAGAGTTATTCTACTTGAATCCAAATATAGTCTAGCATTCCCGAATAAAATGAAAGTAGCAAATACGGTTTAGCACAAGAACATTTTAAGATTAAAATATCATAAAAAAGGTTTTGACTTTCTGGCCATAGGTTGAATTATCTCATTATCAAGCTCACTTGAAGACGGTTAATTTATTAAACCGATTGGCCAGTGTTAGCTGTACTGTCTCTAAAGCAGTTTCAGTGCCTGCAATAGACAGTATCGCAAGCTTACATTTGAAAGCCTGGCACCGCCAAATAGAATAAGTCTTATGTTTTCGGTTACCAACAACAAGCGGGGTATGTTTAAGCCTCTTATTCAGTTGAGATTAAATTTCTCTTGTTGTTTACCTGGCTTGTTAACGGAAGTTACAGCCAAGTTTTTTTTAACATTTGTCTGTAATTTTTCATTTACTGCTTTTGGGTAAATTTACATTTGGAAGTTAAAAAACAAACTTACTGTAACCGTCCATTTACTTTATGGCGGTGAATTTACAGACCGAAGTTAAAAAAAACAAACTCATAGTTATTTTCTATTTACTGCTTTCAGGTAAAGTTACATACAAAGTGAAATTACAGAAACTATATAATATTGCTGCCAGTAAATTTACTGTAATTTTACCAGATTTTTTTCTAACAGTGTAATAGTGTTTCCTAGATAGATAAACAAATCAACATTATATCTATTATAAAATATATACTATAATAGGGTTGAAAATAACAGGCACAAATAAAAACGTTCTCTTGCTGACTACTTATTTATAGGACAATAATAGTATCAAAAACATTATCAACAACTGAACACTGAACAGAGCTTGTCAATTCTATTTTTAACTAAAATAACTATTCCACCACCTTTACCTAAGTCTCTCACAAATTTTTATACGCGTGATAATTGGGGATTTCTTTTTGATCATCAGTATTTATCCAACAGTCATATAAACAGACAACGTCACATGTAGATATCATATCAACAAAGGAACCGTCCCCAAGTTTATCACATAGACCTTTGACAACATTCCAAGATATCACACTGATTATACTCTCCGCGTTTTCCTTTTTTACTTAAAGGCTGTTAATAACCTAGTTTGTAAGATGAGTGAACATATGGTCAATATGATCAATTGTCGCCAATCTTATTTCAATATTTCTCATCCTGGTATTTATAGTTTTTAGTAACTCCATCATATTTATCACAGCTTGATTTTCACCATAGTTTGAATCGTCCGTTTGATGAACAATATGTAACATTTCTTCAGTGGCCATCTCTTTATAAATAACAATTACTTATTTCGTCATGGCTGACTAATCTGGAGGGCGACACAATACACGTCTTACTCCACTGGCTATCTCAAGTAACTAGAGGAACTAGAGGTGGTAAAATTAAACATGTAAATAAAATTGTTTCCTTAGACGGTTCAATCCAGTCATGTCAAAACTCAGTCAATCAAGCACCAGATGTAAAATCATCTAAATCATTGAAAGATTAAGTTTTAAATTATCAATCATGTCGCAAAAAAACTCCTAGAAATTGCTGATTTATTACTTTTCGAAGATGTTGATGTCCTGTTTTGATATCAGAGACATGGCTAAAGGAAGCAAGGGACGATGTTAAGATTTCGGAGCTCACTCCTGATGGCTACGATATGTATCAAGTTCCAAGACCCAATCGTGCTGGCGGACGCTTAGCAGTAATCTTCAAACTTGGATTAAACCTAGAAGCTATTAATAACAGTTCATCGAAATACAATTGTTTTGAGTCATTTCATGTAAAATTCAGTTCTTATAACGTGGCGGTTCATGCTGTCTGTATTTTTTGAACACCGGTATCCAAAAAGAACAATGCTTCTGTTGCTACTATCTTTGACGAATTTGAAACTCTATTTGGTAATCACAAAACGGATAACACAGTTTACCTTGGATACTTTAATTTTCACTATGAAGACACAACTAATTCCGCTACATAGAAATTTAAAAAACTCCTTAAATCCTTTAGTCTGCAACAACATATATCCAACCCTACACATAAACATGGCCATACTCTGGATGTGGTTATATCTCCCGAAACATGTAATCTCATTACCAATGTATCAGTTTCTGATATTCAAATACGTGATCATTTCCTCATTCAGATGTAATGAACATATTGAAAGAGTGTGTCGGAAGGTACTTAATGATCCACCATGTGACGTAGATGAATTATGCATATTGTACAACAAGACTATTTCTAGCTTGTTGGATAAGAATGCCCTTGTGACCACAAGGGTAATTATCAGACTAGGCACCAAATGGTACGACAAGGATATCAAAGAAGCTAAGCATCGCCGAGGAAAATCTGAAAGACTTTGGCGAAAGTCGCACTTAGACGTTCGCCGACAAATTTTTAAAATCAGAAAGGAACATATATAAAAACGCTGAAGCGTGTAACAGCTTGATACTTCAATGAGAAGATTTCTGACATTAATATCTGAAATTAGTATAGCCATTGGAGATTTCAGCATCCTAGTTTCTGATGATATTAAAAATCTTGGCGTAGTTCTAGATTCATCTCTTACTTTAGAAGGACAGGTCCATCATCTCTGCAGATCATGCTACTTTCAACTGAGACGTTTAATTCTTTGAACCCGTAAGACCGGAATACCGGTCTGACTCTACTTTGTCTATACCCAGTTAGACCTGTTTTCCGGTATTTGACCACGTGCGTTTTGTTTACATCGGTTCTTAAAACGAGGCAAGTATTCAGCGAGTATTTCCGGTTAAAACCGGACACAAAACATTAGCCAATATTTTCTATTTTTTGGAGGGTTTGTTAGCGAATTTTGAACAGTTTTTAAGCGTAATTATGACAAGTACCCCTCGCACTTCCGTATTCGCGAAGGATCCACGTGTTAGCAGGACTACCACAACAAACAGGAATACTGCCGTTAAAAGATATGAAATGTTTTAAATGTTCATTTAGATAGTTACAGGCTATTCCTTATCATCATTTACAAGCAGTTTCGTTCAGGCTCCTTCATTTTTAGATTTTATTGTCCCCCGCCTTTCGAAGAAAGCAGGGGACTATTAAAATGGGTTCGTCCGCCCGTCTGTCCGTCCGTCTGTCTGTCAATCTGCCACACTTTTTGGGACAAAATAACTCCTTTTCCAATTGAGCTAGAATATTCAAACTTGGTGTAGGTATTTATTAGGTCATTACCTTGATCGAGTTCGAAGCTGAGCATTTTCCGCTTAGGGTAAGCAGAGATAAGCAATTTGATTGGTTGATGCTTTGTGAGACGATAACTTCAGTTGTAATTAAGTGAGAGTGATGAAACTTGGTATGTAGTTTTATTTTATCAATACCTTGACTAAGTTCGATAATGAGCATTTTCTGCTCAGGATAAGCAGAGCGATAAGAAATTTGATTGGCCGAGACTTTGGAACATAATAACTCTCCTTCTAATTGAGTTTGGATATTCAAACTTGATGTAGATCTTTATTAAGTCAATACCTTGATGGAGTTCGAAGACGAGCATTTTATATTTAGGGTAAGCAGATATAAGCAATTTGATGCTTTTGGATGCAATAACTTTAGTTGTAATTAAGTGAGAGTGATGAAACTTGGTATATAGTTTCATTTCATCAAAAAGTTTAATAATGAACATTTTCTGCTGAGGGTAAGCAGAGCGATAAGCAATTTGATAGGTCTAGACTTTGGAACACACTAATTCTCCTGCTAATTAAGGTAGAATGTTCGAACTAGGTGTAGGTGCATGCCTTGATGGAGTTCGATGATGAAAATTGTCTGATTCTTTCTGATAGAGAGTGATGATACTAAGTGTATAGTTTGATTGCTCAATACTTTTGAAAAAAATAAATGTGCAATTAATTAATATGTGTCATCTATTTATTTTGGGATTTCGGCGGGGGACGTAAGCCTCACTGTTGGCTTGTTCTAAGTAACTCAGGTTGGCTGACAATTCGGCACCAGGTCACCAGGAGCTCAGGGTGGCTGGCAATTTTGCACCAGGACGCCAGCATTCAAATAATAAAGAGGAATACGAAACAGCATCACTGTGGAAGCGACTAAATCATTAGTTCAATCTCTCGTCCTTTTAAAGTATGACTTTATACAAAGAATTCAGAATACAGCTGCCATGATCATATAACTAGTACAAACAAATCATCACACATCACCCCTGTCTTGAAATACATGCATTGCCTTCCGATTCTTACACGTATTGAATTTAAGATCTTGTGTTTGACTTACCTGTGTTAACAGGGCACTGCACCCTTGTATCATTCAGAACTATTAACTATATATCCGCCTACCCGTACTTTTAGATCCCAACATCACAACCTGTTATGCATTCCGTCATCAAAATTGAAACAGTTTGGAGATGGAAGTTTCAGTGTTGCTGCACCCAAACTCTGGAATAGTTTGTCAATCAATATCCATGACTGTAAACTCTATCAAGTTTTAAATCACATTTAAAAACTTACATGTTTAAACTATCTTATCAAGACTAATTTAATTGTGGGTTTTTACTTCTCTTTTAAAGAGCGCATTGAGCATGCCTATAGATGAATTTGGCGCTCTAGAAATTGACATTATTATTATTATTATTATTATTTCTTAATTCTATGTTTTTAAATTGTATTTCTTAATTCTTAGTACTTAATTCGCATTTCTTGTTTCTTAATTTTTAGTTCTTTTAGTTGATCCGTGTGATCCTACACCTTGCGATAATATGGGAACTTGTGAACAAAAAAGCCACGATACGGTGACCTGTACATGTGCAGCTGGATTTACGGGTGTATTTTGTCATGGTAAGATAATTTTCAAATAATTCATATTCCTTAATTCTTAGTTCTTTATTCGTATTTTTAGTTCTTAATTTTTAGTTCCTAATTCGTATTCCTTAATTAGGTTCTATTTAGGTAACGCAACAAATCGATCTTCCATTACGTTACTATACGAGAGAGAGAGAGTTAAATTGATCGTCCCTTACTACAAGAGAGAGAGGGAGAGATAGAGAGAGTGAGAGAGAGAGATAGTTAAATCGATCTTCCCTTACTATACGAGAGAGTTAAATCGATCTTCCCTTACTACAAGAGAGAGAGAGAGAGAGAGAGAGAGAGAGGGAGTATTAAAACGATCTTCCCTTACTACGAGAGGGGGTTTAAACGACAGTCCCTTACTACGACAGAGCGAGATAGAGAGAATGGGAGAAAGAGAGGGAGTATTAAAACGATCTTCCCTTACTACGAGAGAGAGTTAAAACGATATTCCCTTACTACGACAGAGAGAGAGAGATAGAGGGTGAGAGAGAGTGAGCGAGAGAGGGGGTATTAAATCGATCTTCCCTCACTACCAGAGAGAGTTAAAACGATATTACGAGAGAGGGAGAGAGAGAGGGGGAGGGAGAGGAGTTAAATCGATCTTCCGTTACTATACTTACAGATCCTCTTCTGAGTGCTAACCGTTAGCCACTATACTCAGATCCATATTGATCTCACAGTTAAATATATTGACGCAATGATGGTTATTGACAATATTTTAAATCAATATAGCCCACACATTTTCAATATTATTGATTGTTGTAAGTTTAAAACAAAATTCAAGCTCACTAATTATGAGGCAATTTGTTAAAATTCTATAACCGACAAATCGAAACTATGTGCAATGGTACAAGTTTTCCGCTAAGTCTTAGGAGCGATAATCAATTTGATTGGTCAGAACTTTGGAACATAACAACTCTGCTTTTAATCGAGGTAGACTGTTTAAACTGCTCGTTAGCTAAATGTCTTGACTGAGTTCAGGATTAACATTTCGAGCTAAGCTAAGCAGAGCTAATCAATCTCATTGGTCGATGCTTTGGGACAAGATAATCTTGATTATATCCGATAGAGAATGGTGAAACTTGGTGTATAGTTTGATGTCTCGATACTTTTGGAAAAAAATGTGCGATTCATTGATATGTGACATCTATTTATTTTGGATTTTTTGGTGGGGGAGATCAGCCTCACTGTTGGCTTGTTCAATTTTATTTTCACGTACTTCGCTTGGTCAACTGGGTTGACAACACGTGACTAATAATCCCGCGATTATTTTTCAACAATTGAAAATTCCGTAATACTAACAAGTATTTCAGTGTTCTGGAATAAGAAATTCGCTTTTCACTGAATTATTCATGGCTAGTTTAAAGAATTTACTTTGCACACGAATGGAATCGAAACAGGAAAATATCCACGCGGGTCTCAGAGGAACATTTTGACATATAAGTACTTTCAATATGGTGGAACAATTCTACTACAGACTTAAAGGCCAAAATACCACTCTTGTTGTAACTGAATAATATGTCCCAATCTTTATTCTGGTCAACAAATTGTACTATTTTACAATATTCACACAAACGAATTGAAAAGCCTTACGTAAATCTTTTCAAATGTGACCCGGATTTAAAATAATTTCCGAACCCTCTGGACAATAAAAAAGAATGTAATGAATAATTTACACAACAGGTAGAATACTTAATCATCTAGTACTCAGAATAAGGCTATTATTATTTTCTAGAGCTGTCAAGCCAGCCAGACTTTTTAATTTCACTTATCGATATATCGTCTTAGCCCTTATAATCCTAAATTTAGTGATTATGTAGAATTTATATATCCTGATGAGCTCGAAATTAAAAATACCACTGACAGTGACAATTACGCTTCCTACTTGGATCTGCGTGTCGATTTTGATAATTGCCATAAACTGAGTATTAAATTGTACGATAAACGGGATGACTCTGACTTTCCGATTGTTTTTTCCATGTATTAGTAGTAACATTCCAATGCCAGTAGCTTATGGAGTGTGTGTGTCTCAGCTAATTCTTTACGCGAGAGCTTGTTCCTTTTATTCTGATTTTTTAAAAAGATCGAGGCATTTGTCATCTAAGCTTCAACTACAAGGATACTTGCGCACTAAACTTATAAGAACCTTTAAAAAGTTGTATGGCCGTTCAATTATTTGATTGGTAAATATAACGTGTCTCTCTTGGCTATTATTCGAGATATATTTAATTTAATACTATTACTATCTCCTGATAATGTCTACTACATCGTTAACACAGTTCATCGCGTGCATTTTGCATACCGATAGTTCATTGGCTAATCACGCTATTTTACCGACATTTCGCCTAATAGATTGGATGCAGCTATGGTTGGTATGGCGCCAAAATGGGTAAGCTTACTCTTCCAGACACCTATTACCACTGTTTGTCGTGTATTTTGAATGCCGCTATGGCGGGTGTGGCTCCAGAAAGGGTAAGCTTGCAATTCGGGACACCTGTTACCACTGTTTGTCGTGTATTTTGTACACAATGAGAAGTCCATTTGCTAATTACACTATTTTACTTGAATACACTATTTTTCCTATAACGTTTTTCAGGACTTCGAATTCTGTCTTATGGTTTGGATTGTTCATACTTGTTTTTTTTTAAAAATTCGTAAAAACTGTTTAAAATCACCATGAATCGTTTAATTTGTACTTGTGTCCAGTTTAAAGCTCACCGTTCCATTTTGATAACAAGTGTTCAATTTACAAGTGTTTAGTTTCTCAAACAAGTATTTAATTTCCTGACCAGTATTTAAAAATTAATCATTATAAATCATTATCGAAATTAATCAGCTTTAAACTGGACACAAGTACAAATTAGATAATCGTTTTTCATTTTAAACGATCTTTACGAGTTTTTAAAGAAAGATTTGATATTAAACGAATATGAAAGCAATTAGTGCTAAATACACAAGCTAATTATGAAGTCTTTAACATTAAGATGTTTATACTTGATATGTTAGATGAAGAATAAAAATATTATATAAAGTTTAAACCTTCGTTGTCGTCAGGAATCTAACATAAATACTCAATACTATAACATATAGTAACAACCCAAACATCTTCATATTATTCTCAAACTTACACAATCCATATCATTTGATTTTATATGGTTTCAAATATTTTAAATTTCTTGCTTTAAAAAAATGTGGTGATCACGTTTGGGTTATGGTAAAACGCGTTTAAAATTGATTTTGGTTGCTAGATAAGATAAGATAAGATAAGATGTTTATTGCATCAAGACGTCCATTAAGGACAGCATGCATACACATACAATTAGACATAGTCACATACATTTAATAATACATATGCTATGACAACCAAATTTGATAATATATGGCGGTTTAGAAATGGGCACTTTTAAAAATTCATGAACTTTTTAACATGTTCTCGTAATTTCACTTGTATATCTCCATTCTACTTTTTTAAATTAATGTCTCAAATAACGCCCTAAACATAAGCATATAAATATTTTTGTTATTATTTTCCGGTTTTAAAATCTTACTTGATAGCTAGTTCTCTGTCCATCTCTTGTACAATGTGGGTGTATCTTGCATGGCAACCGCTTGTTGATGAAAAGAATGACCTAATCACTTTGTCAAAATGGATTTTTTGAGAAAACCTATAGTGAAGTTAGGGAAATTCTACATTTCACAAATTTTAACCAATTTTGATGAATCTTGGATTATTGCCCCTCATTTAGGTTTGGGCGATGTACCGTTTTATCAGTATATCGCAATAAAACCGTAGACGATTTTATCATATCGGACTTTAAAATATCGAAAAAAAAGTTATATCGTGATAACCAAAACTATCGCGATATGATAAATATTATCTCCCAATATTGTCGAAACTGCAACGCGAGAGGTCATGATTGATGCAATGTCAAGGTTGGACAATAATGTATTTCTCAGAGTTATAAGTAAATACTATTTTGCGCGTCGGACCTTCGTTGTATAGTCTGCATTGAATTGTATATCGATGAAGGTAAAAAAAAGTTTTTTCTCTGTAACTGTCGTCCTACGAAGTACGATGTTGAGTGACATCGTTTGCTAAATATCAAAATAATAGCAATTACTCCCACGACATAGTCAATGCACATGTTTCCAACTTTTGCCAGAATTTATAAATATATATAGTTTGTTTCATTTTAAAAAAAATATACATGTATATCCAACATTGAATACAGGATAAAAACATGTCTATCTCTCCTAATTCCTCGCAAGAATTCTACTTTAGTTTTCAAGGGCCCGACTAATCACTGGTATTCTCTTCGACAACCCCCGATGCCTCTCACAAAACTAATTTATTTTAAATGTATAATACATACGGGCTGTAAGTGTATTTATTTGATAGACTACCGGAATTCATTTCAAATATAGGCATGTCGAATTACCCAAACACCCAAAAATGTTGCCTGTGGAAACACAAAGTAACAATTTAGTTTAGTTTAAGAAGCCTCACAGCTTTGTGCCCAAATCAGAGGTTCATGAGAGATAACCCGTGTATGTTATTTTTGTTGACAATAATATAAGTATACTTTCGTTGTAATTCGTTGTAATGTATTGTAATTAGTGATTGATTAATAGTTTATTAAAACAATAATTATATGCATATATACAACTGGCGATAGTTTTCTCTTGGATGTGCATAGCAGTTATTTCCATAACAACCTGTCATGACGTCATCATAGGTTGATATTCTGTTATATCAACCGCTGATGACGTCGTGACAGGTTGATATAATGACGTCATCTCAGGTTGATGTATTCGACTCATATCAACCGCTGATGATCGAAATAATACAAAAAACACAGAAATAATTTTTTTATTATTTTGACAATTAAAAATTATTATAGAACAGTTTGAAACATTCAATACAGAAATAGACGACGTACTTATCAGCATATTTAAATCGGTTATCCATATCTTTCAGAATCTTCTTTCCGTCCACACACTCCTAGACTTGAAAGTATTGATCGCCCAAGATTTCGATTATAAACTATTTTTGGGTACAGTCCATGCACTTAAATAAAACAGTCGGCCAAATCCTTCTGTCTATAAAACATAGCAAAAACCTTCAATCGTAGTTCACTGTCAGAATTATCGGAAAAGAATTCTTTTGATCCAAATTTTCTTTAGGCTTTGGACAGATCTTCATCGATAGTTGCATTCACGCCAATTCCATCGTCAGTATGTTGGCTAAAAGGGATTGATTATTCGTCTGACTTCGTATTACTATCCATTTTGTTTTTGTATGAAATTCAATTCTTCAAAATGGCGCTGTGTTTACAAAAATACCATCTCGTAATTGCACGTGATTAATTAATTCGGTAATCTTCGTTATTTGACGGAAACTACCAAGCTGTTATCCAATCATTGTTGAATATTAATGGAAAAGTTCATTTAGATTTAAGGGTGGGCGGTGTATATGTCAGATATAAACCTAAAATACCTCAGTTGCTATATCATATAACCCTTGGGCTGCGTCCACGGGTTATGTAATATAGCAACCTCGGTTAGTTTAATACCCTATACAGCAACATCGACTCAAAACTAGGAAATACGGCCATAGAATACTGGGTCAATAAACACAGAGATGAAATCCCAGACCGCTTTAAAACAAAGTTTATTCTTAAGGCATTAGACCTAGTAATTACAAACAACATCTTCTATTTTGATGCAAAATACTACAGCCAAATTAAGGGAGTAGCTATGGGAACAAAAGTAGCCCCGACCTATGCAACATTATCCCTGGGCTATTTAGAAGTACTATTTTATAACGATGTAGAGAGAAGACTGGGGTTCGATAAACGACAACATTTAGAAGAATCTTGGATGAGATTTCTAGATGACTGCTTTGACATTCTTTCGGATGAAGATGACCTAAAAACAATCCACGAAATACTAAACTCGTTGGATTCATCGCTCAAGTTCACAATGGAAAGCAGCAAATCCAAATCAAGCTTCTTAGATGTTGAAGTACATTTATCGAAAAGCGGTGTTATTGAAACGGACTTATTTTATAAGAAAACAGATACTCACCAATACCTTAACTTCAAATCGAGTCACCCCGCACACACGAAACGAAATATCCCGTTTAATCTTGCAAGACGGGTCTGTACAATTGTGTCGAATGAAACGTGGAAGAATCAAAGACTTGCTGAGCTAAAACAATTTCTGATAAAACAAGATTATCCAATAAAGCTGATCGACAATGCCATAAAGACAGCTTTAGAACTAGATCAAGATAATCTACGAGTCCCAAAACAGAAGAAAGAGAACGATAACACCATGACATTAGTCACAACATTTAACCCACACCACAATAGACCGATGGACCTTATCGACATGAACAAACAGATTCTGGATAAATGCCCCAAAATGAAGAAGATTGTTTCCAATACCAACTTCATAAGCAGCTATACACAGCCAGTAAATCTAAGGAAACTGTTGACATCGTCCCGTTTTGATATGAATAAAAATATGGAAAGACCATGCGTTTCAAAATGCGGAGATAAACGATGTGGAATGTGTAAAGACATAATGGAAGGATCAACATTCCCAATGTCAAACAACCGAGTGTTCGAAGTCAGACAAAACATGAACTGTAAAACCAAACATGTGGTTTACTTGTTAGCTTGCTCGGGATGTAAGGAATATTATATTGGCAAAAGCGACCAACAGCTGAACCTACGAATGAACTTACACAGGTCTCAAATACTACATCCGGAAAATATAACAATTCCGCTTAGTAGTCATCTGGAAACCTGTGGAAAGGGAAAATTCAAAGTAGCACCGATATATAAATTAAATTTCATAAATGAACATCTTCTTGAAGCCAAAGAGAACAGACTAATAGAATTATTCTCCCCGAAGCTTAATAGTCGAAGATGAACATTCATTTTTTTTAAATAATCATCCCCCTTTGACATACTAGAGTTATGTCCCTGTAATGACGTCGCGCTATTGTGTAACTAGCGACGCCATTAGCCCTGAAGAAGCCGAAAGGCCGAAAGATCTTGGCACTAATGTAAAAGTTATTTAAATATAGATTATTCCATCCAAATTTAGTATTTTTTGGTATATTTATCTGAGAGTTTGTTATCTTAAATCGTTTAATTATATATATATATATATACACCATCATATGTTTCATACATATAAATACTGTTTTAATAAACTATTAACACAACGAATTGCAACGAAAGTATACATTAGTTTGTTGTCAGCAAATATAACATAAACGAGTTATCTCCCATGAACATCCCATTTGGGCGCAAAGCAGCGAGGCTCCTTAATTCAATTGAATTGCTATTTTATGTTTCCACAGTCAATATTTTATGGGGTTATCGGGTAATTCGATGTAAATTCGGCCTTACGTTATCATAGTCATGATGCATATATTTGAAATGACTTCCGGCATTCTTTCAAATAAATACACCTGCAGCGCTTTTATCTAACCTGTGGATACCTTGACTAAGTTAGACAATGAACATTTTCTCTCAGGGTAAGCAGAGCAATAAGCAATTTGATTGATCGAGACTTTGGTGCATAATAACTCTCCTTCTAATTGAGCTAGAATTATCAAACTTGGTGTAGGTGTTTATTGGGCGAATGCCTTGATGGAGTTCAACAATTGGCATTTTCTGTTTGGGATAAGCAGAGATAAGCAATTTCATTGACTGATGCTTTGGAACACTATAGCTTTCCTTTGCATACAAGTAATCTTATTTACAAATGAATTTAGTAGTGTGCATGTATGTATCTATGTTTCAATTTGTTCTGACTTTAGTAGTTCTATGAATCTAAAAAATGGTTTGTCGATACTTTCTTTAACTTTGAATGCCAACCTTTAACACTGTTGGTTGTTCTTAAAACTTCAGTATAGTCGTCGTCGTCGTATCTGGGTTTAACGGCCACTTCCACCCAGGGTGATATCGTAGACAAATTCAGTATAGAAATGTTCCATAAACGTATATCTACACCTTCGACCCACTGTTCTGTGTATTCAAATTCCCGAACCCCAGGAATATCCATATCCGCGTCTTCTTGTCCTAACATTAAACTTATAATTATCATAAACTAGGCTTCGGGTACCTCTCGAGTTTGGAATGAATCTAAAATCATCACCAATAATGGTAAAGAAATTACTTTAATTCTGAAAGTGACATCATTCTGGACAAAAGTAGTACGTTTTCAAGCCATATTGTATTGAATACAACAAAGGGTTATTTGATGGCTGTATTCAATGATATTTTCTTATATTTGCATATAGTTATAGAATATTTATATGCAAATAGAAAATATTACGAATTTGTATGTGAATGATTTTTAAATGTTTGAACGATGCCTATGATCGTATAATAGTGAGTTGACAACCTATTTTGTAATAGACATTTAAATAATTATGTTTTGATTTTCTTAGAAAAAATTGAATTTTCCCTTTAAATTGTACAAAAAATTACGTGTTTGTTTTAGCATGTTCTCTATCCACCTCTTGCAAAATGTAGGCTTATCTTGTCTGGGATCCGCTAGTTTCATTTTTATCAAAATTGTAAATTTGTGAACACAAAGATCATCTTCTAATGAAACTGTGTGGTCTTTAGTTTTAGAAAACCCCTGTGAACCAAACCCATGCCATGCCAATGGAAATTGTAGTAAAACAGAAGACGGCTACATATGTGAGTGTCCCGAGGACTATACTGGCACAAATTGTGATGGTAAGTGACACATTGTTATTTGACTAATTTTAATCCGATTTTGACGTAACTTGAAATGCATGTTTATAACCCAATGATCTTAGTTCCATATCTATTTGTAACTTCATGAAATAGGACCTTTATTGTAAGACATTTACTTTTATTTTAGCTTGTTCTTTAACCAACTTTTTTATGTGGGCGTATCCTGCCTGGCAGCCGTTGGTTTAAGCATGTTCTCTATCCATCTCTTGTCAAATGTGCGCGTATCTTGTTTGGGATCCTCTGCGGGTGTTTTATTATCAAAATTGTAAATTTGTAAACACTAAGATCATCTTCTTACGAAACTGTGTGGTCTTTAGTTTTAGAAAACCCCTGTGAACCAAACCCATGCTATGTCAATGGAAATTGTAGTAAAACAGAAGACGGCTACATATGTGAGTGTCCCAAGGATTTTACTGGCACAAATTGTGATGGTAGGTGACACATTGTTATTTGCCTACTTTCGGAGTATAAGTGGACACCTTTGTCGTACCTGACCACAACTTTGTATATTGATAAAGATCCACAAATTGGCATGCAAAAATTTTTTCTTGGTATCGATAACTTGTTTAATCTCGATACGTTCATTGACGTCCATTCATGTTTGTGGACATTTAGGTGTCACAGCTCCATTGCTCGCGTTGGAAGAAAGTGTTCCCCGATTTTTAACCTTTTCTCAACTTACGTAACACAGTCCCTATTAAATAATTTTTTTATATTTAAAACAGATTTTTTAAGCTGATATCTTATCCTTTTGTTTGATTTTAATTACATAAACTTAAGTTTAAAAAACGTCAATTTGCGTGTTTTAACATGACGGTTAAAACATCTGTCACCCCAATTCAAGTGCTCGGCGGTGGTTCTTATTAATATTATTTTTTTCATTTTTATAACACCCGTCATACATTTTAGCATATCAAAATAGCTTGTATTTGTTGTAAGTTTAAAACAAAATTCACGCTCACTTTTTATGAGGCAATTTGTTAAAATTCTATAACCGACAAATCGAAACTAATAAAATCGAAGCATGTTTTAAAGTGCTGCCGCGAAGCGCTTGAAAACGGTATATACCAGGAAATTATGTTGAAATTATATCTCATACTTTGCTGTGTTATGACGTCATTAGACACGGTGAGGAAAAATGCATTTTGAGTTCTCAATACCAATATTCACGGTAAATTACGTTGTAATGCAACTTATTGTTCATTTATGAAGCATAGATAAACAATTGGATTGGTTGATGCCCTGTGACACGATAACTTTATTTTTTATTAAGTGGAAGTGGTGAAACCCTCACTAAGTTCGATAATGAGCATGTTCTGCTCAGGGTAAGCAGAGCGATAAGCAATTTGATTGGTCGAGACTTTGGAACACAATAACTCTCCTAATTAGGTTAGAATGTTAGGATGGAGTTTAAAGATGAGCACTTCTGCTTAGGGTAAGCAGAGACAAGTAATTTGATTGGTTGAGGCTTGAGGACTCGATAACTTTAGTTCTAATTAAGTGAGAGTAAGGACTCTTGGTGTAGCCTATAGATTTATTACATCAATACTTTGACATTGTCTGCTTGTGGTAAGCAGAGATAAGCAATCTGATTGGTTGATCGTTTGGGACCCGATAACATTAGTTATAATGTTACGAAACTCCGAATATAGATTCATTATATCGTTACCTTGACTATGTGCAATGGTACAAGTTTTCCGCTAAATCTTAGGAGCGATAATCAATTTGATTGGTCAGAACTTTGGAACATAACAACTCTGCTTTTAATCGAGGTAGAATGTTTAAACTGCTCGTTAGCTAAATGTCTCGACTGAGTTCAGGATTAACATTTCGAGCTAAGCTAAGGAGAGCTAATCAATCTCATTGGTCGATACTTTGGGACAAGATAATCTTGATTATATCCGATAGAGAATGGTGAAACTTAGTGTATAGTTTGATTTCTCGATACTTTTGGGAAAAAATGTGCGATTCATTAATATGTGACATCTATTTATTTTGGATTTTTTGGTGGGGGAGATCAGCCTCATTGTTGGCTTGTTCAATTTTATTTTCACGTACTTCGCTTGGTCAACTGGGTTGACAACACGTGACTAATAATCCCGCGATTTTTTTTCAACAATTGAAAATTCCGTAATACTAACAAGTATTTCAGTGTTTTGGAATAAGAAATTCGCCTTTCACTGAATTATTCATGGCTAGTTTAAAGAATTTACTTTGCACACGAATGGAATCGAATCAGGAAAATATCCACACGGTTCTCAGAGGAACATTTTGACATATAAGTACTTTTAATATGGTGGAACAATTCTACTACAGACTTAAAGGCCAAAATACCACTCTTGTTGTAACTGAATAATATGTCCCAATCTTTATTCTGGTCAACAAATTGTACTATTTTACAATATTCACACAAACGAATTGAAAAGCCTTACGTAAACCTTTTCAAATGTGACCCGGATTTAAAATAATTTCCGAACCCTCTGGACAATAAAAGAGAATGTAATGAATAATTTACACAACAGGTAGAACACTTAATCATCTAGTACTCAGAATAAGGCTATTATTATTTTCTAGAGCTGTCAAGCCAGTCAGACTTTTTAATTTCACTTATCGATATATCGTTTTAGCCCTTATAATCCTAAATTTAGTGATTATATAGAATTTATATATCCTGATGAGCTCGAAATTAAAAATACCAGTGACAGTGACAATTACGCTTCCTACTTGGATCTGCGTCTCGATTTTGACAATTGCCATTAACTGAGTATTAAATTGTACGATAAACGGGATGACTCTGACTTTCCGATTGTTAACTTTCCATGTATTAGTAGTAACATTCCAATACCAGTAGCTTATGGAGTGTTTGTGTCTCAGCTTGTTCCTTTTATTCTGATTTTTTAAAAAGATCGAGGCATTTGTCATCTAAGCTTCCACTACAGGATACTTGCGCACTAAACTTATAAGAACCTTTAAAAAGTTTTATGGCCGTTCAATTATTTGATTATTAAATATAACGTGTCTCTCTTGGCTATTATTCTAGATATATTTAATTTAATACTATTACTATCTCCTGATAGCTTCAAACAGGGATACTTGCGAACTAGACTTGGGTAAGCTTGCAATTCTGGACACCTGTTACCACTGTTTGTCGTGTATTTTGTACACAATGAGAAGTCTATTTGCTAATTACACTATTTTACTTGAATACACTATTTTGCCTATAACGTTTTTCAGGACTTCGAATTCTGTCTTATGGTTTGGATTGTTGATACTTGTTTTTTTTTTCTAAATTCGTAAAAACTGTTTAAAATCACCATGAATCGTTTAATTTGTACTTGTGTCCAGTTTAAAGCTGACCGTTCCATTTTGATAACAAGTGTTCAATTTACAAGTGTTTAGTTTCTCAAACAAGTATTTAATTTCCTGGCCATTATTTAAAAATTAATCATTATAAATCATTATCGAAATTAATCAGCTTTAAACTGGACACAAGTACAAATTAGATAATCGTTTTTCATTTTAAACGATCTTTACGAGTTTTTAAAGAAAGATTTGATATTAAACGAATGTGAAAGCAATTAGTGCTAGATACACAAGCTAATTATGGAGTCTTTAACATTAAGATGTTTATACTTGATATGTTAGATGAAGAATAAAAATATTATATAAAGTTTAAACCTTGGTTGTCGTCAGGAATCTAACATAAAGACTCAATACTATAACATATAGTAACAACCCAAACATCTTCATATTATTGTCAAACTTAGACAATCCATATCATTTGATTTTATATGGTTTCAAATATTTTAAATTTCTTGCTTTAAAAAAATGTGGTCATCACTTTTGGGTTATGGTAAAACGCGTTTAAAATTGATTTTGGTTGCTAGATAAGATACGATAAGATAAGATGTTTATTGCATCAAGACGTCCATTAAGCACAGCATGCATACACATACAATTAGACATAGTCACATACATTTAATAATACATATGCTATGACATCCAAATTTGATAATATATGGCGGTTTAGAAATGTGCAATTTTAAAAATTCATGAACTTTTTAACATGTTCTAATAATTTCACTTGTATATCTCCATTCTACTTTTTTTAATTAATGACTCAAATAACGCCCTAAACATAAGCATATAAATATTTTTGTTATTATTTTCCGGTTTAAAAATCTTACTTGAAAGCTACTTCCCTGTCCATCTCTTGTACAATGTGGGTGTATCTTGCATGGCAACCGCTTGTTGATGAACAGAATGACCTAATCACTTTGACAAAATGGATTTTTTGAGAAAACCTATAGTGTAGTTAGGGAAATTCCTCATTTCACAAATTTTAACCAATTTTGATGAATCTTGGATTATTGCCCCTCATTTAGGTTTGGGCGATGTACCGTTTTTTCAGTATATCGCAATAAAACCGTAGACGATTTTATCATATCGGACTTAAAAATATCGAAAAAAGTTATATCGTGATTGATGCAATGTCAAGGTTGGACAATAATTTATTTTTCAGAGTTAATAGTAAATACTATTTTGCGCAGCCGAGTCGGACCTTCGTTTTATAGTCTGCATCGAATTGTATATCGATGAAGGTAAAAAAAAAATGGGATCAAAAAAGTTTCTTCTCTGTAACTGTCGTCCTACGAAGTACGATGTTGAGTGACATCGTTTGCTAAATATCAAAATAATAGCAATTACTCCCACGACATAGTCAATGCACATGTTTCCAACTTTTGCCAGAATTTATAAATATATATAGTTTGTTTCATTTTAAAAAAAATATACATGTATATCAAACATTGAATACAGAATAAAAACATGTCTATCTCTCCTAATTCCTCGCAAGAATTCTACTTTAGTTTTCAAGGGCCCGACTAATCACCGGTATTCATCAGAGGTTCATGAGAGATAACCCGTGTATGTTATTTTTGTTGACAATAATCTAAGTATACTTTCGTTGTAATTCGTTGTAATTAGTGATTGATTAATAGTTTATTAAAACAATAATTATATGCATATATACAACTGGCGATAGTTTTCTCTTGGATGTGCATAGCAGTTATTTCCATAACAACCTGTCATGACGTCATCATAGGTTGATATTCTGTTATATCAACCGCTGATGACGTCGTGACAGGTTGATATAATGACGTCATCTCAGGTCGATGTATTCGATTCATATCAACCGCTGATGATCGAAATAATACAAAAAACACAGAAATAATTTTTTTATTATTTTGACAATTAAAAATTATTATAGAACAGTTTGAAACATTCAATACAGAAATAGACGACGTACTTATCAGCATATTTAAATCGGTTATCCATATCTTTCAGAATCTTCTTTCCGTCCACACACTTCTAGACTTGAAAGTATTTATCGCCCAAGATTTCGATTATAAACTATTTTTTGGTACAGTCCATTCACTTAAATAAAACAGTCGGCCAAATCCTTCTGTCTATAAAACATAGCAAAAACCTTCAATCGTAGTTCACTGTCAGAATTATCGGAAAAGAATTCTTTTGATCCAAATTTTCTTTAGGCTTTGGACAGATCTTCATCGATAGTTGCATTCACGCCAATTCCATCGTCAGTATGTTGGCTAAAAGGGATTGATTATTCGTCTGACTTCGTATTACTATCCATTTTGTTTTTGTATGAAATTCAATTCTTCAAAATGGCGCTGTGTTTACAAAAATAACATCTCGTAATTGCACGTGATTAATTAATTCGGTAATCTTCGTTTGAATATTAATGGAAAAGTCCATTTAGATTTAAGGGTGGGCGTTGTATATGTCAGATATAAACCTAAAATACCTCAGTTGCTATATCATATAACCCTCGGTTAGGTTAATACCCTATACGAAACATATTATGGTACATGTACAGGTATATATAGTGCAATAACCAATTCAATATTATAAAAATAAAATAAAAACCAAGTACGAACAATCCAAATCATAATTCAGAATTCGAAGTCCTAAAAACGTTATAGGCAAAATAGTGTATTCAAGCAAAATAGTGTAATCAGCAAATGGACTGCCCCTCGTGTACAAAAATACACGACAAGCAGTGGTAACAGGTGTCCGGAAGAGTAAGCTTACCCTGCCTGGCGCCACACCCGCCATAGCTGCATCCAATCTATTAGGCGAAATGTCAGTCAAATAGCGTGATTGGCCAATGAACTATAGTATGCAAAATGCACGTGATGAACTGTCTTAACGATGTAGTAGACATTATCAGGGTGATAATAACAGTATACGTGTCAATTGAAAATATCTAGAATAATAGCCGAGAGAGACACGTTATATTTACCAATCAAATCAATATGACGGCCATAAAACTTTTTAAAGGCCTTAATCAGTTTAGTGCGCAAGTATCCTTGTAGTTGAAGCTTAGATGACAAATGCATCGATCTACTTAAAAAATCAGAATAAAAGGAACAAGCTCTCGTGTAACGAATTAGCTGAGACACAAACACTCCATAAGCTGGTGATATTGGAATGTTACTACTAATGAATGGAAAGTTAACAATCGGAAAGTCAAAGTCATCCCGTTTATCGTACAATTTAACACTCAGTTTATGGCAATTGTCATATTCGAGACGCAGATCCAAGTAGGAAGCGTAATTGTCACTGTCAGTGGTATTTTTAATTTCGAGCTCATCAGGATATATGAAGTCTACACAATCACTAAATTTAGGATTATTAAGGGCTAAAACATCATTAATATATCGATAAGTGAAATTAAAAAGTCTGACTGATCGTTTATTAGTTTTTACGAGCATCTGTATGTACTCGGCTTCGTACGAATAGAGAAACAGATCAGCAAGCAAAGGTGCACAGTTGGTGCCCATTGGGATGCCAACCACTTGCTGATATATTTGCCCTCCAAATTCAACAAAGATGTTATCAATTAAAAAATCCAACATCTGAATTATCTTGATGGCTGTGTATTTGTTTTTTGAATCACTGTGATACTTAACGAAATATGTAGAATTATAGTTTACAACTAAATATTGATATCGAGCAGTACCCGATTTAGACGAAAAGACACTGTGAATAATGTCTTTCAATCGGGCTTTTAATTTACTATGGGGAATTTTAGTGTACAAAGTAGAAAAGTCAAACGTTTGAATAGATGAGACTGAAGCAAGGGATCTAGATTGCAAACCATCAAGTAATTCTTTGGAATTTTTTAATATCCACATTTGATTTATACCACTTCGAGAGTATACTCTGTCACAGTATTTTTGAATACCCTCTTTAACAGCTGTAAGTATAGATGTCAATACCTTTGAAAGTGGTTTTGTGGAACAACGGGATGAACCTGCTATAAAACGTTGCTTGTAAGGATTTTTATGTAATTTAGGTATCCAATACAACAAGGGCAAATCTGTATAGGTATTTCCACATGGAGTACCAAATGAAGTGAGTACAGATTTGTGATTGGATATAATTTCATCCTTACTGAAAGTAGATAGTTTATATGTAGCACTGTCAATTGGTTTCCCGAAATTAAGTTCTTTGAACAGACAGTCAAAATAATGTCGTTTACAAATAAACACTATGTTATTGGACGCTTTGTCAGCTGGCACAATGACATAATTGTCATGCAAGGCATTCAGATTTTCAACAATGCCAACATCATTGAAAATAGACTTAGGCCTAGTGTCAACTGACAAACGTTGCATGTATATTCTTCGTTTAAGTAAACGACTGATAGACTTAGTCCAATCAGAGAGAGTATCCGAGATAACATCTTCCCTCTTAGCCCATGATCTAGCGTAGTCCTCTACGGCATCCATAATAAGTTTGAAATTTTGATCCCATGAAAATAGTTGCGGTTCCCGGTATTTGGGTCCTTTGGACAAAATTTCACGTAGCTTATTATTCTGGACTATGTTCAAATCACCAGTGACCACATGTCCAGCTGGCGGGTAAAGGAAGGGCGACGTAGAACAAGAACATGGTAGAGGGTTGTTGTATAAGTCTTGAACATTGATGTCAGATAATGCGTTTCTGTAATTAAATATTTTGGATGCAATGGGTTTAGTATAAGTATAAGAAATCCTAGGAACAGTAACAGTTTTGAAGTAAGGAGGGATGTGTGCTGTGACTTGCTTATGGTGCAATATTTGGCTTAATCCGATAGCATTAATGCCTTTATTAGCAAATTTCAATTTTAGAAATGAACAATTTGTGGTGTGTGACGCATCAGACTCAGTTGCAATGTCCAGACGACGGTGGGCAATGTCAAGAACAATTGATACAACCCTGTATTCAGTGGATGCAGGGTCAGTACAATTTGAATCCAAACATTGACACTGAGGAGGAAGGGGACACTCAAAACTGAACGCCCTGAAACTTATTCTATGATATTCGACAGCTGAAGGTCATGAATTCAATTGGATAATGATTCAACAGCTCAGTGTTATCAAAAGTGCTCTTAATGTGTTCCTTGTCTCCCAAAACCATGGGATAGACATCAAGATCGTCAAAATTGAGACAATAATTATGAACTTGCGGTCATGTGGACTCCGGGGATGTTGGCGGCCATTTTTAATGACCTTAATGTTTTCTTTACCGTCGGAACCTAAGGAAAGACATCAAGATTATCAAATTTGAGTTGAAGTTACATAGTTATGATCATTTTAAAGACGTTTCGGTGGTCATTTTTGACGCCATCTTTTCCGGGGTTCCTACTTCGACTTTCCATTTATTAGTAGTAGCATTCCAATATCACCAGCTTATGGAGTGTTTGTGTCTCAGCTAATTCGTTACGCGAGAGCTTGTTCATTCTATTCTGATTTTTTGAGTAGATCGAGGCATTTGTCATCTAAGCTTCAACTACAGGATACTTGCGCACTAAACTTATAAGAACCTTTAAAAAGTTTTATGGCCGTTCAATTATTTGATTGGTAAATATAACGTGTCTCTCTTGGCTATTATTCTAGATATATTTAATTTAATACTATTACTATCTCCTGATAGCTTCAAACAGGGATACTTGCGAACTAGACTTATTAAAGCCTTTAAAAAGTTTTATGGTCGTCATATTGACTTGATCGGTAAATATAACATGTCTCTCTCGACTATTATTCTAGACATATTTAATTGACGGGTATACTATCTCCCTGATTATATATGTGTACTACATCGTTAACACTGTTCGTCACGTGCATTTTGCATACCGATAGTGCATTGGTCCATCACGCTATTTTACCGAGATTTCGCCTAATAGATTGGATGCAGCTATGGCGGGTGTGGCGCGCCAGGCAGGGTAAGCTTACTCTTCCTAGGACACCTGTTACCACTGTTCGTCGTGTATTTTGTACACGGTGAACCGTCCATATGCTGATTACACTATTTTGCGTTTTTACACATTTTTGCCTATACCGTTTTTAGGACTTCGAATTTTGTCTAATGGTTTGGATTGTTCGTACTTGGTTTTATTTTATTTAGTAGTTCTATGAATCTAAAAAAATGGTTTGTCGATACTTTCTTTAACTTTGAATGCCAACCTTCAACACTGTTGGTTGTTCTTAACCTTCAGTATAGTCGTCGTCGTCGTATCCGGGTTTAACGGCCACTTCCACCCAGGGTGATATCGTAGACAAATTCAGTATAGAAATGTTCCATAAACTTATATCTACACCTTCGACCCACTGTTCTGTGTATTCAAATTCCCGAACCCCAGGAATATCCATATCCGCGTCTTCTTGTCCTAACACTAAACTTATAATTATCATAAAGTAGGCTTCAGGTACCTCTCCAGTTTGGAATGAATCTAACGTTAACCTGTGCATAGGCCATTTTGTATTGACATACAATTTAAACTTTCAGTTATTTAATAAACTTTTATCATAAACAGTGTTCATCTTAATTAAGTATAATAATTGAACTGACATATGAACGAAAAATCAGACGGTGATTTATAGTTCACACATGTCGTAGGTTAAATTGAACTGTACAAGCAATAATTAAAACAGAGTATAACTCACTAATCTATAACTAATCCCTGTTCCGCTTAACTAGTATGGTTAATCTGCTGGCAAAGTGAGAACAAACCTCCAAAACAGGGCCCTGTTTCACGAAAACTTAAACTAAAATCCTTAAAATCGATTTTAACTAAAATCAAAATGAGATTTTAAATTTTATGCGTTTCACGAAGATCGATTGTAACTTAAAATGCAATTTTAATAGATTTTAGTTAAAATTGTTTGCGCCCGCGCAGTGCAGATTTCAGCTGCGGGTACTAACGGTGAAAGCAAATACGCTTCGAAACTGAAAACTGTGGACAGACTGAATTAACGGTTACATTATCAATAGGGGGAGTTTCATACGTTGTAGAAATGTTTGCACATGGTCAGAAAGTCGTAGAGAGATGAAATAAATGAGTTTATTGCGTATTATGAGTTTCGAAATGAATTGGTGGGTTGACCTTGAACTTGGCATTTGATTTCCTCGCGGGCTTCAATGGAAATAATGTGTATCGATAAACTAAAGCGCTTGAATTTCGTAGTTTTATAGTAATTTGGAAAAGAGAAACTATTAAGAATTTTCACAAACAAATTATGATATTTGTCACGCAAACGACTAGTCTAGGCTGCAATATTTTTGTCGTAGTTTAAAAATATATTAATATTGAAATTAAATTAATACGCCAAAAAGCCATTGTGTTCGATGCCTAGATTTGAAATGTCATTCTTATAGACACTTTTAATGATACTTTGAAAAGGCAGGAGAGTCTATCTATCTTACTTAATTAAATGTTTTTTTCCCCAAGATAAATTAGTTTTGGCGCCTATTTTTTGGTATTTATGTTGTTTTATTAACGTAACTTCATTAAGAAATAATAATAAATTTATGATATTAAAATTTAATTTCAAATAGGCCTATAACATTTTTGAATAAACTCATTTGAGATTATTGATTTTACAAATCATCATAACCCCAAAAACATGAGTAAATACTACATATGGCATGTCTGGTATTATAGGCCTTTAGGCATTCTAATACCAAGAAATTGGCTATATTAAACACGAAGATATTTTCTTTATAGATAAGGGTGCTCTTCTTTTCATGACATTGGATATTAATGTTCTTTTAGTGTGTATTGGAGTTTTGGGTGTTTTTTTTCTTGGAGTTCTTATATGGGGCGCCATCCAAATGCTTTTAAATTACCTTACAATAAAATATACGGGTGGCCGTAGCTGTATATCCCATGCTATGAAAAGAAATTGAATGTAAATTGTTTTTGTTAATGATTGTGCGTTAAAATTATGTGCCAATTATATCTGTTTGTCGCAATAGTAGGGTGCCCCACCATAAATAAATATCTCCAAATATCTCGACAATTACTCCACAATATTTATATATATACCAAGCCTTAAATCAGTTCCACACAATTATAGTCACTAAATAAACGAGCATGCTGTACTTAATAAGCTAATGATCATTTAATCATATAAATACTAGACTGAAAACTGGTTCCAAGTGTTGTCCATTACATCCAGCACGTTTTGAGTAAAAGACAGGTTACTTGCCCTTGTTTTGACCTTAGTCTTGCTTAACCAGTCTACCAATCATTCTACGTTTGATTGACATGTCGGGATAATCAAGACTATAATTCTTACGAAACGTTAAATAAAGCTGGAACAAAAAATTGAATTTATAAATTAGCACGTCTGTCAACTCAACACCTGTTTTAAGAAACTTGTAAAAGTAAATCGAAACTGCTGCTAGTATCATGTTCCGGCCTAAACCAAGCGTTTCAGAGATATTATTTCTACTAAACCAAACGATAGCACTCCTAACGGTACAGTTAATAATAAAGCAATTTAAAAAATAAAACGAACGTAATTTCTAAAGCTTCTGTAATAACAAAGAAGCTAATTTTACTGCTATTCGAAATCGTCAACAACAGATTTTTTAGGGCTCTAATAGCTGAAATATTTGTATAGAAATGCACTTGCCGTGGCTATTTATAGTCTCATACACTCCGGCGCTGACCTATTATCATAGTTCGAGACACAGCCACCCAAGCGTGCACGTGGCCGTGTCGAGACCAATTTTTTGTAGAGCACGGGGCATCCTAGCAATAGATCAAACAATGTAGCTCTAATCAATGTTAGTTAATGTCGTGATTTTAAGTTAGGAGAGGGTGACAGCTATCCTAAGTTACAATCGATTTTAGTTAAAATTGTCCTTAAAATAATTTTGTGAAACGCCACTATTTTAAGTTAGGATACAATTGTAACTTACAATATTATTTAAGTGGATTTTAGCTACAATGCTTAAAATCGTTTTGTGAAACGCTTCTATCCTAAGTTAATATGAAATTTTAGTTTACAATGATTTTAAGGAGATTTAAGTTTGTGTGAAACAGGGCCCGGAATGCTAGTCATCTTGTTATTATTGTCATAATGGTTAGTTGTTGTATCTGTCTGTTTTTGTTCTTCTACTCGGTTCTTCTACTCAGGGACACAGAATGACAATTCCCCCCGTATGCATAACAATAGACAGGTTCGCCTGTCCAATCTCGTAGGTTTTCCCCGGGTCCTCAGATCCCAATGCGCAAGAGAATTGTTGAAATAAAATTAAACCATACGTTAGTACCTAAATGACCTATATTGTGTCGGGTGTACGTTAAACCCCTTTTCTTTTTGTTTCGTTCCCAAGTTAACTTTAGTAGTAGTAGACTAGCTCCTTAAACCGGCCCATGGTCAAATACCCTTATGGCCTGTCTACTCCTGGCTAAAAGTAATAGTTGTTTTCTGTGTTTACGTAGTCATTCAATGATATGATGATTCAAAGGCAAATCTTCTGTCTGAAAAACCATATTGCATTGTAATACTGATGCCTTACTCCATTTTGTTACAGTAATCCAGTCACCAAACTATCCGGATGATTATAATAACGACATGCGCATGGAATGGATTATACCAGGAATTCCTGATAAATATATCCAGTTACAATTTGAAGATTTATTTCAAATTGAAGACAGCCATTGTGGAGTTGTAGATTATTCTGTGACTTCTGACTGTACAGACTTTATATTTATAGAATCAGACGAAATTGATGTGTAAGTATGCAGACGAGGGCCCGATGGGTTAACGAAATGTCTTGGAACAAACACGTGACGTCTTTTCTCTTAAAATATAGATGTGACGTCAACCTTTGATGTTGGCGTACCATTATTTCAAATAATCGTACGGGCAACATGCCAATCGTACATTATTTATATTGGTGAAATATTGGACTCACGTGACGCACTGCACTGCAAACACACGTGCGGAGTATGTATTTTAATTTGTTTAACGGTCTCGAGTTTCAGACATTGTGTAATATATTGTACAGGGGGTTGGGGTGGCCTAGTGGTATACACGGCTGTGGTTTCGAGCCCTGGTGTGAGCGTATGTGGCATGGAGATAGGGGTGCCTTCTCAACCTCGTGGGTTTCCTCCGGGCACTCCGGTTTCCTCCAAATGCTAAAGACCCATACGCGCAAGCGAATTATTGAAATAAAATCAAACCATGTGTTAGTCCCGAAATCACCTAGTTGTGTTGAGTGGACGTTAAACCCCACTTCTCTCTCTCTCTGTCTCTTATCATGTACATGTACATGCACCTAAAGGGGCTGAAATATTTTCTTAATGTCAATGTATTATCACTGTCTACCACTACCACATGGTATAATCCGTGTCTATCCCTATAACTTAATAAAACTAGTGTCAAAAAGAAACGATACCACCTGTTTGCAACGGCAGAAAAGAAAAACTGAATAACGCAGAAGTTTAGGATTTCAAAACATCTGTGCACAAAATCATTTTAATCAAATCTGTACAATCTGTACAATCAATATGACAAGCCGTTTAAGATCGGTGGGGTTGAAAAAAAAATATTGTGTTAGAACAGTGATCACAGAAACAACGGGAAATGACAAACCACATGTCTAAAAGTCAAGTCAGTAGCGGGTATGTCAACCGTGAGCATCAATACTAGCCAAAACACGCCTGCGGACTGATGACGTCAAACGTCTGATGACGTTGGGAGTGATTTTTTACCATTCCTCGAGGAGACACCCTCCAAGCCCTGCACGTTGACTGGAGGCACAAGGCGACGTTGAATTTGCCGCTCGAGGTGAACCCATAAGTGCATGATGGGATTCATGTCCTGTGAATATGCGGGCCATGGCAAAAAAACGTTTTCGTTGGCGTTGGCAAGGAAGTTCTGTGTCAACCTTGCTGTGCATGGCCTTGTATTGTCATGTTGGAAAATGGTTCTACGAGGCTTTTAGGCGCCAAACGTTCACCAACTCCTCGGTATACAAGCTGCCGTCCATCGTTTCGAAAGTGATGCGTGCGCAGCCCAACCTTCTGGCGACGTCGACACGTCGATGGCTGTTATACGTGGCATATCTTGTGTCATTTGTGTTGCTGTGACTTCGACGTGTCTGATCAGCCGTTTTATACATTTTTCATGCTAGAGAGGGGAAATGTCACTTTCACGAAATTTACGTTTTTTTCCCTGAAGTGACCAAGTGTTCCCGGTAATTTTACGGACTATGCTGTGTTAGGGATGAACAATACGAATTGGCATGTTTTCATACCAAACTTTTCACTTAGAAAAAAAATAATTGGAAAAAAACTTGATATCGTTTCTTTTGAACACTAGTTTATAATGCCCGTCTAGCCTCTACTAATAACTTGGTATAATCCCTGTCTAGTATAATATCTTGGTATAATCCCTGTCCAGCCTAATATCTTGGTTGGTCCATGTCCAGCCTTATGTCTAGCTTTAGTATAATCCCTGTCTTGCCTATACTAATACCTTAGTATAATCCCTGTCTTGCCTATACTAATACCTTAGTATAATCCCTGTCTTGCCTATCTCATATCTTGATTCCTGTATGTGGTCATGTTTTATTTCAATGTTTGTATTTGTAGTAAATATTGTGGAGGTACACGGCCATCATCTTTTACAGTTGATAAAAAGGGATTGGAATTAAAAATTATCTTTAGTTCCAACAGTGAATGCAGTTATAGTGGTTTCAAACTTAACTACACATATATAGGTACGTAAACAATTCAAAATTGCTGAGACAGTGGAATATTATTACAAACATCTTTTAAGGACATTTAAAGGACACAGGAAGTCGATGTGGGGATTTTTTTGCTGACAGAGCATGGAGCGAATGTTTGGTAAAACTGCTGTAATGTTTAGTGGGGAGGGGGCTGTGTAAGTTAACATGATGACCTGGATTTTTTACAAAAGTGTGACCCAGTGATAAAGTCACAAAATATGCCCCATTTTCATCCTATTCCTGAAGCAGTGGTCCGAAAAGTCCCTCCCTGTCCATTGCTGGATTGGCTTCTGGTACCTGAGGTTTTGAGGGTGTGTATTTATTCTTCCCGTTCAATTAAATCTATCAAATATAAGTACAGCAGCATGACATCCCTTGGTTTAACCTGGGGTCTTCAATAATCTTTGGCCAGTGATTTAAGGTATTAAAAACGGTGAAAGTCTTGTTCGTCTCCATTTAGTATTGATTACATTGTATCAATGTTGATAGCCTCGTTTGTCACGCAATTAGTTTTTCTGCAATATTCTGCTCTGCACTGGTCAATTGGACATAATACAATTGTGAGTCATAACGTATCTTGAAATATCTTGTTGATGCTCTAGCGAGAGGCAAGTGGTAATATCCGATGGACTTTAAATTTGTACACAGTATTTCAGGTCATGCGACGAAGAATCCTAAAGATTTTCACTGACTTCCAATCTTTACTGCCAGAGGTTATGACCTTTGATCACCTTAAACCATTCTAGAGGCTAAATTTAATATTCAATTGATTTTACATTTGTACACAGTGTTTAAGGTCATGATACAAAGAATGTTATTAATTACTGACAGAGTTATGGCCCTTTAATACTTCAAGAAACCTTGTGGATGCTCTACAGACTAACGTGACAATTCGATTGACTTTAGATTGATACACATAGTTTTAAGGTCTAAAGATGAACAAGTATACTGATTTTCTATAAATGTAACCCTTGGTCTTTTTCGCTTTCCATGGTCAGCGAAAACGACAGGAAACTTCGTCTTCTTCAAAACATTGCTTCAAGGGTCAAAATCCTTGTCACGGCATCAAAAGTACGATGTGACACCATGCGTGTGACAATATCGTCGAGTACTTGCTTCTAGGACTTCACGTTGTTTGATCAATTACTTCAATATTCAATAAAGTCTAACACACCGTTTATGTTGTTAACTAAGTTTATATACAGCAAACTACAAGGTGAAGCACAGGAAAACTACAGCATCTATGATAATTCCTTTTGAGTTATCAAAATATTCAATTTCTGAGTTTAACGTCCTCTCAGACCTAACGGCTTAAACGTGACAATAGCCACAAACTTCTCGTAAGTTCTACATAATGATCGTGCTAGGATGATGTGTTCACCCTAGCCTCTAAGACCAGGAGGCTATTGGTATGTTCCCATTTAGCTCCGAATGATTGTCTGAGGTAAATCGAAACCCACCCTATAATATATAGAAGTGTAATGCAACAGCTATTGGGCGGGACAATTGGGGTAAGTGTTTCATATAGTCAACGTTTAACGTCAAGCTTTATCTATCTAATTGTACTAATCGTTTCACGGGATGACTGGACGATAGTAACCTACTTTTCAGAAATGGATTCTGACATAACTGGGGTGAGTAAGGTAGTATTTGGATAATTTAAGCTACTTCGTTACCCTAGTTTTCGTCACATGTAGGTAAAGATTTCTATATTGTACAGAACACCTTTCTTAGACCAAAAATAACCCTATAGTGACACTTTATATTAGAACTCAGATTAATGATCAAATCAAATGGTAAAATTAGACTCATCCATAATGCAAGTCTACCAGTGGATAGGTCATTAAATTCTTTAGTGAAAGATACTTCGGGTTCCTACATGGACCTCAGCTTGGTCCGTAGGCTTGTACGTAAGAACAATTATATGGCTAATATAGATTTGTCAAGTGCACATCGCAGTGTTAAAATTCACCCATCAGACAGACCAAGCTCTTACTCATAATGTTGACAATTATGATACCTATCTTTGTGACATAAAGTTACCATTTGGGCGTTTTAAAAGCCCACAGATCTTTCAAAAGCTGAGTAGTGCTGTGTGAAGGACCAGTGGTACCAGTATAATGTTACAGTAATGGCCTATCTAGACGACTTCTTGATCATTGCATATTCCTTCAAACAATGCAACCAGGCACTTTTACAAACACTACGTGTAACACTATCCTAGTGATAACAGATATCAGTTTCGTACTCATAGGATTTATTTACATCAAGTATTTAAAACAGCTTCAGCTACATACATACAACACGAATACATCAACACTACTAATCTAAAACGGAAACTAGACTTCTACAGGAACACATATAGCAATATTAAATCCACCATTCTGTCCCTCTGCCAAGGCAGTGGCTTAACTCGGGTGAGTCCATACAATCGTCCAAGCCTTTCTTCTCCTATCGGCTCCTCTCCCACTAACTGTCAGTGAACTCCCCAATATATACCCTTGCACTCATGGTCATACATGCAATTGTCTCTTTTTATCTCGCCACGGCATGCCTACTGACCAATGCCTATTCCTTTGAAGTCATGTAGATCATGTACACAGATAATGTAAAGCTTGTAATGAACATATTGAATGAATTAGATTTTTTAATAAGATCGTGTCGTAGCAGAAGTTTATAGAGAATTGAAACGCCACATCATATACATGTACTGTAAAAATTATGTCCTTAGACAAGTTCGATTTAGTATCAACTGGAATACAGTGATATCGATATCGAATTAACTTCACGAATGAAAATGTCTGTGCTTTTCAAGTTGGCTAATAAAATCACCCCGTGTGTCCCGTGTCTGCCTTGAACAAAGTTTCGCCACTGTTGTGTGACTATCAAGGTCAACCTTTGTCATATCTTCAGTTTATAGGGTTTTGCGGACTGTGTTAAAATCTGCAAACTTCATAAATGGGCATCTATGTACAGGCCATTCTTTTCGAAGGGGGGGGGGGCTCAGTCGGCCTCGCAATGTGGCCTCACAGGTCCCATGATCCAGGATCTTGGGTTTTAGAAAAAAAACAGGCTTATTTGCGCTATTTAGACGTGTCTGATCAAGACAAGATGAAAGCAATGCATTCCTGATTCTTCCCTCTCTCTCCACCTTAATTTGGGTAAGGGGGTGTATTCATTACCATTCATATACATGTATGTCCATATGGTTTTATAATGTATATGGTAAAGCCCAGTTATAATTTTCTGTTAATTTGCATATACAAAAACCACAGAGTGGATTATAGGTTAATTGAATCATGACCCCTGATTGTATAAAAATCACGTTTTTAGCCTGTAGACACGCTAGAGGTCACAATTTTCACCCGGTTTTGACGAAACTTGAAATGCATGTTCCTTTCGATTATTGCGCATATCGGATTGTCACTTCCTGAATTATGGCCCCTGATTCTACGAAATATTGTGTTTTAACTTGTGTTCCCTCTACAGGTTACAATTATTATTCGATTTAAAAAACTTTGAATATATCAGCGTAACACCGTAATGGCAGTCGAATTAGTTGGTCGACCCTATATAGAGGTCACAATTTTTATTCGATTTTGATGAAACTTGAAATGCATGTTTATAACCTAAAGATTTTGATTCCGGTCGATATTTGCGCATATCGGATTGTAACTTCCGGAATTATGGCTCTTAATTGTACAATTAATCGTCTTTGTTAGCTTGTGGTCCCTCTGGGGGTCACAATTATTATCCGAAATTTAAAAAAATGTTTGATTATATCCCCTTCACACTGTAATAAACGTTCAGTTCGAATTTCGTGAAGATTGGACCAAAACTGCCGGACACAATGACCGCCCCTCGTTCGCAAATAGTTTAAACATGTGGTATTGTAGTAGAGTAAAATACATACAACCAACAATTTAAGAGATTTACGTTTTACCTGAGAAGCAACAAAGATGGGATAATTATGTATTGTTCGGAGACTCGAATGCTGTAGAACTAATTAGACTTGGATTATAACTCCAATTGTTTATAGGTTACCATCCAATTAAACAATTTAGGGTATATAAGTACAGTTCACATTCGATTCTCCAAAACATAACATTACACCATTCAACTGATGTTGTTCTCTCATTTAAGGTAAGCGATTTCTACTTCTTGTTTTATTTGTATATTTTACTTGTATGTTTTATTACAATCAGTGTATAATAATTTATTCATGATATATTTAGTATTCCGTTTAATTGCATAATTCAGCTGTAGGTCAATCGTTCAAGTGTTCGGCGACACATTAGCATGCGCTAAATAAATTACTCGTACACATTATATTGAATAATATTACTAGAGCACAATATGCATATTAAGACTTAGTCTCGTGATGCCGTGTTAAGTATGTATTCATGTACCGTAACTATTAGCAGTATTGCATGCATTAGCTTTTATATGAACCGATCAAACAGATGAATTATGTATAAACTATGATCTATATGGTTTGAATCCATTACGCGCTAAATAATAATTAATGATACAGCGCATGTTTTAAGGTGCCTTGTATATCAAAGGCTAATTAAGGTGTTACCTCCTTGGACTACAAATAGTGCCCCGCACTGCCATAGTCTTGAATATCAGGTCCTCCCAGAGTGACTTGTTATTCAAATCTAACTTTGCGAGTCTAACTCATAAATAATTCCCCCCACCCCCAACATTTTTCTATTATAATATTCGATGTTTAAATTATATATGTGTAATCGAATATTTTATCTTGTTTGTGTTGAAAAATATTTAATATTTTTATATGATAATAAACAAAAAACATAACATTACACCATTCAACTGATGTTGTTCTCTCATTTTGATTCGATTTTGATGAAACGTAAAATGCATGTTTATAACCAACCAAAAGATCTTGGTTTCTTTCGATATTCGTGCATATCGGATCGTAACTTCCTGAATTATGGCCCTTGATTGTACGAAAAATCGCGTTTCAGCTTGTGGTTCATATTATCCGAATTAAATATATATCACCGTTACATCGAATTGTTGGTTGTGGTCGAATGTCGTGAAAATCAGACCAAAACTGCTGGACGAATTGATTGCACCTCGTACGCAAAAAGTGTAAACATCTGGTATATCAAGGTTGTGGACTCTCTAGAGGTCACAATTTTGATCAGATTTTGAGGAAACTTGAAATACATGGTAACTGTCGATATTCGCACATATCGGATCGTAACTTCACAATTTATATCCGATTTAAAAAATGTTTAAATATATCACCGTTTCAAACTAAGGTCTTACTGCATTCTGATAATCGCGCATATCCGAACATAATGTCTTCGATTTAGGCCCCTGATTGGTCGAAAAATAGCATATTTAGCTTGTAGATTCTCTACAAGTTTTTCCGATTTTAAAAATGGTTTAGATATATCCCCATTCAACCATAATGTAGATTGAATTGTTTAAACTTCGTTAAAATTGAAAAGAAACTGCCAAACAAAAAGAAAGAATAGACACGGTCCTTGCCATGCCCCAAATGTCTGCACCCCTGACAAGGTACACCACCTCAGAAAATCCGGAGTAACTTTATCGGCCAATACAGGCAGCAAACCTGATACCTCCAGGTTAACAAACCAAAATCATATTGAAGTACCATGAACCGTAATAAATAATATACATGTACATGCATTTATGATTATGTTACGTATTTCAGACACATCTTTTCCACCAAATCCGATTGCTTCAATGAACTATCCTGCTAATTATAATAACAACAATTATGTGACATGGGTTATATCAGGAATTCCTGATAAATATATCCACTTACAATTTGAAGATGTATTTGAAATAGAAGATGATATAGTACATGGGTGTGGAAGTGTTTCGCATTATTCGCTGTCCTATGTAGGTTGTCATGATAGCCTACAGATATTTGGAGGGGGTATTAGTCCGTAAGTATATCTTAGTTTCATTTCAAAATTACTTGAAAAATTACTCGCAATCTCCAACTAAAGAGTTGGACAACTGCTCAGATGAGCCATTTCAAAGTGCATATAAGCAATTCCATAGGACTGAAACTGCCCTAAAAAGGGTATCCAATGATATACTTCTTGAATAAGATGAACAAAGGTGTGTCTTTTTGCTTTTATTGGACCTATCTGCAGCATTTGACGCTGTTGACCATTAAACTACTCTTCATAGATTACATTGTAGATTTGGTATACAGAGTGATGCATTGAAACTGATATTTAATGGGTAGGACACAATCTATTTTATTAGATTGCAAATTATCAAAGAAACTGTTTTATCTTTGTGTTCCACAAGGATCAGTTTTAGCCCCGATACTTTTTATATTATACTCATCACCTATTAGCAACATTGTAGATAAATATAACCTTAAATTTTACTTATATGCTGATGATACTCAGTTATATATTTCTTTGAACCCTAAATATCCATGTTCTTTTAACCTATCTAAACAACAACTTGAGGACTGTGTTAGTGAATTAAGACTATGGATGTCTAAGCATTTTCTTAAATTAAACGATGATAAAACATAATTTCTTCTTTTGGGATCTAAATATCAATTAAATAAACATGTAGATTCTAACTTATCCATTGTTATAGGTAATTGTGAGATTAACCCCACTGCCTTTAGTTGAAATATTGATGCGATGTTTGATAATTTTATGAATATTGAGGCACAAGTTAATCATATATCTAATGTTTGTTATTTTAATATTCGATATATTGATAAAATACTAAACTTTTTATCAAGAGATGCAACAAAATCTCTTATTAACTCCCTTGTGACGTCAAGACTCGATAATTTCAACCCTCACTAGCTGGCTTACCCATTAAACTTATAAACAAACTCCAACGAATACAAATACTGCTGCTAGATTAATAACCTGTTCTCTTTCAGCTGCACTGGTTGCCCATTAAGTATAGAATAGATTTTAAGATTTTACTTTTAACTTTCAAATGCCTTCATAATTTAGCACCTAAGTATGTATCTGTACTTTTAGAATTATATAACCCAGACAGAACCCTACGCTCATCAGATAAAAAATTGTAAACCTTTCTGGTTATAGGGCACGTTCTTTTAGTTATCAAGCGCCTATTCTATGGAATCAATTACGTTTAAATATTCGAATTTCCTCATCACTAGTTAATTTTAAAAAACAGACTAAAACTTTCTTATTTTTAAAGTCTTATAATTATAACAAATTGTAATACCTAATATTTTGTGTATCGTAGTTCTTTTAAGTATTTTTTAGAAATAATTGCTTATTTAATGTATTTCTAACACTCTTGATGTTATTTACGTTTTTGATGTATGTTTTTGTTACACTGTAAAGTGCCCTCGAACACACCTGTGATAGGGGCGCTATATAAATTTTGTAAACATACTATATGGCGGTCTATGTTCACTAGTATCAATAACTATAGCAAGTTATCATGTCCTGCATTAAATACGGTACGTTTTTTATTGGTTAGTACACTGTATACGTATGGGAATTTATGTTACGTGGGTGATAATGAATATTGTGATAATTACCTACAGATAGTTACAGAAAGTGTTGCAGTCAAAATCAATTAACCACAGCAACTACAGACTTCACTTCATCTGTGGATATAATCCCTGTCTAGCCCTCAGCCTATTTTCCATGTACTTGGTTTCATTACATTTGCATTAGATCAACATTTTTCTTGGAGAAACGCCCCAATAACATGTACGATGTGCGTTAGACCAGCCTTTGCAAATGTAATTGGACTGTTTCCATATAGGTGTTTTCAGTAGTGTTTTCCCCTTGAAAGTGTGCGCATACGTTTCCAATTGGGTGTTTACTTTCTGGCTCATAAACACAGATTCTCTTTCCCTACGCAATTCAGCCGCTCTTGTTACTGAAAATGTGGCTTGCAAATGGCAGATTTCTTGGGTGTTGTGTTTTTATAAAAAGGTTGCGAATTTTCTGCACATCTGGAAGTACAAAAAATCATGCCTCCAAAACACTTCCTGTAACTATCTGTAGGTAATCATCACAATATCCATCAGCACCCACGTAATATAAATTCTCAACACCATATTATAATCCCTGTCTAGCCTTTACCTTAGTATAACCCCTGTCTAGCCTAATATCTTCATCTCTGTCTGTGTTCAAGTTTTATTTCAATATTTGTATTTGTAGTACATATTGTGGAGGTGCACGGCCATCATCTTTAACGATACTAGAGGGATTTGATGTTTTGATTATCTTTACTTCCAACAGGGAATGCAGTTATAGTGGTTTCAAACTTAACTACACATATATAGGTACGTAAACAATTCAAAATTGCTGAGACTGTGGAATATCATTACAAACATCCTTTAATGACATATAAAGGGCACAGGAAGTCGATTTGGGAATTTTTTTGCTGACAGAGCATGGAGCAAATGTTTGGTAAATTGCTTTAATGTTTTAGTGAGGAGGGGGCTGTGTAAGTTAACTTTGTGTAAGAGTTATCCCTTTGTTCATGCCTCGTTTTCAAGTTAATTATTTCCCTTTGATCTACCAACATGTCCTTCTCAGCCACTTTTGCAGAGGTTGATATTCTACCAGCATGCAATTACATACCTAAACTAGAATGTTTATCGCCGTTTTATAAGGTACTGTTTAGTAACTGGCACAAGATTTTCAGTACCTTTAAAAAAATCAACTAGTTTGTAACAATAAAAATCTAAAAAATAAGATCTGTTATCCCAGGTATGAGAAAATATTTGGTAAAGGAAAAATAATCTACTTACATGAATTTATCGGAAATAAAGCGAACTTACATATAAAAGATGAGAATGACCAATTTCCATGTAAAAAATACAGAGTTAGTAATTTAAAAAATGCGTAAAGCCCAAGTGAATCAAAATGATACGCCAAATAGAACGGATAACAAAACAATAGACGAAATCAACAGAAATTTGAAAGCATGGTATAAAAAAGATTTAATAAATATAACTGCTAAAGATATTTATAACCACTTGGTATTAGCTAAATACTAAAAAGCAAAATCGATCACTAAATGGTAGAAAGAACTAAATATACACCAATTTGGGCAAAATGATATACAAATGATGTTCAAATTAGCCCACAGTGTAAATGCTAACTCTTAATTACAGAACTTTCAGTATAAGTACATCAATAAAATAATTTATACAAAAAATTACTTTGTAAATTAAGACTGACTGGATCAACTCTGTGTTCCTTCTGTTTTTCAGATATTGAAACTGTAAATCATTTGTTTATATACTGTACTTACACGCAACGGATATGGAACGAAAAGTATGAAATCCTTACAAAAGCAAATATTAATGTAAATATAACACAGGGAAATTAACCTTGCATTGGTTGCCTAGATAACTCAGTTTTGACAATATTCACAAATGGACTTTTGTATATCAAATAATCTTTTTAACTAAATATTACGTATACCAATCAAAACTAGAAGCAACTATTCCTACCGGCGAAAGGTACAGATAATTTTTACAAAGTCGAAAATTCCTAGAACTGGAAATTTTTAAAACTAATAAGAAAATACTTAATAAATGGGCATTGTTACCGCATACCCATCCACAAATGAAATAACCAATTATTGTTATTAAATTATATGACAAGAACGTTGACTAAAAGTACTTAAGTCCTTTCATCTTTTGACTTTTTTTATTTTATTTTTGAAATGGTCAGTACTTTTTAATCTACCGCTTAAAATATTCCCCTATTATGTACCCAACAAGTTGCCAAAAAGGTCAAGACCCTGACCTCCTTAAGGGGAGATAACACATCTTAGGGGAAACTAAGCTAAATATAATTACACATAACAATAAAACGGTACTCTTTTAGAATAATAGAAGTAACGTATCCCCTGCACACAAATGCTAAAGATAAACATGCCAAAAATAAATGAATGTTAAAAAAATGTTTTTGAAATTGTATAATATATAATTATATGTGCAGATAATGTAATGATGGGCCCTAAATTGTAATATACTGTATGATGTGATTGCCATTATGTTATATTGTTTTTGAATAAATATTGTTTTTTAAAAAAAAAACATATGAAAAGATCTTTGCTGCTGTTAACTTTATGGATAAGATTACTGAACTCGTTTAAGAAATCAGTTTGTCCGGAAGAAGGGGGTCTGTAAAGACATACAATTAGTATACGACATGGATTATACCAAGAATCTCTGATAAATATATCCAGTTACAAATTGAAGATGTATTTCTAATACAAGGTCTTTAAACGCACATGGGTGTGGAAAGGTTTCAAAACAAACCAGAAGTACCTTGAACCGTAATTAACAATATACATCATTTATAATTATGTTACGTATTTCAGACACATCTTTTCCACCAAATCCGATTGCTTCAATGAACTATCCTGATAATTATAATGACAACAGTTATATGACATGGGTTATATCAGGAATTCCTGATACATATATCCACTTACAATTTGAAGATGTATTTGAAATAGAAGAGTATAACGTACATGGGTGTGGAAATGTTTCACATTATTCGGTGTCCCGTTATTGTCATGATTACATATTTTTGATAACAGGGAGTATTTATGTGTAAGTATAACATTGTCTATGTATGGCGGTCGATATTCTCTAGCATCAACAACTATAACAATTTTTCTTGCCCTGCAGTATATACGGTATGTTGATTATTGGTTAGTACACTGTATTTGTTTTGAAAATTTATATTACGTGGGTGCATATGAACATTGTGTTTCAGTAATGTTTTTCTTCCGGAAACATCCAATCGGGTGTTTACCTCCTGGCACATAAACACAGTTATTTTTCCACTAAGTCCATCAGCCATTCTTGTTACTGAAAATGAAGCTTGCAAATAGCAGATTTCGTGAGCTTTAGCATCATGTTATTTTAAAATAAAGATAGCATGCTGTAAAGATAAATCTTTACTTGTGACTTTTCAGCGATTTTCTGCATATAATATAACAAATAGCGGGTGTAAACATAGGGTGCACGGAAGGCAGGCATACTTGACATCCTCAGATATTAATATAATCCATGTCTAGCCTTATATCTTGGTATAATCCATGTCCAGCCTTATATCTTGGTATAATCCCTATCTAGCCTTATATCTTAGTATAATCCAATCTTGCCTTATATCTTAGTATAATCCATGTCTTGCCTTATATCTTAGTATAATCCATGTCTTGCCTTATATCTTATTTCAATATTTGTATTTATAGTAGATATTGTGGAGGTGCACGACCATCACCTATAACAGTAGAAGAGGGATTTGATGTTTTAATTACCTTTACTTCTAACAATGAATGCAGTTATAGTGGTTTCAAACTTAACTACACACATATAGGTACGTAAACAATTCAAAATTGCTGAGACAGCGGAATATTATTACAAACATCTTTTAAGGATATATAAAGGGCACAGGAAGGCAGTGTTTTTTTTCTGACAAGAGCATGGAGCAAATGTTTGGTAAATTGCTATGATGTGTTAGTGAGGCGGGGGCTGTGAAGTTAACTCGGTGTAAGAGTTATACTTTTGTTCATGCCTCGTTTTCAAGTTAATTATCTCCTTTTGATCTACTTTTGTTTCTGTTTGTGAAGGAACATACCCAACATGTGAAGGGAAATACCCAACATGTGAAGGGAAATACCCAACATGTGCTTCTCAGCCACTTTTTATGTTGTTTAAATTTAAACGAGAAGTCGCAGCGTTTTTAACGGCGATTTTATTAGTTGTAAAATGATGTTTCGTAACCCAGCAATTTGCGGTTGATAAAGTCCGTTGAACTATGTGTTTTCCATTATCCCTAGCAGACAGATTAGGGAAAGGGGTGTAATTTAACAGGATCATCTGGATTTACAATGGACCTTTCATTTATAGTGTCGTCTGATCTGACAATACAATGTCAAGCGACAAAAGCCGAGAAAAACAACTGCTTTTAATACGCCCACATTGAAATTTGAAACAGGTAACACAAACCAATTACAGACGGGTCAACTATCCTGATTATTATGATAAAAGCATACAATATACATGCATTTATAATGATGTTACGTATTTCAGGCACCCCATCTTTTCCACCAAATCCGATTACTTCAATGAACTATCCTGATAATTATAATGACAACACTTATATGACATGGATTATCCGAGGAATTCCTGATAAATATATCCATTTACAATTTGAAGATGTATTTGAAATAGAACATGATAACGTAAATGGGTGTGGAAATGTTTCACATTATTCGGTGGCCAGTGATTGTTATGATTACATAGCGATATGGACAGGAATTTTTTATATGTAAGTATAACATTGTCTACGTATGGCGGTCGATATTCTCTAGCATCAACAACCATAACAATTTATCTTGCCCTGCAGTATATACGGCATGTTGATTATTGGTTAGTACATTGTATTTGTGTTGGGAATTTATATTATGTGGGTGCTAATGAATATTGTGATGATTATCTACAGATGGTTTATTCCCGGGAAGGCGCAGTTAGTGACCGTAACGGATTAAAGAAGGTCGTTTTCGACGACTTAACCGAAAAGGATTAAAATGGATTTTAAAAAGTAACTATGGTGTTATAGAGTGTTATGATAAGAATTTACCCTCTCATAATCCCCACTATAATTAATTAACCAACATTTTAGCATCAGTGGTGGAATAAGAAATAAAAACGTAACTATACTATAACAAAAATCCATTTAATTTCTTCAAAAAAATAAAAAACATAACTAGACTATAAAAAATTGAATTTCGTCAAATAAATAAAAAGATAGTAAGCTGGCACTGCCAGGCAGGATACGCCCACATTTTCGAGAGATGGTTAGAGAACAAGCAAAACCGCAAGTGATTTTTCCTCCAATCAAAGGCTATAATTCATTAAATTACAATTTGATATGCGCAAATATCGAAAAGAATCAAGATCTTTAGGTTATAAACATGCATTTCAAGTTTCATCAAAATCGAATCAAAATTGTGACCTATACTTGGTCCACAACCTTGATATACCATATTTTAACACTATTAGAGTACAAACGGCGGCCATTTTGTCTGGCAATTATGGTCCGATTTCCCGGAAATTCAAACTCAACCTTTGGTATGGTGTAACGGTGATAGAGTCAAGCTTTTTTTCAATCGGATAATAATCATAACCTCCAGAGGGACCATAGGCGATTTTTCGGGCAATCAGGGGCCATAATTCAGAAAGCTACGATATGATATGCGCAAATAACGAAAGGAACCAAGATCTTTGGGTTATAACCATGCATTTTAAGTTTTATCAAAATTGAATCAAAATTGTGACCTATACTGAGTCCACAACCTTGATATACCTTTTTATAACAGCATTCACGTAAATGCGGCGGCCATTTTGTATGGCAATTTTGTTCCGATTTTTTTCGAAATTCAAACTCAACCTTTCTTAGGGTGTAACGGTGATATAATCAAACGATTTTTTAAATCGGATAATTATTGTGACCTCCAGAGGGACCACAAGCTAATTAAAGACGATTTTGCGTATAATCAGGGGCCATAATTCAGGAAGTTACAATCCGATATGCCCAAATATCGAAAGGAACCAAGATCTTTGGGTTATAACCATACATTTCAAGTTTCATCAAAATCGAATTAAAATTGTGACCTCTAAAGGGTCCACAACCTTGATATACCATATTTTAACAGTATTCGCGTACGAATGGCGGCCATTTTGTATGGCAATTTTGGTCCAATTTTACCGAAATTCGAACTCAACCTTTCTTAGGGTGTAACGGTGATATAATCAAACGATTTTTTAAATCGGATAATTATTGTAACCTCCAGAGGGACCACAAGCTAATTAAAGACGATTTTGCGTATAGTTAGGGGCCATAATTCAGGAAGTTACGATCTGATATGCGCAAATATTGAAAGGAACCAAGATCTTTGGGTTATAACCATGCATTTCAAGTTTCATCAAAATAATTATTGTAACCTCCAGAGGGACCACAAGCTAATTAAAGACGATTTTGCGTATAGTTAGGGGCCATAATTCAGGAAGTTACGATCTGATATGCGCAAATATTGAAAGGAACCAAGATCTTTGGGTTATAACCATGCATTTCAAGTTTCATCAAAATAAAATTAAAATTGTGATCCCTACAGGGTCCACAACCTGGATATACCATTTTTAACAGTATTCGCGTACGAACGGCGGCCATTTTGTATGGTAATTTTGGTCCGATTTTTCCGAAATTTGAACTCAACCGTCCTTAGGGTGTAACGGTGATATAATCGAACGGTTTTTCAAATCGGATAATAATTGTGACCTCGAAAGGTACCACGAGCTAAAATAGGTGATTTTTTAAATCGGATAATTATTGTAACCTCCAGAGGGAGCACAAGCTAATTAAAGACGATTTTGCGTATAATTAGGGGCCATAATTCAGGAAATTACGTTCCGATAGGCGCAAATATCGAAAGGAACCAAGATCTTTGGGATATAAACAGTTTCATCAAAATCGGTTCAAAATTGTGACCTCTATAGGGTCCACAAGCTAAAAACGTGATTTTTCGTACAATCACGGGCCATAATCCATGAGGTTTTGATCCGATACGTGCCAATATCGAAAGCAGCCGAGATCTTTGGGGGATAAACCTATATTTCAAGTTTCGTCGAAATCGGGTAAAAATTGTGACCTGTAGAGAGTCCACAAACAATTGTGGACGGACGGACGTCTGGACGGACGGACGGACGGACGGATGTCCGGACGGACGGACAGGGGCGACGACATAATACGTCCACATGAGAATGTGGGCGTATAAAAACATATCTATACTATAACAAACTCTTCGCCTAATAAGAAATTAAAGCAACTATATATATACAAAAATCAGTTCAGTTTCGCCAAATAAGACTCCCTGTCTTAATACTCGACTAAAGTCAATTCATGAACCTCGTGTCTTCGTTTCTGCTATACAATGTGAATGTATGCATCTTCAACCTGGGTGAACACTGGTTTGATGATATTCACCATTAGTTGTCAATTGGTGAATAAAATTCAGAGTGAACATAAATTCAAAAAATCTTTAACACCGTTAATTGGGTACTTATAACAACATGTCTCTCATCAAACGAAAGCCGATAAGTCGATATCTGCGCCTTCCCGGGAAGGATTAATTTTGGTTACGTTCTGTAACTGCGCGTTCCCGGGAATACACCCTGCAGATAGTTACAGAAAGTGTTAAGCATAACATGTTCTATGTAAGACAGTCAATATCAATTAACCACAACAGCTACAGGCTAATACACTCCCCTAATTCCACTTCCCCCAAGATATAATCCCCGTTTAGTCTCAACCCTTTTTTCCATGTTCTTGCTTTCATTACATTTGCATTTAACAAACACTTTCGTTGGAGAGACACCCCAATAACATGGACCGCTTCCATGAAGGTATTTTCAGTACTGTTTTTATACGCCCACATTTACAAATCTAAAAAAACATCGTCTTATCCAACGTTTCGTGAGTAAAAATACTAACTTCTTAAGGGAAAAGAAATAAATACAAAATGGTTGGAAGTAAGTTATGACATCGTGGGAATGATGACGTCATATACTTAGATACATAACATGAAAGGTTAGCTTAACTCAAATTTCACTAACCTTTCAGTTTCCTTCCCGGTGTCATTTAGTTCCTTCATCATATGTTATAGTGATCTCTCAAGTCTAGAGCTTTAATATACAGTCCTGTTTAGGTATGGGTAGGATCACGGCGACTAAGTGGATAAGGCTCTGGTTCGCTAGCCTGGAGGTCGAGTGTTCGATCCCTGCATTTGCCGAGAAAGTTCATCTCGATTTTCCGACGTGATTTCCCCTTGTCAGTGATAGAGAAGGAGGACCTGACAAGGACAGCTGCCTAGTCGTTCGGATGGGACGAAAACCGAGGTCCTGTGTACACATTGGAGTGCACGTAAGAGATCCCCTGGCAGTTGGAATTCGATATAAGAGTAGGTCGTAGCGTCGCTGCCCGGGCAAAATTCCCCTCATAGCACACCGTATGGCGTATGCCCGTCTTCAATTAGGTCAGGTTAAGTGCATAACAGTAGGACGTTAAACCCCATTACATTCATTGTTTAGGTATGTGAAACTTCCAATCAATAGAAACAGGAAACACAAACCAACTGCAGACGGTTTGATGGGATCAATTTCGACTAAATGATGGCACAATACTAGATCTTTGTACCTTCTGAGAAGTATCTTTCCGATTGGGTTTATAAATTACATGTCAAAGGTAAAAAATGAAGCTATAACAACAGTGGATTGTGGCTAAAACTATTCTGATCGTACAAAGATCCAGTATCGTGCAATTGTAAGTATATTTTTGTCGCTCCTGTCCGTCCACAATTGTCTGTGAACACTCTACAGGTCATAATTTTTATCCGATTTTAATTAAACTTAAAATATAGGTTATTTTTTATTATTATTAAGACAATTTATATAGCGCACAATTTATATAGTGTAAACATCTGGTATATCAAAGTTGTGGAGCCACAATTTTGATATACCAGATGTTGATGAAGCTTGATATGCAAGTTTATATCCAAAAGACATCGGCTCCTTTCAATATTCGCACATATAGGATCGTAATTCCCTGAATTGTGACCTCTGATTGTACGAAAAACCGCGTTTTGAGCTTGTGGACCCTGTAAAGGTCACAATTTTTAAACCGATTTCAAAAACTTTTGTATATCACTGTTACACCTTAAAGGATGGTTGAGGTCTAATTACATAAAAATCGGTCTAAAACTACGGGACAAAATAGCTGCCCCCCGCATGCACATAGTGTAAACTGTAAATCAAGGTTGTTGACCCCCTAGAGGTCATAATTTTGATCCGATTTAGATGAAACTTCAAATACATGTTTATGACTCAGCAGATATTGGTTCCTTTCAATATTCACGCATACCGGATTGTAACGTCCTGAATTATTGCCCTTATGGTCCCTCTAGAGGTAACAATTTTATTCGATTTAATCAAAAACGTGTTAATATATAGAGAATCTCCTATGAGTGTTTTTTGATATCAAAAAATATCAACACAAGTTGATAAAGTAAAAAAAAAACGAGGCTCTGCCGAGTTTTTTTACTTTATCAACGAGTGTTGATATTTTTTGGTATCAAAAAACATGAGTTGGAGATTTTATTTATCACCCAATCCTTTCTTACATGCACAAATAAATAAATATAATTCTTTGGTATAGATTTCACTTTTATAGAACCTAATTACATTACAGCGTAGTGATACATCATTTTTTGAAAGCAGTTTAGCTATTGTATAGTCCTATATACTGACCCAGTTTTGTCCTTCAAGGTCAATTAAATAAAAGCAGTTTCCTTTTTTTTATAAAAAAGTCACTCTTTACTTAAACAAAGTGGTTTCTTTAGAATAAAAGAAAGTAGTTCCTTTTTGATTGACCAATCAACTTTATGTAAAGCGATATCACCACTGTGTATATATCACAGTAGATTATGTAATTTATCACACAAGCGATATCTACTGTCAAATGTATTATTGGGTGATAAATCACAATTACACACTAAGATCTTGGTTCCTTTTGACAATCGTGAATACCCGAAGTTAACTTTCTAGATTATGGCCCCTGATTGTTAAAAAAATCGCATTTTTAGCTTGTGGATTCCCGATTTTTAAAACCATTAAAATACAGCACCATTCCACCATAATAAAGTTCAATCGAATTCGAAATTATCTTGTACGCCAATTGTGTGTAATACAGAGGTTGTGGACTCTATAAAGTTCACAATTTTATCCGATTTTGATGAAACTTAAAACATATTTTTATACCCCAAAGACCTCAGTCCCTGTTGATAATTGCACATTTCAGGCCATAACTTTCTTGATTTTTACCCCTGATTGTACAAAAAATCGTGTTTGCTTTTAGCTTGTTCCCTATCAATCTCTTGAAAATGTGGGCGTATCCTGCCTGGCAATCGATGTTTCCTCTCTAAAGTGTGCGCATCCGTTTCCAATCGGGTGTTTACTTTCTGGCACATAAACACGTGTTCTCTTACACTAAGTCATTCACTGAATATTTAGCTTGCAAATGGCAGATTTCTTTGGCGTCGTGTTATTATAAAAAGGTAAATGTTGTAAAAAGAAAGCTTCACTTGTGACTTTTTAGCGATTTTCTGCACACATGGAAATACAAAAATAAAATCGTGCGTGGAAACATGTAGGTACATGGAAATCAGGCTTAACTACTTAACATAATCAATGTCTATCCTAAAAGCTTGATATAATCCCTGTCTAGCTCTCGTATCTTGTTATAATCCCTATTTAGCCTTATATCTTGATATAATCCATGTCTTGCCTTATATCTTGATATAATCCATGTCTAGCCTTATATCTTGGTATAATCCCTGTCTAACTCTCGTATCTTGTTATAATCCCTATTTAGCCTTATATCTTGATATAATCCATGTCTTGCCTTATATCTTGGTATAATCCATGTCTAGCCTTATATCTTGATATAATCCCTGTCTAGCCTTATATCTTAGTATAATCCATGTCGAGCCTTATGTCTAGCTTTAGTATAATCCATGCCTAGCCTTATGTCTAGCTTTAGTATAATCCCTGTCTAGCCTCTACTAATACCTTAGTATAATCCCTGTCTTGCCTATCTCATATCTTGATTCCTGTCTGTGTTCAAGTTTTATTTCAATATTTGTATTTGTAGTAAATATTGTGGAGGTGAACGACCATCATCTTTAACGGCGCATGAGGGATCTGATGTTTTTATTATCTTTAGTTCCAACTATGAATGCAGTTTTAATGGATTTAAACTTAACTACACGTATATAGGTACGTAAAGAAACATTTGACTATAATAAACCCTATAATCCTATGTGCTAATATCTCACTATTATAGTTACGTTAATTGACTATAATACCCCCCCCCCCCCTGATAATATGATACTGAATTATTCGTATGTAAACAACTTTTGGATATAATAATAAGTTTTGTGGGTTCTGTTAACAAACACCGCCTGTGAGTTCATATTCCTGGAGACATCTTACTCACTATAGGCGCCGTGTGTCAACTAAAAAAGGCCCAAAAATGCCCGAAATAAAGGCCGAAAGTAACGTCCTGGAATGTGATCCCTGATTGTTCGGAAAATCACATTTGTAGACGCCCCCATGTCCATGTGGACGTATATTGTCGTCGCCCCTATCCGCCCGTCTGTTAACATTTTGTTTATGGGTACCTGATTGTACCACAAATACGTGTTTTGGCTTGCGGTAATTCTAAAAGGTCCCAATTTTTATCTGATTTTGATGGAACTTTAAATGTTTATAAGCTAAGGTTCTCGATTCCTGTCTATATTCACACATATCGAACCTTGACCGTCAAGATATTGATGTAATGAAACTATACATTGAATTAGAACTAAAGTTATCATGTCCCAAAGCATCAGCCAATCAAATTGCTTATCTCTGCTTACCCGTAGCAGAAAATGCACATCTTTGAACTCCATCGAGGCATTGACTTAATAAACACCTACATCAAGGTTGAACATTCTAGCTCAATTAGAAGGAGAGATATTGTGTCCAAAAAGTGTGACGAACAGACAGACGGACGGACAGACAGGCATACAGGTGGACCATATTAATAGTTCCCTGCTTTCTTCGAAAGGCGGGGAATAAAAATAATATTTGCTTATGAAAAGTGGTACGGAATTGTCAAATTGTAGTTTTTGGTAGAATTACATCACTTCTGGTGCCTACAGGAAACAAATAAATGACACATTGGACCACGGAGCATACGAATTTAGTTTACAAATCGAACAAGACATAATGAATCTAGGAGCGGCTAACGCCTATTACTGGGTCATTTCTTTTTTATATTTTTATACGCCCACTATTAAACGTGGTCATATATTGTCGTTGCCCCTGTTCGTCGCTCCGGCATTCACATCTTGATCGTTTGGAAATATCTTGTGACCACTATAGAGTCTTCAGTAAATATCCGTTTGTTTTTAAACTGATACATAGTGTTTAAGGTCACAAGACAAAGAATGCTATTCCTTTTAAACGATTTCCGATAACTACTGCCAGAGTTAAGACCCTTGATCACGTTGTTTTGTAAATGTTCTCATTACTGACGAAATAAAAATGATGAGACAATACTTGTTGACTGTCCGGACGACTTAGCTGCTGTGGGCGTTGTCTACCAACCTATCCTTTCTCAAATCAGATGATCATTTAATCCTGTGTAAAAATTCTACAAAAGAAAACCATAAATAAAAAAAAAAAATTTAAAAAAAAAAAAAATCTTATTTTAGGTCATTAAAAATTAAAAGTAGCATAGCTGTGTGCCCTGTGTCCCGCTATGCCAAAATGTATCGAAAGTTCAAATCCGACGATTTCAGACATTTCGCATTGTCGCCGAAAATTCAAAATAGCTTCATATTCTCTTAGTGACTCCCACTTTCCCAATAATAATAACTAGATCTACCAGACAGAAATGAAAGCCTGCATATCCACGGTCACTGTCGCATGTTCAACAAGAAAAAATAATTATGAAAATCGGTAAAAATATAGCGAGAAACGTTTCACCGTTGCACAAAAAAACAATCTCAAAAATAAAATGTATTGCTGCAATCGGATTGACTTCCCGTTCCAGAAAAATCGATCAAGACAATAATAATAATAATAATAAGGAGAAGAAGAAAAAGAATAATCCGAACAATAACATTAGTGATTCACGCAAGCTGCGTAGTGTGAAACCTTAATTAATTTGGACCCACACTGGGAGAATAGTCGTGAGAAAGATGGGGTTTAACGTCCACTCGACACAAACTAGGCCATTTAGGGACTAGTATGGTTCAATTTTATTTCAATAATTTGCTAGCGTGTAGGAATCTTTAGCAGTGGGAGGCAACCAGAAGACTCAGAGAAAACCAACGAGGTTGTACAGGCGACCCCACTCCTTGTCACGCTACTTCACTGAATGACAGATCTTGTGATCAAACACGCACGGGCTAACTATTCCGCCATCCGACCCTCGACAGAATAGTAAACATGAGGACGGTGGTCACTTAATGGAACATCTAGAAGTAGAATACCACAGGTATATAATATGGATTATATCAGGAATTCCTGATCAGTTACAATTTGATGATGCATTTGAAATGGAAGATAAAAGCAGGGATGGTTGTGGAAACATTTTATAGTACGCCATGTCCATTGCTTGTTGGTGACTATTTTGAAATGAAAGGGAGTCAATGGAATTTACTGCTCTTCTGATACATCAGCCAGAGACTGTGGCAGGTTTCACGTTTCAATAGAATGAGACTTATGATAAACAGATTGGTCTATCATGCTTTAATAGAATAATTATATAATATTTTGGTAGATTTTACAATCTGTATCAACAAGTTAGGGGATCCGTTCATACATTTTAAATACAACAGACCCAATACAACCCCTAAACCAAATTAACTATCACTTTTTGTTTACGCTCACATTGAAATGTGTTCCTATATTGTCGTTACCTCCGTCCGTCCGCCGACCGTGGGCCCAGCTTGTGACTTGTGTACGCTCTAGAGGCCAAAGTTAATATCCAATTGACTTGAAATGTATACACAGTGTTTAAAGTCGTGAGACGAAGAAACCTATTGATATTTTCATTGAATTTTGATAACTTGAACAGCTAAATCCATGATATTAAATATTTCGTATACTAAACGTTACCATGGAGGAGAACTTTATCAAATCCATACAAATTCTAATGATTCTCTGAGAATTACCGCAAGTCTTATGGCCCTTAATCATTTAGAAAACCTTGTGGACGCTATAGAGGCTAAAATTAATATCCGATTGACTCTATATTAAAATCAGTGTTTACGGTCATAAGACGAAAAAGTCTATTCATTTTCATTGAATTTTGTTGATAACGTGGACAGTTAAATCCATGATATTAAATGTTTCGTATACTAAAGTAAGCATGGAGGGGAACTTTATCAAAGCCAAACAGATTCTAATGGTTTTTTAATAATTACTTTATGAGTTGTTACTCTTAATCAGATATTAGTGTATTCTAAATATTTAATTGCCGAAAAAAAATAAAATGTGCAACAACTCTTGTTGACTGCCCGGACGATTAAGCTGACGTGGGCGTATGTCTCGTTTCCTGGCAACCTACCTTTTCAGACTCAGTACCATCTTTGGTTCTATTTCAGTATCGTACCTCTACCAGTTTCCGGGGTCGTAGAGACTTGAAATATTCAGGGGGTGTTCATGTCGGCTAACAATGACCTCACACCAAATCAGCGAAATCGGTCAATAACTTTTCATTTTACCGAATTAAAGTTCCCACGAGAGATAAAATTATATATTGCCTTTCGTTGCCATTAGTATTTGGTGACTAGACTCGAATAACAAGACACTCAACGAACTCCCAACACTCGGTTCCCCGTGCCCAACGTTGCAATTCATAATAATTATAATGAGCTTCGTATATTTTAATTATACGCCCACATGGAAATGTGGTTGCATATTGCCGTCGCCCCGACCGGCCATCCGTCGGTCCGTCCGTTCGTCGTCCACAATTTCTTGTGAACGCTCTAGAGGTTAAAGTTAATACCCGATTGAAATTTTCAGGGGGTGTTCATGTCGGCTAACAATGACCTCACACCAAATTTCAGCGAAATCGGTCAATAACTTTTCATTTTACCGAATTAAAGTTGCCTTTCGTCGCCATTAGTATTTGGTGACTAGACTCGAATAACAAGACACTCAACGAACTCCCGACACTCGGTTCCCCGTGCCCAACGTTGCAATTCATAATAATTATAATGAATGAGTTTCGTATATTTTAATTATACGCCCACATGGAAATGTGGTTGCATATTGCCGTCGCCCCGACCGGCCATCCGTCGGTCCGTCCGTTCGTCGTCCACAATTTCTTGTGAACGAACTAGAGGCTAAAGTTAATACCCGATTGACTTTAAATATATGCACAGTGTTTAAGTTTAAGGTCATGAGACGAAGAAGCATATGGAAATGTGGTCGCATATTGCCGTCGCCCCCGACCGGCCGTCCGTCGGTTCGTCCGTTCGTCGTCCACTACGAAATCGAGTCTCAGCGGCTAAATTTTTATTCGATTCATCTGAAAAATTAATACAACCTGCGCGAGTTTCATGCGCAGGTTGTATTTATTTTTCGGACGGATCTTTAAAAAAATGAGGCCCTGAGAGAAGTTGCGGTTTTTAAATACAAACTTAGGCCTACAAAATTAACACAAAAACTAGATTGATCACTCAAGCCAGGGAATGTTAGCCAGGGTCATGACCTTGACCCATCGGGACGTCCCGAAGGAAGTCCTTGTGTGTCGTGACTTTGACCTTGACCTCTCTGCAAAATCTTCGGACGGTACCTAAAGTTTTGGGAATTTTTCGACCTCAAGGTCAAAGGTCAGGTCAAAGGTCAAGGTCTCACATGAAAGGTCATTGATATGTCCATCCAGGGTCATGACCCTTTTCATGCCACGTGACCCTTGGAGGTCAAGCTAGGGTCAAACGTCACTTCATGGTCCCGTTTCGCCCACTTCCGGTTGCCGGGCGGCCATTTTGAAGTCCACTAGCTACTCGCCAGGGTGAATATAGTTGTCGAATACCTAGCCTCGATTCTCGCCCGGGCACCCTTCGGGGCGTTTACAGGTGGGGGGTGCGCGTACCGCAGTGAAATTGTCCGGTGACACTGTTTTCTATGTCCGTGGGGGGCACGCTAAGTCAGCGAGGGTCATGACCTTGATCCACATAGACGTCCCGAACGAAGTTCTTGTGGGTCGTAACCTCGACCTTGACCTTGACCTCTCGGCAAAATCTTTGGACGGTACCTAAAGCTTTGGGGACGTTTCGGCCCCAAGGTCAAATGTCAGGCGAAAGGTCAAGGTCTCACATGAAAGGACAGTAATGTGTCCATCCGAGGTCATGACCTTCGATATGTCACGTGACCTTTGGAGGTCAAGCTAGGGTCAAACGTCACTTCATGTGCCCGTTTCGCCCACTTCCGTTCGCCGGGTGGCCATTTTGAAGTCACCCAGAGACTCGCCGGGTTGGATATACCTATCGAATACCAAGCCTCGAACCCCGCCCGGGTCCATGAAGTGACGTTTGACCCTAGCTTGACCTTCAAAGGTCACGTTGCATGGAAAGGGTCATGACCCTGGATGGACACATCAATGACCTTTCATGGCAGTTCTTGACCTTTCACCTGACATTTTGCCTTGGGGACGAAAAATCCTCAAAACTTTAGGTACCGTTCACAGATTTTGCAGAGAGGTCAAGGCCAAGGTCAAGGTCACCACCCACAAGAACTTCGTCTATGTGGATCAAGGTCATGACCCTCGCTGACATAGCGTGCCCCCTAGCGGACATAGAAAATAAATCGTTCTAAATCACGCAAATTTCATCGAGCTTCGCGAACCTCCTCCTGTAAACGCCCCGAAGGGTGCCCGGGCGGAGTTCGAGGCTTGGTATTCGGTAGGTATATCCACCCCGGCGAGTCTCTGGGTGACTTCAAAATGGCCGCCCGGCAACCGGAAGTGGGCGAAACGGGTTCATGAAGTGAGGTTTGACCCTAGCTTGACCTCCAACGGTCACGTGGCATGAAAAGGGTCAAGACTCTGGATGGACATATCAATGACCTTTCATGTGAGACCTTGACCTTTGACCTGACATCTGACCTTGATGTCGAACAATTCCCAAAACTTTAGGTACCGTCCACAGATTTTGCAGAGAGGTCAAGGTCAAGGCCAAGGTCACGACACACAAGGGCTTCTTTCGGGACGTCCCGATGGGTCAAGGTCATGACCCTGGCTAACATCCCCTGGCTTGAGTGATCAATCTAATTTTTGTGTTCATTTTGTAGGCCTAAGTTTGTATTTAAAAACCGCAACTTCTCTCAGGGCCTCATTTTTTGAAGATCCGTCCGAAAAATTAATACAACCTGTGCTTGACCCTCGCGCAGGTTGTATTAATTTTTCAGATGAATCGAATAAAAATTTAGCCGCTGAGACTCGATGTCGTAGTGGACGACGAACGAACGGACCGACGGACGGCCGGTCGAGGGCGACGGCAATATGCGACCACATTTCCATATGCTTCTTCGTCTCATGACCTTAAACTTAAACACTGTGCATAAATTAAAAGTCAATCGGGTATTAACTTTAGCCTCTTGTGGACGACGAACGGACGGACCGACGGACGGCCGGTCGGGGGCGACGGCAATATGCGACCACATTTCCAGTCAATCGGGTATTAACTTTAGCCTCTTGTGGACGACGAACGGACGGACCGACGGACGGCCGGTCGGGGGCGACGGCAATATGCGACCACATTTCCATAATGCTTCTTCGTCTCATGACCTTAAACTTAAACACTGTGCACAAATTTAAAGTCAATAGACGAATTGCCATTGGAGGCCGCCATTTTGGATTTGACGTAGGTCAAAGGTCAATCGGAGTAAACTGGCTAAAACGCCATAGCCGCCCTGCTTACTTTATTATGTTTTCGTATAATCTATACACGGTTACAGACCCTATACATTCTTAACTCTTTTATATTTTACTTTTATACATTTTTACTTATGACAGAGAATACGGATGGGACCGTAGATAACTTTTTAGCGTTGAAAAGTCATTGATTACACTGGGTCACGGGTGTAGGCCTATGGCAAAAAAGACTGAAATCGGCGCGTTGTGTTATTCGATTTAGAAATTACCCGAAGTGAGGTTCAGTAAAAAACAAACGCCGTTAATAATAGCCTATATATATTGTCACAGTTCGATCTTAAATATACCCAATTATAGGCTATAGGCGTACAAGCGCGGGGGATTTTTGACAAAGATAAAAAAAAAACACCGAAAAATAGACCTATATAGTATAATATAGGCCTATAATAATAATGATATTATTTGGGATACAATAAAGTGCCGAAATAAAGTAATTTTTATAATAAAATAAGGCCTCTTCTCTCTTTTAATTGAAGGCGGCGAATTTGTACTGATCTAAGTTTATGGATTAAAATATTCTGTCTGGCACCTCTCGATCGCAGCTGCTTCGTTCGAAATTTTATGGGCATCGGTTATAAAAGCTAATTTTAAAGGTTATATTTTTCATCATTTGTTCCTCAATCGCTTTTTTAGTGTTTTAAACTGCTTCTACTGCCAACTTGCTTTATGTGCGCCATTTTTCGGGCATACTATTTAGTATTTATTTTGTTTCGGAGCTCGTGCCGACTCGCGGGCGATCCGCTTCGCAAGCCGCGGTTTTGTGCAAAATCATTTAAAATACCGCTATATGGGCCTCTTTGTTGTTGATGTGCTCACGACCTGAAAGAGCAGTAATACGCTTCTCCAGCCATCTTAATTTCTTTGTTCTCGGGTCATCTACGGCATTTCTTTCTGTCCTACACAATATGGAATTCATTTAGGTATACCCGGTACTAGGATTTCGTAAGCCAAACAATATAATTAGGGCCATATTGTTGACAGAATAAAATAAAATGACGCATATATATATCTTAATATTTTATTATTATATCACTATAGGATAGGTAAACAACCCGTCTTTTTTTTTGCGTGAGGCAAGGCCTAGAAATTAGTAGAAATGCGGCTTTTCTTGACTTTGCCTTTATTAATTTAACATCGAATTTTAACTGTTTTAATGAACTGGAAATATACAGGTGGCAATTCTATGGAAATCCTAATTATCACGAAACGTCGCTCAGTGATAAAACAGTATTTGTATTCCATTGAATTGTGACCTATGTCGTGTGCTGGCCGTGCATTGCTTTGAAACAATTGCTTTGAAAGCAAAGTCGTATCTAGGACGTCATTTTTACTCCGATTGAACGTTGACCTACGTCAAATTCAATATGGCGGCCCCCACTGGCAATTGGTCTATCGGGTATTAACTTTAGCCTCTAGAGCGTTCACAAGAAATTGTGGACGACGAACGGACGGATCGACGGATGGCCGGTCGGGGGCGACGGCAATATGCAACCACATTTCCACGTGGGCGTATAATTATAATATACGAAACTCATTATAATTATTATGAATTGCAACGTTGGCCACGGGGAACCGAGTGTTGGGAGTTCGTTGAGTGTCTTGTTATTCGAGTCTAGTCACCAAATACTAATGGCGACGAAAGGCAATATATAATTTTATCTCTCGTGGGAAGTATAATTCGGTAAAATGAAAAGTTATTGACCGATTTCGCTGAAATTTGGTGTGAGGTCATTGTTAGCCGACATGAACACCCCCTGAAAATTTCAAAAACTGGTAGAGGTACGATACTGAAATAGAACCCCATCTTTAAAGTCGAGTAGGTAATATTTCTTTTCAGACACAATACCACATTTTAACCCAATTAACTCTTCTTTCCTCTCTCCTAAGTAATACTATCTTACTTTTCAGACCACCCAATACCTGTAAACCCGATTACCTCTCCATCATACCCCAATGATTACCCTAATAATACGTTTCTGACATGGTTGGTTCCTGGACGTCATGGGTTTAACATATCTTTTACATTCAATGGTGTTTTTGGTGTGGAAAAAAGTAATTGGGGATATTGTGCTGATTATGTGATAGTTTATACGGATGACAAGTAAGTAGTGGTGATGGCAATGTCCAAAATCGAGGGAGGGAGGGGGCGAGAGGTTGTGGTCCACACAACACAAACTAGGTCATTTCGGGACCAACATATGGTTCAATTATATTTCAATAATACAAGTAAGTAGTGTCGAGAATCAAGCTACTTAACTCAATGACAGACTTTATAATCTAAAACATATGCGTTAAACCATTTCGGGAGCCACCCACGAACCCACCCACCCTGTCCTTAATCCAGCATAAATTGTAAGCAGTGTACAGTCTTCAAATATGCGCGAAGCTCTTCAACCTGGACATCCTACTCATTGATAGGCTTGGGGTTAAACCCATGTTAAACCATGTATGTTCCCTTGTCCATTATGTTTTCTGCATTTTGTTTAAATCCAAATTTAACCAATACCAATTTCTTTTGACAAGGATGAAGGCCTTGGGTGTTTTTGCAATATTTAATTTTATGTCAATTTCACAATTGTTAGTGTAAATATAGAATTTACTTGACAATTATCACAATTTACATAAAGCCCTAAATCGCGTTATTCAGGGCATTTTGTTTGGAACTCTTTGGATATGTATTCTTAGTGTTGTAAGCTTTCCAAAAATGTATACCGGTAGTTTGTTTATTAGGGAGGACCTTGTAGCGGAATTCTGTTTCTAAGCAAGCTAGAAATTTTGGCTGCATGCCTTATTGTTATCTATGCTATTTTTGCCGTTCGCCGCTCCTTGAGGCTGAAGTTAGACAAACTTTTATTTTATTCGTTGGGATATTTAATTTTGCAATGTATTTTATTTAACTGGAGATGATTTCAAACACACAGCTAAATTTATAATAACCAAAGTTAAATGCATGTAGTTTGTTCACACGGTATAACTAATTTAATATTACCTCTGCCAGCGATCTAGCTATACCGACGGGCCGATGTACCCAATACTAACTCAATATAACCAAATATAAAACCTCTGACAGCGATCTAGCTATATTACTAACATACCGATATACCTAATACTAACTCAGTATAATCAAGACTTTAATCTGATTATACTTTCTAGGTATTGTGGAAATGTTAAACCAGATCCTATTGTAGTACCTACTGGTGAAGATGCTAGGGTTATTTTCACAGCAGATTCCAGAAACGCTTTCCAAGGATTTAATTTAACGTATGAGTACCAAGGTTTGTAAATACTTCTATTGGCATTCTATATAACTGACTGAAGTGATGAGCGATAACAGATACAGAGGATATCTGACAATTAAGTAACAGTGAATTTCTGTCTTGAATTGTCAGATATCCTCTGACAGTCTCATATAACAACGTTTGGTCTTAAATAGTAAGTGCAGGGGGACTGCTCCACATGTGATTTACATAAAAGACAAATATAACGACAAGACATCATACTCAGAAACAACAAACAAACAAACAATTCAAAAAGAGTGATTTTTGAGCACAAATTCGCCTGTGAAACTGTTACTTCAGTCAGTTATATAGAAGGATAACTCATGTTTTTCTGCTCTCGTCACTTTCGTTAGTTGAAACCTTGATAATGCATCTATCGTAACAATGATATTGTGTTAAAATTTATTTGAAACGTGTTAAATCAGTTCTTTCACAAATGTGATAATGACTGACACCAATAGTGTCCTTTAAGCTAGTGATTGTTCCAAAGAAAACTTCAGAATATCTTCATCAAATGAGTTATTTGTATAGATTTCCTTCTTTTCAGTTCAATGGTAGAGTGAATCATGAAAAGAAAATCCAATAAACGAGCTTTATTTGGGTCTTTTTTAAAAAACAAATATGATAAGACTTACAATTAAAATCAGCATTCATGAACAATTAAAATATTGCTAAGTTGGATATTTGTTGATTTAACCATTTGGTTGGGGCTTTCTAATGTGTAGAGAAGTTGTTCACCAAGGTAGATTTATCAAAAAGCGTTATGTTTCTTGGCTACATCAAAATTTAACATTTTTCTCTGAAAAACGAGTTCTTAATTTCCTCAGTCGGGATTCTTCGGGTTTTTTTACGTATGCATAAATAACGAATGAACTTAACATTTGTACGCGTGCGCAACCCTTAGTTAGAGAGAGAAGGGTTGTCTGTATTTATCAGTTACACACAGCGCTCTTAACTATAGAATTATAGAATAAACAGTAAATCAATTGAACCCATTTCAAGGCGGAAATGCGCGCTTTTTGATGTGGTCAAGCTATTTGAGGCGCCAGATAATCTAAAAATAGAAGTCGATACGTGACAATGCGTCGGAAAAATTCTGTTATTAAAAACAACCGACATGAAAATATCTACATAATAAATTGTAAGTTCTACAAATGTTAGATTAATTTAAGTTTAAATATATCCTCTGTGTTTGAATTACCACTTAATGGATGGTTGTGTCGTATTATGCTCATCACCGCCACTATTTCCCCGTTATATTTACCCCTTTCCATGTGTGGAGTATATGGTATGTTATTATATAAATCAATAAGTGTATATATCGAGGTTACAGAGTTTTACAAGGAGAGACTGACATTTTCTCTTATCCAAAAGCTCAGGTCGGATCCAAGGTTATCTGTTCCATAATATGTAGGAGCTGATCATTTCCTAATTGACCCTGATGCAAGTTGCGCGATCGTGGCGAATATCTACATTCAATCTCCCGCCTCCGCCCCCCCCCCCCCCGGTAGAGATATTTTCATTATTTTTCGTGTCCTAAATCAGCCAGCGTATCCATGTCTTTGATTGTACGTGCCAAGGAGTAGGTTCGCCTGTTCAACCTCGTGGGTTATCCCTCTCTCCCTCGCTCGCGCTCGTCCTGTCCCTCTCGTGTGTGCTCTATCTCTGGAATAATTTCACTTATTATCTGTCGATATCCCTGGAACAATTGGAGAGACAAAAAATTCGTCGAGTGCTGTTGTACTTAGCCTTTATTTTGAATGTGTTTGTCACCAATGTGTTTGTCACAGTCGTCATATAAGCAGTTGTGATAGACCGATGCTCCATAGTTGTCGGGAATTTATAAACAATGCCTGGTTTAAGCCTATTTGTAGTTTGGTTACAGCGCTCGAATCATAGGGGTAATTGTCCAATCCAATTCTGTATAGCAAAACATTGGTGAACCCCATCTTTCAGGGCTTAGTCTCAGATCTAGGAAAAAAACCAACTAAGTCCGTCGATTAAGCTAAGTCTACACACTAATTAAATAAGATACTATGATTATGTATTAAGATAATTTACACCAAGTTGCCGAAAAATGTCTTGGAAAAAAAAGATTACAAATAAAATTTTTGTTTCGGTTATTTTCCGGTTTCAAAACATATAGTTTACGTTAAATCCTCACTATGAACATATTGTATTTGTTTAAAATCATTCTTGTCTTTATAGAAACTGATAATGCTTGACGAATTAGAACATGGAGGACTGATTATGCTGGAAAAGATAACAACGCGGACTGCTATATATTGTAATTTAATTCATTGTTATGAACTGTACAGTATCTTTTATTGCTCTCAATTTTTATCAAATATTGCTGTATGGTCTAATCTAGTTTGTTATTGATTTTAATTGTAATCTGTTATTGCTTTTAATTTTAATATGTTATTGCTTTCAATTGTAATATGTTAGTGCTTTCAATAGTAAGTTGTTATTGATCTCAATTGTAATCTATTATTATTGTATGATGTAATTTAATTTCTTATGTATGTCAATTGTAATCTTTTATTATTATATAATGTAATTTGTTGTTTCTTTAATATGATATGATGTAATATGATATTTGTTATACTTTATTTTAGATAGAGGGTTAGGTAAAATTTATATCTATAATGTTATTTAATTGTTTTGGGTAACTTCTGAGGGATAAAATAAATCAATAAATGGTAAAAATGTCAATGTAACTGGTTATTATTTGTTTACACACTGAGGGGAGGAGGGTTGAAAAGGGAGAAGGCGAGAAGGTCGGATTAGGGATGGTCATCTTTTCTTATTGCACGGTGACGGAGAAGAGACAGGGGACAAGGGATTGTGCTTTATGAAACATTTTGCCCAAGCAGTGGCTTTACTGTCTACCAAATTATCCAAGGTTATTTACATGCCTACCAAAGAATAAATAGAGCATCGTTTGATGTTCCATTCGAACGACTAGATACTGTGAAGTACAGGGCTCGTCGTACTTCTCGGACACTAACGTTTCTGTCTACTCTTTGTCGAATTCAAACTGCGAATAATTATTGTAGATTCCTGTAAAAAAAAGTACACAGGACCCATGTTTTTTTGTTCCATCTGATCGACTAGATGTTGTACTTTGTACGTTCGCCCTGCACTGCGGGGGGGGGGGGTGATTGGCCGAATGGTTGGCGCGTGTGCGTTGTATCATAAGGTCTGCCAGTGAGTCAATTGGCGTGGTTTCGATTTCCCGGTTGTATGTCACAAGGAGTAGGGTCGCCTGTCCAACCTCGTGGGTTTTCTCCAGGTTCTCCGGTTTCCTCCCACTGCTAAAGACCCCTTCGCACAAGCAAATTATTGAAATAAAATAAAAACGAAGTACGAACAATCCAAACCACAAGACAGAATTCGAAGCCCTAAACGTTATAGGCAAAATAGTGTATTCAGGCAAAATAGTGTAATCAGCATAATATGGACTGTTCGCCGTGTACCAAATACACGACAAACAGTGGTAACAGGTGTCTAGAAGAGTAAGCTTACACCGCGTGGCGCGCCACACCCGCCATAGCTGCATCCAAACTATTAGGCATGTAACAGATACATGGGCGAATGTCTGCTCACTAATAATTTCTGCTCACTAAAAGACGAAAAGTTGTTATATGAGACTGTAAGAGTATATCTGACAATTCATAATAGTAATTGAATGTCATTAAATAAAACACAAGAAAAATAGAAACATTCCGTAGATTCACGTGTCTTTATTCATTCTATACTTATAAAAACATGGCAATGTCCGGACTTTTTCTATTTTTCTTTCATGTTCTTTTATCTAGTGACAGTCCATTGTTTTATGAATTTTAAGATATCCTTTGACAGTCTCACACAACAACTTTTGGTCTTTAAAGGTAATATTAGTAAGGAGCAATTCGCCCACGTATCTGTTACCACCCGTCTCTCCAGTTGGTTGTATAAAGGGATAAACTCGTGTTTTCCTTTGGCGTTCTGTAGTACCACGGGTCATAAATCTGACATGGAGAGCAGGAATCGTCCGACTGGTCGCCATATTGTACATTCGACTCGTGCATCTGTTTCTTGCAACATATTAGAACAGCCCTTGATCGTCTTTGCTCATCTTTCACGTTGTGTACTTTTACTGGTTCCTTATTTCTTAAGACGTTCGTCTTCTCAGTTTAAACAATACGAGAGTTCATTTTTACCTTTTATGTAGCATATATAGGTATACATACAAGCGAAGTACAGATTACAATTACAGTTACTACTAGCTAAACTCTTCCCAAACCTAGCTAGCCGCTCGGCTAGCTAGTAAGATGGAACCCCTCTGGAAGTCTAATCGAAGTCTGAACTATAACTTTACAAATGGCATTTTTTATAAAGAAACCTGTTAGCCACGCGTAACAGTGCGTGTTCATTAGCCTTGACTGAGATAACTAACAAAACGATTGGTTAAATTAACAACTGGCCTGATTCCTATCACCTGTATTTCGTTTACCAAAAACAGGTAATATTACAAGCTATTAATGTTTTTTATGCCACAACGTGTCACTCAAACTCTGAGTTGATTTCAGTACTTTAAGTGCATATTACATATCATGTGAATAATTTTAAGACTTGCCAAATGATTAATATAATATAATTGAATTTCATCTTAAACGTTAATCTTAGAAGCACAAAGTCTACTAAAAGTATTACATTCGTCCCTTTCTTTAAGACTTTTTGCTCAGTATTAGATAAAAGATCCATTGAATCCTTCCCAATAACCATACCAACATCTGTAGAATAATAAAACTATTCATGAATGTAGCAGAAATCTAAAAATCAACATATATCCCCCCCCCCCCCCCTAACAAGATTTATGCGAAATGAACAGGTAGGAGACTCCTAAAACTTATATGTGCTAAACCCTACAATTATTCATGCATCAGGCAAATCTAAATGATTACTATACTATAAAAGAAAACTTTGAAAAACAAACACAAACAATCAACATCAAAAAATCAAAAGTCGCATGCAAAAAAATCTCCAAAAGTTCATCAATGTACTTCAAAGTCCTATGAAAATTCACTTTAATCTAAACCTAAACACAGAAAACACAAATTGTCTTTTTAAAATCTTAAAGTGTCCTAATTTCAAAGCACTATAACACATCACGTAATATTTTCAAAGTTCAGTTTCACATTAATGTCTGTATCAGGAACTCTCAATTTGGTAAACTGGTAAACCATATCTTCTTGGAGTTGTAGTGGTCATTCTCAGCTACCATAGTCTCAAGTTGAAAACTTTCTTTTTCTCTTCTCGAAGGACGATTGGTTTGTACAAGTTTATTCGTCAATCAAACATGTCATTGCTATCAGACCATGAACTAACTATTTACCAAATTATTACAACTTTATTGTGCTATTAATCTAATATAATATTAATATATTATTCCAAAAACATACTAGCAAATATTTCTCTAATTAAAATTAAACTTTATATAATTATTATAAACTTTGATGTGTCCCTTTAACTTTAAATTGTCAGTCATTGTGACCTCTTGACCTTACTTTAGTAATCTACAATTTCTGTTTCTGTTTATCGAATTCCGCCAAAACAATTACAATATTATTTATAATTGCGTTTACGTTTGTTTTAAAATACCTAGTGTTAGTTTATATTTCTCGTAGGTAAAATGACCTTTTTTGACCTAAACATTATAATTTCGTATTTCTATTTCACACTCATCCAAAACAAATTATACTGTTACATCATCGAGAATGTCAATCAAATATGGCCACTATATGAACGGCATTTCAATTTATAACTTCCGGTTTCGCCATTATTATTTAATACTTCCCTATCAAAACTATGTGATCTTTTGACCTAATTATACTAATCTACCATTTTGTATATAGGTCAAAAACAAATACGACAACACATGAAATAAGTCCATGGTTACTTATTCCACATTTTTATTATATAAAACACTATTTAGAAACATGTTCCAAGCAAATGACTCGAGTTTCATTCACCGGGAACACACTCTATATTTATCCAAACATGACAGTCCTATATATAGTGACTCTTACACACCTCAACTTTAAACAATAGGAATACTATTGTGTAATATAATTCGACCTCATGTCAAATTACACATTCTAATCATCCGTATTATGTCGACAGCTTATAACAGCAAAAAATATATTAAACGTAGCCTACATATCACGTTTATAAGCAAAAAATGAATTACATAAAATTATATACGGACCAAAATGTACCGCATATATCCTACACTTTTCTATAAAGTGTGCTATTCTAATCTTAACTACCTTTAAAACTCGTATTAATGACTTTGCGATATTCACACAATTGAACGAGCCAAAAATCTTAGTTGTTTTTTTTTCCAGGAAAACCATACCTACATCCCAAGATTTTAACCACATGGGATTTTAACATAACCCAATCCCTAGATTTAATTAATTGGGATCTTAACATAACCTAACTTTTTATTCAAAAGCTAAATTACCATAACTTTGAAACCTGGACTAATGATCTCAAAATTACCCTACTCTTACGTATCTACACGTAACCACATACATGGACAACACAAAAACACAAATTATAGCAATTCAACTTTGTATTCAAAAGTTGAATTACCCCATTTAGTCTTGCTCGACAAAAACAATAATTAATGAGACTTTGGACAAGGATCTCAAAAACTAGATTATATACGAAACAAACGAAAAACACATTTTAACGAATTTACAGTAGCGAGCACAGCCATCTTGAAAAACTAGAGTTAAACACTCCGAAAATCTTAGATCTGCCGTCTAACCACTGCAATCCGGAGACAACATTAGTTCCTATTTTTTTTCTTATACCGGTTCTGTATCCTTATTAATTCTTAGTGATATCAAAGAAAACTTTGTTTGTTTTAAAACCTACTCTCTACAGACCCTAACTTTAAAAACTTTTATTACTCGAATTAACTTTAGGTCATATTGACCTCGCAATATACATACTACACATGTTTATTAGACCTATCAATCAAAACTTATGAATGAATATTATTTATTCTCGTACAGTTAATTTTAACTATTTAGCTTCAAAATAGATTTTCAACCAAAACAAATATTATTTGGTCATTAAACGATTTGAACATATTTAATTTAACAAACAAAATGTATTTACCAAGATTTTTGGAATATCATCATCAGGTTTTCGTATTTCCACCAAAATATTTCCCGTCTCTGGATGTACAGATCTGGTTTTGTTTTCTTCTCTGAACGTCTTCAACCATGTATTTTCCTTCTAAAGTGACGTCTTAACCCAAAGGTCGAAACTTGCACGGCATCAAATCGTATATGTAGTACCACGGGTCATAAATCCGACATGGAGAGCAGGAATCGTCCGACTGGTCGCCATATTGTACATTCGACTCGTGCATCTGTTTCTTGCTACATATTAGAACAGCCCTTGAACGTCTTTGCTCATCTTTCACGTTGTGTACTTTTACTGGTTCCTTATTTCTTAAGACGTTCGTCTTCCCAGTTAAAACAATACGAGAGTTCGTTTTTACCTTTTATGTAGCATATATAGGTATACATACAAGCGAAGTACAGATTACAATTACAGTTACTACTAGCTAAACTCTTCCCAAACCTAGCTAGCCGCTCGGCTAGCTAGTAAGATGGAACCCGTCTGGAAGTCTAATCGAAGTCTGAACTAAAACTTTACAAATGGCATTTTTATTAAGAAACCTGTTAGCCACGCGTAACAGTGTGTGTTGATTAGCCTTGACTGAGATAACTAACAAAACGATTGGTTAAATTAACAACTGGCCTGATTCCTATCACGTGTATTTCGTTTACCAAAAACAGGTAATATTACAAGCTATTAATGTTTTTTATGCCACAAAATGTCACTCAAACTCTGAGTTGATTTCAGTACTTTAAGTGCATATTACATATCATGTGAATAATTTTAAGACTTGCCAAATGATTAATATAATATAATTGAATTTCATCTTAAACGTTAATCTTAGAAGCACAAAGTCTACTAAAAGTATTACAGTTCGTCACTTTCGATTGATGTATGTGGTAAAATAATATTTGGAACGTGTTTAACCAGTTCTTTCACATATGTGACAATGACTGGCACCAATATTGTCCTTTACTAATATGTCTGTCACATAACTCAGAATATGCCATACCAGTATTCTTATTTTGTATGTACAGATGCGTTTTAGGTTTAAAATCTTATATAATCAAACGGTTTTGGAAATCGGATAACAAGCTAAAATATGTGATTTTTTTCGGACAATCGGGGGCTATAATTCAGGAAACCCGATAATGTAGCGACGTTTAAAAAGACGTGAAATGCCCCAAGCGTCAGTTGTTCAGGTGTATTTAAGTAATGTTCTTAGACAACTCTGTACTATTCCGTATTTAACTCACTGGCCCACAAACCCTTGAAGTCCTGGTTTTTATTCTCCTATTCATCTAGAAAATTCCTGGGATTTCCCTGCCTTCAAGAATTTCTACCCTTAAATATCACTTTTTTTACTTACCGAAATTCTAAAATGTCTAAAATTGTAACAGTATTAATTTTTTCCGCTGTGTGTATCGTCCACAACAAGCTTCGAGTATTGTTATATGTTCGACATAATTATCTACCTCAATATATGCCAACCACCCCATACGGTTATCTTAATGTAGCCACGTAAAACACATTCATTAGATGTACGTCAGACACCTGGTAGGTAGGCGTGGGTTATATTAATTTTAATCAATATAACACTTAAAACACCTATACATATAGAGAGAGGTGGGTAACGTCCGCTAAACACAAATTATGTCATTTCTGGACTATTCACGTAACATTTACAGTGGGAATTTGGAATAAAAATAAGTCAATCATTCATTCCTTTTTGTGAAAGCGACTTTTTTCCAATGAACGCTGTTCAATTGATTTCAGTTTATTGAATAAAATATTATTTAAACTAACACGATTGGGACTATCGCGGAGTAATGAGAGGGCGAATTATATTGGTACCCAGCATGGCGCTACGTTCCGTTCCGAGGTTACTCCCTACCCCCTTTCTGAAAACTGTTTGAACGGAATATAGACAATAGTTTAAACAGGTAGTTTGCAAATTTGGTGGGGGTAGCAATAGAGTCATTAGAGGACAAACCCCATTTTTGATCCAGAAATACCGGCCCTTGCCGAAAATCTTGTAAACGCGATAAAAGTCAATAATAACATTGTTAAGGACTTGCTGGAGTAGACACGGTGCCCCAGTAACCTGTCCCATTGCTGTGTTGACTGAGAAAGTACATCCGGGTTATTCGGCCTTGCTCCCATTATCAGTGGTGCATGACAGAGGACTTGGCAAGGGACAATGAAAATTGAACCATTAGTTGTAGCGCGACTGTTATGACGAGTTCTCCCTAATGGCGTATGCCCATCTTCATTATTAGCCCAGTCGGAGTCGGACAAGAGGACGTTAAACACCACTTCAGTTACTTTTGCCGAAAACCCTGTGAACGCAATATACACTTTACTTCTTAACATGTTGTTTCAAATTTGGGGAAAGTATTGTGGTCGTGATCAGACGAACCATATCCATGCTCAGTGTTCCATGGCTTTCCGTTCAAACGCTACCCTCTTTTCTGAAAAGCTATTGTGAATACAAACGAGAATATAATTTTTAAAATACATTTTCAAAATTTGGGAGTGGCATTTAGGTCAAAGGGGGACGAACCCTATTGCGTTTTGAAATGTTTCATTCCAGAGTCATGCCTCTTTGCTAAAACATTCGTTAATTCGATAATCATAATAATGAATGGATGAAATATTGTTCAATGGCATGTCAGCTTCAAACCGGCCATATTGCTCCAAACATTGGTGAATTTAACGAGACAAATTAAAACAATATCACAGAAATGTACTTATATATGTAAATAAAAACAAATATCACAGAAAATATAAATTAAAAAATATATATCAAATTCTTTACAAATATAAATAGTTAAAACGTAATACATGATAAAATTTATACAATTATAATTTTGAATAAAAGTTCGGCTCTTTTTAGATAAAATCTAGCACTTTACAAAATAATCCTGGTTAAGAAACAATTGATGTAAAGAGTGGGCTCCCATTCTGGCTGGGACTCTCACTTTAAGATGAAAATGTGCGTTAACAAAATATGCCCTATGCAAGAGCGACACAAAACAACCTTAATGTGATGAATTTTGTTTGTGCCTGCAAGATTCCACGACCGTTAAACCATCTGTATAAATATGAGTATAATCATCATATTTAGACCTTAACTCTCGAAAGAGGGACTGGAACACCGTCTTTTATGTTGTTTAAGATTCAATCTTAGGTGGAGATATAGCCAACTTTTGTCCCCTAAAGAAAGGGGTATTCACAATACTGTCAAGGCAAAGGGGGTGGAATGCGAATAACGGACAACAGAATAAAGTTTTGGGTATCCCACCAGAAACACCGACGCCAATCATGTGACCCCCGACGGGACCTTTTACTACAACTGGTCAGATCTTCATGTAGTGTAGGCCATCCAAAGTATAAAAAACGAAACGGAATACCGATCTGTATTTTAATCAGACTGCATATTTTAAAAACCACCTGTACAGTCATCATGTAGATTGTCATTTACTGATATAATTGATTTCAGTCGATAATAATATTTTATCAAGTTACATCCCTTAAAATCAATAGAGATAGGTACATATGTTGCATGCTGTATAAAGTCAGCTAAATATCAATATATCACAAAAGGTTTGAAATCGGCTAGGAGAGAGAGAGAGGGGAGTATACAACGATAGTACCGTATCACGACTGTCGTTGTATGTTTTTGTACATGTTTCTATGTTGTGAGGAGGGCCACTGTACTATTTTTAAATTAAAAAAATGTCTACGATAACCTTGAGACTAAAGAGGGTTCACGATGGCCAGGAATTCTTAGCCTAATTGTACCTTGTTAGTGGTACAGGCGAAAGATAAGGAACATTTTCTATTCGTGTGGATGGGACAACACACATGGATCCTGTATGCATGTTTGCGTGCACGCACCATAAATCCATGGTGCAGAGTAAGCATAAACGCTGATTAGACTTTCAATTAATGTAATATTGATTAGACCGGAATAGGAATACAAGACCGACAAGCCCGCTTCAACCTTGGGAAAACATTTTGTTTCGGCTCATTTTAGCAATGTGCATAGCAAATGAATGAATGAAATGGGGTTTAACGACCTACGCTTAAGCACCTAACCTGGGCCAATTGAAGACGGGCATAGCAAATAACCATATTGTCAAAGATTTTCGTCTTTTACTTAATTTTTAACATGATTTAGTGCATTTGGTTAGTATTTACCGTATTAGAATACAGCTTAAAATTATTAACCTTGTGGGATTCGGCGTGGTCAACAATGTAGGTAATTATTTTGCCTTAGGCCACATTGCCCCAACTGCAATCCCAGCAATGGCGGCGCCAAAAGGAGGGCAGGGTCATTTGCCCCCCCCCCAATGAATTTGGTCTGCACTCCGCCCCCCCCCCCCCCAAAAAAAATGTTTTTAAAAATATTTTTTTTTTTTTGAAACGTTTCGGTAATTCTTCTAAAGTTATTAAATCCCACATCCCACTCAGTTATAAACTTGCATATTGCTGAGTCAGAGTGATGTCTTACTAAGCCAGGCCTGTGCTAGCAAAAACTCGGCGCCATTTTCCCATGGGCAGACAGAAGATCGGCTCCCCCAATCAGCGCCAAAGGCTCCCTTTCCAGTGAACGCAATACGAGGCCAACTAACGTGCTCATATCAGTATTGGGTTAGCAGGGCCACTTCGCCAATAATGTCATATAAATGAAATGAAATGGGGTTTAACTTCCTACTGTTATGCACCTAACTGGGGTTTTACTTCCTACTGTTATGCAAGATTTCTTGGTGGTTGGTAGAGTCTGAAAATATCATTTAAGTATGCGGGACCAGTTCCATTTAAACAACGATGCACACTCGATAGAATTTGAAAGTCAATCCTTTCAGCGATACGGGGCAAATGAAGGGATTTTAAAACAGGGATTATTTCATTTTTTGCAGCCTTTGTAATAATTTATTTCAGACGCCGAGGGGGAGACTGTTACAATAGTCCAGTCGTGACCACATTAGCTAGCGAGTGTAGCTTCAGTTGTGAGAAGCTGACGAATACTTCCAAGGCTCTTCATAAAATAGTAGCATGTTTAGTAAGATGGTTCACATGACCAATCATGCTGTTGTTACTCTCTAAGTAACGCCAGTAGTTAAGGTCATCAGAGTTATGGTTCTTGATCACGTTGAGAAATCTAACTGATTTTCTATTTATACACTGTGTTTACACCCATATTTAAGCGTTTTGATTGACTTTAGATTGATACGCATAAGTTAGGGTCTTGAGACGAACAAGTATATTGATTTTTAATGATTTATGGTGGCTAAATCTATGACATTAAGTGTTTTATATACTAAACATTAGCATGGACCAAACATAATTTTAAAGATTTTCAAATAATTACTTAATGAGTTGTTACTCTTAATCAAATTTGAGTGTATTATAAATGTTTCATTACCAACAAAATTAAACATGTGTGACAACTCTTGTTGACTGTCCTGATGATTTTGTGGCAGTGGGTGTATGTATTTTTCCCTGGCAACCTATCGTTTAATATTTCGTCTGTAAATTTGGCAAAACAAATCCAAAGTCAAGTCTTCTTGACTCCTTGCCATATTACAGACATTGCTGCCATTTTATATTCCATTCTCTTCAGTCAAAGCAGGAATGTGGACGTATATTGCAGCAAATGGTACTTGAAGGGAGAGAGAGAGAGATGGGGTTTAGCGTCCACCCGACACAAACTAGGTCATTTCGGGACTAACATATGGTTTAATTTTATTTTAATAATTCGTTTGCGCGTAGGGGTCTTTTAGCAGTGGGAGGAAACCAGAGGACCCGGAGAAAACCCACAAGGTTGGACAGGCGACCCCACTCCTTGACACGTACAACTGGGAATTCGAAACCACGCCAGTTGACTCAGTGACAGGCTTTATGATACAGCGCGCGCACTCTAACCGTTCAGCCTTCCAAAACCCCGGTACTTGAAGGAGACTTTAAGGGAAAGTATTGCCCTTTGAACTAACTATTGCTCCTTTGGAGAACCTGTTGATAGACAAAGGCTGAGGAAGGTTGAGTAAGGTTGGTCAAAACGGTCCAAAACAGAGCAAATCAAATATTTGTTATTTAATTGGAATCTAACAATATTGTTTTCATAACATAAATTTAGCAAAGCATTATATTTAAACACGTTATTTCCATTTATAGTGGCTCAAGAAATTCACCCCATGTCAGTAGTCAGAATGGAGGAGTGCCTTTCAAAGTGTGTAGTTGTTTAGGTGGCGTGGCACGAATGAATGCAGTTCTGTGTACTGATTGGCGCAAACACCAAAGAGAGAGAGAGAAATGGTGTTTAATGACACAAACCAGGTTCATTCGGGATTAACATATGGTTCAATTTTATTTTGATAATTTCCTTGCACGTTGGGGCCTTTATCAGTGGGCGAAAACCATTGGACCTGGAGAAAATCCATGTACGTGTAGTTGAACAAGTGACACTACTACTTGTCACGAACAACCGGGGAATCAAAACCATGCCTCTCAGCCATCATTCTCTTTATAAACAAGATTTTCCCCATAGCACAGTGCATCTTGTTGTACAATAAACACATTTCATGTTCAGCCATCGGAACTGGATAACTCTATATTCTGTACTTGTATACAGTGTGTGTATAATCTGTATTAAATATTGTTTAACCCTCTTCACATAAATCAACAATCTGTTTCACAGAGTATTCGGAAGTCTTCTAATATCTCTGTAAAAGATGACTGCCTTCAACACATGATTACACATCACGCGACGTTAATCATTGTCTTAATGGCGCATAGGCCTACATTGTTTACATAGGACGTTACTCATTGCTCATTTTAATACCCATTAACACTAAACAGGAAATAATTTTAATTTTTACCTACAAATACTTCAAACGTCTTTATTTTATTTTGTAATACAAACATACAACATTTTTTTTAGAAATTAATTTGTCATAGGAAATAAAGTTATAATATTTGTGGCTTATTTAGTCATGTTAATACCCATTTACACTAAATAGGAAATAATTTTTACCTATACCCCTTGTCAGTGATGCAGACGGATGGCATGACAATGACAGTTTCCTAGTCATTCGGATGGGACAAAAAAACGAGGTCCCGTGTACACATTGGCGTGCACGTAAAAGATCCCTTGGCAGTTGGAATTCAGTTGCTGTCTGGGCAAAAATTTCCCTCATAGATCACAGTATGGCGTATGCCCGTCTTAAATAAGCCCAGGTTAGGTACAGAAGCGTAGGACGTTAAACCTCATTTCATTCATTCATTCTTCAAACGCCTTCTATTTATTTTTGAAATTAATTAAACATTTTTTTAAAGAATTTAATTTGTCGGAAGAAAAAAAGTTAATATTTGTGGCTTATTAAGTCGCATCAATGTCATTCTTATCAGTGATTGTAGCGGCCTAGAGAATATTCACTGGTGATCAGTGTGATGAATCAGATTTAAACAAATTTTCTCTGCTGTGAATTTTCCTGTAGATACACAGATTGTGTCACAAAAACTACACTGATATCCGATATCAACAGATAACTTCATTTTACCATTTTGATCTTGGTGCTTTTTCAGCTGATCTTTGTAAATAAATGATTCACCACAAATGTCAGATGTAAAAGATTTTTCTCCAGTATGAATTCTGGGGTGCCGATTAAGAAGACTGTTACTTTTAAATGATTTGGAACAAACATCACATTTATAAGGTTTTTGACCTCTCTGGGAAAATGATTTACCAGAAACATTACAATTATAAGGTTTATAGTACCAATCACATTTCTTTTTATCTAGTAATATGACTTCGCATGTGTGCTTGTAGAGATCTACGGCGAGAAAATGATCTACCACATTCATCACATTTAAATTTTAAAAAGTTTCCTCCTGTATGAATTCGCATATGACGTTCCATGTGTCTTTTTAGACTTCTATTCTGACAGAGTGATTTACCACAAACATCACATTTATAAGGTTTGACCCCTGTATGAACTCGCTTGTGTATTTGTAGTTTATTAGCCTGAGTGAATGATTTATCACAAACATCACATTTAAATGGTTTCTGTCCGTTATGTAATCGCATGTGTTGCTGAAGTACATTATTACTGTATAGATACTTGCCACAAACATCACATGTATAGGTTCTAGAAAAGATATGGGTTGTCATGTGACTCTGGAGATGATCCTGCTGTGTGAATGATTTACAACAAACATCACATTTATAAAGTTTTTCTCCAGTATGAATTCTCATATGGCTGTGTAGTTGACCATTGCCTGTGAATGATTTACTACAAACATCACATTTAAACGGTCTTTCTCCAGTATGAATTATCATGTGTTTTTCTAGGTAATAATTATGAGTGAATAATTTACTACAAACCTCACATTTATATGTTTTGTCTCCTGCATGAGTTCTCATGTGTGCTTTTAGATTATAATTTTCATTAAATAATTTACAACAAACATCACATTGATACGGTTTTTCACCAGTATGAATTCTCATGTGTGATTGTAGAATAGAATAACAAGGGAATGATTTACTACAAACATCACATTTAATAGATCTTTCAGATGTCTGTTTTGTCTCATTATTTTGTGAAGCCTGTCCCCTGGTTTCCTCAACTTCAACGCAAATTTTACTGTGTTTCTCCACATCATAGCCTGATTTACATTCATCATGACATTCCATGAAATGTTGTAAATCAGATTCCTCATCTTTAACATGTATTTCACAGTGTTTTTCTAAATCTGTTTCTGAATTAAATTCTTCATCACACAAATTACACTGATAAACAGTTTTAATATCATCAGTTTTCTCTTCTTTAACATGACAATATTTATCTACTTCGTCAGTTTTTTCTTCTTTAACATCCCAATATTCATCTTCATCGTCAGTTTTCTCTTTTTTAACATGCATTTCATTGTGTTTTTCTAATTCAGCATATTGTTGAAAAATTTCATCACATACAACACACTGATGGAAAATTTGAACTTCATCATCATCAGTCTCCTGTAATATATTAAAGTTATAACATCATTAGTTTCCTGTAATATATAAAAGTTATAACATCATTAGTATCCTGTAATATATAAAAGTTATAACATCATCAGTCTCCTGTAATATATTAAAGTTATAACATCATTAGTTTCCTGTAATATATAAAAGTTATAACATCACTAGTTTACTTTAATATATAAAAGTTGTAAGATCTTTTTTGGTAATTAATGAAAGGTATGACACCAAACAGGATATGGTGCAGAACTTCAGATGAAAAGGCATCAAAATTTTAACTAGGTTTTTCTAATTTTGTTTTGGGGGTCGAATAATTCATCTTTTCAAACAATTAATAGAAAAGATAACTTTCCCTTTTCAGCACATATTCCAGGTCTAACAGGCCCAATTAGTTAATAATTGCCCAGTAAATGTATTTGCTAATAAATATCAGTCCTAGTGACAATGAAGAGTTTGTTTATTATTGCAACGATGGTAACAATAAACAGTGAGACCTATTGTTTAAACATTCATAACTTTGCTCAGACTGTAATTGTCAGTATCTATTAGGCATCTACCAACACCTGTATATTTTTCAATGTGGAATCATACCCACTGCATTTAGTAGATATTAATAAGTATTCAGGAAATTAAAATCATAATGTCATTAAAGTGTTTATTTGGGCGACGTTTAAACGTATATAGCGCACTCAACAGTTGCATTTACATGACAAGTAAACAGTCACACAGTGGTTTACGGTATACTGTAATTTTACAACTACACAGATTTGTTAATGAAATAAAACTAAGTACGAACAATCCAAACCATTAGACAAAATTTAAAGTCCACAAGAATTGTTACAGGTAGCCTGTGATCTTCTTGCAATTTCTTTATTGATCTACTTTGCTAAAAAAAAATCTCAATTTCCCATTTCTCCTTCATTAAAATTAAATGTTTTCGCTTAAAATTAAACATATACATTATACAAGAGCTAAATCTGCCTATTGCACTTGCAGGTCTTTCTTGTGGTCTGAAATGGTATATAATCTATTAATCAGACATTTATTAAAAAGACCATGTTCAACCCTCGATGACATTATCGGTCCGATTTTCATTAGATTTGAATCCAATTTTCTGTCCAAGACCCATATGACTAACCACAAAAATCGATAATCAAGTGGGGTTTTTTTTATCATCGTAACAGCAGTAAAAAGGCTACAATGTTTCATGAATCAGGTTGAATCAATGTCACTGAAATTTTCAACATTTCTCATTTACATTATAAATCTATTTTTTAAACTATTATATTATTTATCTAGAATTGTCAGCTCTGTATTTGATCTTCCAAAATGCATCGTTAAGTAAAACAATTTCAGGGCAGGTAACCTGAAAATTATTTGTGACAACCTAGATGTTTAAGTGATGAGACCATCTTTGTATGGCGTAGGAATTGAGAAGTTAAGAGATTAGAATTTTATAAAATTGAGAAATGAAATTTTGTTTTGTTTTAATTTATAATATTTAAAAAGTTTTATGGCCGTCATATTGATTTGATAGGTAAATATAATGGGTCTCTCTCGGCTATTATTCTAGATATCCAAAATTTTCTTGGGAGATACAAGGTCAGCTCCGCTTCTTTGCCTCTGAAAGAAAACCGGCGCTGCTGTCTATAAACCCCAAATATTTCGGGCATTTCTAGTTTAGCTTCCCTAATGGGGCTGTCACACATTGACGTATAGCATCAGCGTATGCCGACGTATGAGAAATTTAACAAACACGCTGATGTACGTTGAAAACGTTATGTGTACGCTTTTAACAAGTTACGAGAACCCTGAAATACGATGGTATAAGTTGCTATAACGCCGAACGCGGCACAAAATTTCATAAAATCTTCAGCGTATGCCGACGTATTGCTTACACGTTAGGCGAAAATTAGAAGAACGCACGTTACATGTAAGTTACTAATACGTTGACATACACGTTGGCTACAAGCAGGGCACACTATAACTTATTCTGATGTATGAAATAATTATCCAACACGCTGTCACACGCTGAAGCAGAACGTGTTGGAGCGTACTTCGACGACCACGTGTTGGAGCGTACTTCGAGGACCACGTGTCGTCGCAACCTCTCAGGGACCGCCATGATTGTAGACTTCTGCGCATGCTCATCTCTACACACGCTTCAAACACCTTCAGTAAGTTTTAAGGACACCAGAAGTACGTTGCCTATAGGTAAGAAATAGGTTACGCGTAAGCTGCTCAATTACCCAACTGGTAGCCGACTTGTATGTCAACTTATGGGTTACATACATGTAACGTGCATAACGTGTGCATAACGCGTGCATAACTTACCTGTCGCGTACTTCTAACTCAAGCCTAACGTGTAAGCAATACGCCCGCATACGCCGTACATTTTATGCATGCACAAAATTATGGGCCGCACTCGACGTACAACAACTTATACCATCGTATTTCAGTATGCTCGTAACTTGTTAAAAACGTACCCATAACGTATTCAGCGTACACCAGCGTATTCGCTAAATTTCTCATACGTCGGCATATACGCTGATGCTATACGTTAATGTCTGACAGCCCCATAATTACTTGTGGTTTTAGCGAGCCTCAGTTTTTTATATCTGACCCCATGTAGTCGTCGAGGTACGCTCCAACAAGTTATGCATGAGTTATTCATAAGTTTGACTAACGTTGTGCATGAGTTCTGCATAAGTCGAGAACGCTAAAAAGTCGTTTGGCCCACTGTCATATATTTGTATAAGTTATGTTTACGTTGGGGATAAGTTATGAATAAGTAACTCATACGTTAAACATGGGTTATATATCCGTTCAGCGCGTTACAAGTACGTTATATATGCGTCCAAAAAGAGCGCCCTCTTGATTATTAAAGTTAACTTTAGCGTATGCCAGCGTGTTGGGACTGTTTTTTTCATACGTCGGAATAAGTTGTCTAAAACGTTATAGTGTGACAGGCCCATTACTGTTATCGAGCCCTAATAAAACACTTATTTTACCTTTCTTGTAATTGAATATCACAAATTTGTACTGAGTTGACTATGGATTAAAATATTTTGTCTGGAGTCACTCTACTTTGTGCAACATTTTTTGGGCATTGATTATTATAAATGCAGATGCAACAGTCTGATTGGATTTTAAAGTGGGTTTTCGGTTACAAAACCATTGGATACTTTTGGAGTTGCTTACAGGTGCTAGAATTGCAGAAAATGCATTTGCGGTGATTAAATTTTCAAAATTTTCTACGGGAGGGTGAAGCCCCCACGTAGCGACGATTGATTGGTTGTTTGGAATTCAGGTCAGCCAGGTAGGCTATATTGGACCAAATAGAAGTTGATATATTAACAGGCTGGAATTTGCAGCAGTAAAATTTTCCAACTTTTCTTCGTGGACTGTAGACGATTGACTATAATTCAAGTCAGCCAACTTAATTAGGCTATATTAAACCACTTTGAAGGTGCTTTGTTCACCTGCTGAAATTGCAGGAAAACGCGTTTGCGGACGTAAAATTTTTCCCAAAAATTCCTAACAATTGGAATTTGAGTCAAATAGCTCTTGGAATGGCTACAGGTGCAAGGAAATGACGTATACGTTTCTTGGGGGGGGGGGGGGAGGAGCTTTAGCATCTTTGCAAGTATGGCTTCATAAATATGATATACTTTTTAAAAATTAATTTAATCGTAAGTTATATTTTTCTTGTTTGTTATTAGGCTACTGTATAAGTTGATGTAGAAATGTGGGGTGATAAATTTGTTCAACTATAATTTGCATAGTCGCATCACCATGAATATTCTTTGGTTACATTTTGTATTAGTTGATTATTAGTCTGTGAATTTAACTGAAATTTTAATATAACTACATGTAGTTAGGATTTCAACAATTTTACGAAGTTTTTTGTTTCTAGTTTATTAATAATGGCCGACATCGTGATAGGCCTGTGTTATAAAGTTATGTTCATGTTTAATAATAATAAAAGAAAAACCAAGTTCGGACAATCCAAACCATAAGACAGAATTCGAAGTCCTAAAAACGTAATAGGCAAAATAGTGTATTCAAGCAAAATAGTGTAATCAGCAAATGGACTGCTCCTTACCCTGCCTGGCGCCACAACCGCCATAAGTGCAATGAATGAATGAATGAAGTGGGGTTTAATGTCCTACTGTTGTGCACTTAACCAGAGCTAATTGAAGACAGGCATACGCCATTGTCGTAATATATTGCTATTATAAAATCTTTTAACATCCATGTTCTTCGCTAAATTGCTTCATGTATCAACGATTATGTTAGGCGATTTATGATAATTATAAACTAACCTGAAATATTACTGAAAGGTTATTCAATGATAATTGATATCGACTTTGCTTCATAATTCATAGAGATGTAAACAGAGGCTGTTCCATACCTTCCCTCGTTATCATAAAACTACAACCAATTAGCAAGCTCTCTTGCTTAGGTTTCATACCGATGTGGCGAAATGGAACAGCCAAAGATTAAAAACACGTAAATAGTGATGGCGACGGTTTTTGGAAGTTAGTTTCATGACAGTGTTCATTAAATACAAATTATCATTTATTACAACTTCCAAAATATCAGGTCGCCGCACAAGGGCTAATTGATTTTAAACTTCATTCGCATGTACCAGTACCGGATCTAAGGGCAAAATGGGACAAATGTCGCGCCCCCCCCCCCACAATTCTGATCATACTAATATTTTATCCTGGGTTGCACTAAAATAAAGTAAATGAAAACATCATAAGTCAGGGTGTCTAAAATACTCAAATTGTCAACGAATTCTAAACGTAATTAATACTAATTTTTAAAAAAAATCCTGGAGAAAAAACACCCCAGGCAATCAAGGGGGCGGAGTACATACTAGTATGATCCGCGGTCAATACGCACAGTTGGCATTTCCCGTGCCCCCCACAAGATTAATCCGGCACTGGCCCGTACTGACTTTTACTCACCATGGGCGAGCGTTAGTTTCTATCCCTGAACTGTAAGTGAAGGGGTGTGTAGTACAAGCATGTATACCTTCACAACAACAACCCATTCGGCCACATAAAATAATGTTTTGTTTTAAATAACCGATGTCTAAAATAAAGAAATATTAAAAATATATTAATAGTAAAGTAACGCATAATTACAATCTCACGTGTTCATATATGAATACGAAACTATGGCTATTATTATTAATAGATATTAAAAGTAACGCATAAATAAAATAAACTACGTCATTAAATTAAATACGAAAACACGGCTATTTTTACGCAGGTATTCGTGTTATTGTTTGTTTTAGTGTTAATTATCTTGTTAATTGATTCTCAATAAATATATTTTAATCCTAATCCTTGTCCTAATTAATACAGTATATCACTGTATACACTATAATCCACCATAAAACCACTTAAAACAGTAGGTTCCGAGTGAACCTGGTACCGGTAGTCAACACAACATCCAAGTTTCAAACAACCTGCAGTGAACCAGTCGTGGGATGAAAGTTGGATAAAAAGACCTTCTCTCCGATTCCCTTGCTTATGGTACCTGATCAACAAACCAATAAGACTTTGATTTAATGAACTTACCATGATTATATCACACTGATGATCCAGCAGCTCGATATTGGAAGACTTTCGATATACTCTCCGGTCATTTCCGGTTGCGCCTTATGATGAGTTGTATAACAAATTTAGACGAGGATGTACTCAACCCGAATAAGTCATAATTGATTACCAAATATGTGACTGATTCGTGTTTTCCGTCATCTATTAACTTGATTATTTATTTATCTACTTATCTAAGCTATGCGTTTGAGATTTGAACATATTGGTAATTATATTAAAATGACATGAATTTATAAAATCTTTGGCCTGTTTCAAATCAACTCCATCATACTCAAGACATACTCGGAATAAAATATTGTTCAAACAAAAGACAAGACAGGGCATCACAATGTAATTTAGAAAAAACAAAGAAGCCTATTGATTTCTAGCAGTTGTGGCTCTTGATTCACTTTGGAGAAGTTATCATCCGATCGATGAATTATTAAAACGAAGAAGCCTATCAAATTCAAACAATTTTCTTCAACTGCTTCTAGATTTATGGACCATGTTTCAATTTTTCTAACATTTTGTATAGTATTGATAGCAGTGTCATGTAAATGCTCCTACAAAAAAGGGGGATCCAGAGCCTCGTTTAACATGGTAACTAGGCGGCACCGCCGCCGCGCACTAGCCAAAATGTGCCGCCTACTGAGCCAAAAAGTTAAAGACTGGGCGGTAACATACATACGTTTTGAGAATCACAAACAAGTTATTTTCCATGTGCCAAGCCTGGATTAATCAATCCATGGTTTAACAAGATCGCAAAACTAATAGTGTATCAATTTTTTTTAAGTGCTCAGAAGTCTAAGGGAGTCAATTTTCAAAATTTTTGGGGGACGTTGTCTCGCACCTGCAATGTTCGTGCGCACATACGGTGCTAGTGGGTTTGGTTTCGCCCGACATTGCCTCGCGCGGCCAAATCCTTAGATGATGCTCTAGGTGGATCACGGTGGCTAAGTGGAGAAGGCGCTGGTTCGCTAGCCTGGAGGTCGGGTGTTCAATCCCTGCATTGGCCGATAAAGTTCGATCCCAGCATTGGCCAATTTTCCGGTGTGATTTCCCCTTGTCAGTGATGCAGAAGGAGGGCCTGACAAGAACAGCTGCCTAGTCGTTCGGATGGTACAGAAAACAAGGTCCCGTGTACACATTGGAGTGCATGTAAAAGATCCCTTGGCAGTTGGAATTCAATGTAAGAGTAGGCTGTAGCGCCGCTGCCCGAGCAAAAATTTCCCTCATAGCACTCTGTATGGCGTATGCCGGTCTTCCATTAGCCCAGGTTAGGTGCATAATAGTAGGACATTAAACCCCATTTCATTCATTCCTACAAAAGAATGTGACAAGGAGTAGGGTAACCTGTCTAAGTATACTTCCTTGAAACTAAACTTTGAGGGTAGTAATAGTTGGAAATGTTGATATTTTGCAATCAAGTGTATTTGACAATTTTTATCACTTTTCCATCACCCCCCCCCCCCCACAGTTTTTTATTTAGTCTTTGAATAAATGCCTGGCTGAATTGCAATTTATGCATTACAAAATAAGTGCAAATTCACTGCAATAATGACAACAATTTAATTTGAATAGGAAGATGTGTAAAATCAGCACAATATTTGATTGTAACATGAATATGAAAGTTCATGTCAATAACCTTTATAAAAGTTGCTATTATTCAATACACAATATTATCATACTCACAATATTACCATATACGATATTATCACATACACAATATTATCATATACAATATTATCATACACAATATTATCATATACAATATTATCATATACACAATATTATCATATACACAATATTATCATATACACAATATTATCATACACACAATATTATCATACTCACAATATTACCACATACAATATTATCATACACAATATTATCATATACAATATTATCATATACAATATCACAATATTATCACATACACATTATTATCATATACAATATTATCATATACAATATTATCATATACAATATTATCATATACACAATATTATCATATACACAATATTATCATATACACAATATTATCATACTCACAATATTATCATATACACAATATTATCATACACACAATATTACCACATACAATATTATCATACACAATATTATCATATACAATATTATCATATACAATATTATCATATACACAATATTATCATACACAATATTATCACATACAATATTATCACATACACAATATTATCATATACAATATTATCACACACAATATTATCATATACAATATTATCACATACAATATTATCATACACACAATATTATCATATACAATATTATCATACACACAATATTATCATACACACAATATTATCATACACACAATATTATCATATACATTATTATCATATAGACATTATTATCATATACAATATTATCATATACACAATATTATCATATACACAATATTATCATACTCACAATATTATCATATACACAATATTATCATACACACAATATTACCACATACAATATTATCATACACAATATTATCATATACAATATTATCATATACAATATTATCATATACACAATATTATCATACACAATATTATCACATACAATATTATCACATACACAATATTATCATATACAATATTATCACACACAATATTATCATATACAATATTATCATACACACAATATTATCATATACAATATTATCATACACACAATATTATCATATACACAATATTATCATACTCACAATATTACCACATACAATATTATCATATACAATATTATCATATACACAATATTATCATATACACAATATTATCATATACACAATATTATCATATACAATATTATCACATACACAATATTATCATAACACAATGTTATCATATATACAATATTATCATATACAATATTATCATATACACAATATTATCATATACACAATATTATCATACTCACAATATTACCACATACAATATTATCATATACAATATTATCATATACACAATATTATCATATACACAATATTATCATATACAATATTATCACATACACAATATTATCATAACACAATGTTATCATATATACAATATTATCATATACAATATTATCATATACACAATATTATCATATACACAATATTATCATATACACTATATTATCATACACACAATATTATCATATACAATATTATCATATACACAATATTACCATACACACAATATTATCACATACACAATATTATCATAACACAATATTATCATATATACAATATTATCATATACACAATATTATCATACACAATATTATCATATACAATGTTATCATATACAATATTATCATATACACAATATTACCATATACACAATATTATCATATACAATATTATCATACACACAATATTATCATACGATATTGGCAATATTAGCAGTTATATCTCTCCAAATGCAACTAAGTCTTTAGTCAGTTCACTTATAACTTAAAGGCTCAATAACTGTAACTGTAACCCTCTTCTCACAGGACTTCCCACAGGGGAGAGAGAGAATGGGGATTAAAACCAGGTCATTTTGGGACTAACATGGTTCAAATTTATTTCAATAATTCGCTTGTACATAAGGGTCTTTAGCAGTTGGAAGAAATTGGAGAAAACCAATGAAGTTGGATGGGCAACCTTACTCCTTGTTATGATACAACACGCACGCACTAACCATTCAGCAATCAAATCCACCTGGTAAAAGTATAACAAAAGATCTCAAACTCAGCAGCACAATAAATGACCAATTCAAATTCGAAATGTCAATGATACTGATTATATATTTATATATAAAGACTTTTACACCGTGTTCCATTTATATAGATTATCAAGGCCTTCAGTATATATGGTCCACGACTATGGAAAGACTTACCTGACAAAATCAAGTGTTCAGAAACAATTGCTCAATTTCGATCTAGACTTAAGACACATATGTTCATGATGTATTATCCACAGGAGCTATTAACTTACAGCGCTTAGAGCACGCTCTTGGATGGATTAAATGCTATATAAATATATATTATTATTATTATTATTATTATTAATGTATTCTAGTCTTGATATATAAGTGTCTTTGTAGGTCAGCCTTTTTTGCATATGTTTTACTACAAACATCTCATTTATAAGGTTTTTCTCCAGTATGAGTTCTGATGTGTGACTTTAGAGTAGGACTATGTGTGAATGATTTACCACAAACATCACATTTAAAAGGTTTTTCTCCAGTATGAATTCTCATGTGTCTATGTAGGTGAGCATTCTGCGAGAATGATTGAACACAAACATTTCATTTAAATGGTTTTTCTTCTGTATGAGTTCTCCTGTGGTGGGACAGGCTACTACTATGTGATATTGATTTACCACAAACATCACATTTATATGGTTTTTCTCCTGTATGAATTCTCATGTGATTCTGCAGATACTCAGTTCTAGAGAATTATTGAATACAAACATTACATTTATATGGTTTTTCTCCAGAATGAGTCCTGAAATGTCTCTGCAGATTACCATTATCAGCAAAAGATTTACTACAAACATCACATTTATATGGTTTATCTCCAATATGAATTCTGATGTGTGACTTTAGAATAGAACTATGTGTGAATGATTTACCACAAATATCACATTTAAAAGTTTTTTCTCCAGTATGAAATCTCATGTGTTTCTGCAGAGTCTCAGTTCTAGAGAATAATTTACTACAAACATTACATTTATATGGTTTTTCTCCTGTATGAATTCTCATGTGTAACTTTAATTTTCCAAATTCTGTGTATGATTTACTACAAACATCACATTTATATGGTTTTTCTCCAGTATGAGTCCTGAAATGTCTCTGTAGATGACTACTATAAGCAAAAGATTTACTACAAACATTACGTTTATAAGGTTTCTCTCCTGTTTGCCCTTGCTGACTAACATGTATTTCACAGTGTTTTTCTAAATCAGTTTCTAAATTAAATTCTTCATCACACAATTTACACTGATAAATGGTTTCAATATCATCAGTTTTCTCTTCTTTCATATGACAATAGTCATCTACATCATCAGTTTTCTCTTCTTTAACACAACAATATTCATTTACATCTTCAGTTTTCTCTTCTTTAACATGACAATATTCGTTTACATCATCAGTTTTCTCTTCTTTAACACGACAATATTCATCTACATCATCTGTTTTCTCTTCTTTAACATGGCAATATTCATCTAAATCATCAGTTTAATCTTCTTTAATGTGTAGTTTATTGTGTTTTTTTAAATCATCAAATTGTTGAAAAATCTCATCACATACAACACACTGATGAAAGGTTTTAACATCATTAGTTTCCTGTAATATATTAAAGTTATTTGTGATATTAACATAAATTTGAAGTTTCATTCAAATCTGACAGTTCACAAACCTTGGTATTGCATACTTGTGAACACAAGTCTTACAATCACAGGCCATAATACAGATCCAGGATTTTTTCGAGGAGGGGGGCCCCATACATTGTAACAAATAGTAATGATTAGAGTGCCGCATGCTTAAGTGGTTTGGTGTAATCCCCAGAGCCTTCTTCGCATTGCCTGGGCGGAGACAATGCGAAAATCAGTTTATATCATCAATTAAAAAGCAGATACACCAGTATCGCTCCCCCCCCCCCCTAGATCCGCGCCATAATACATGAAGTCAACATCCGATATATGCCAATAGTAAAAAGAAACAAGGTCTGTCGAAGATTAGCAATATACATACATGTAATATAATTGTTTTGTAAAATCAGATAAAAATTGAGATAACTGGTGGACCGATGGACGGACGGACAGAGGCGACATCAATATGTGGACGTATAAAAATTGTGATCTTTAGAGTGTCCAGATGCTAAAAACATAATTTTCCGTACCATCATTTTTGAGAGAAAAGAGAAATGGGAGTTTAACGTCCACTCAACACAACTTGATCATTTTGGGACTAACATATGGTTTATTTCAATAAATCACTTGCTCGTAGGGGTCTTTAGCAGTTGGAGGAAACCGGAGTGCCCGGAGGAACCCACAAAGTTGAGAAGGCGCCCCTATCTCCATGCCACATACGCTATCACTAGGGCTCGAAACCACAGCCGCAAGCCAGAGATGACCGGCAAGCTAGACATCGAAGCGCGGCACTCTAGACCACTAGGCCATCCCAACCCCCCCATCATTTTTGAAACAAAGGTTACGATTTTAAAATAGGCCTATTGAATATAAATTATTATTCATGGAGGTTGCGTGTTCGATCCGTGCATTGGCCGAGAAAGTTCATCAGGATTTTCCGGCATGATTTTCCCCTTTGTCAGTAGCACAGAACGAAGGGCCTGACAAGAACAGCTGTCTAGTCGTTTGGATGGGACGAAAAACCGAGGACCCGTGTATACATTGGCATGCATGTAAAAAATCTCTTGACAGTTGGAATTCGATATAAGAGTAGACCGAGGTGCTGCTGTCCAGGCAAACTGTCCCACATAGCACATTGTATGGCGTGTGCCCATCTTGATGAATACCTTTTCAGAAAACTAAATCCAACTGTTTTTGTGTAAGGGTACTAGCTAATCAAAATACCCAAATTGCGCTCATAGCATGGCTGCATTGCGTATACTCGTCTTCATTAACCTGGCGGGAGCAGACAAATAGGATGTTAAGTATGTAAATAAATGTCTTTGGGGACACGTTGTACTTTTTCAAAGTTGCTCCATTTTACTTTGTCCCCTTTGTCAGTGGTGCAGAACAGCTGTCTAAATGGTGCTATTATTAGTATTTTTGTACCATAAAATACCTGTTTGAAATTTAACAATATGTTATATCTACATCTATAAATGAAGTGTTTATGTGAAAGGATGTATAATTAAAGATTTCTGGTATAATGTTGACAGGCTATACATTTGGCCCAGGCTTGACCTGAATAGACATCCCACATTGACATGCGAATTATTTTTTTTATATCATCTAAGATGTAGCCAATATTTTAAGCCATTTTTGATGGTAGCGAATCGGCTCGCGCCAAGTGCCTGGTGGAAGCGAATCAACTCGCGGACCGATCATAATTGGCAACAACATTAGCCGACCCAAGCGAGAAATCAATCAACGTATTTCTTTTGTTTTTATTTCATAAATTAATGGTGATTAAGTAATAAAAATAAATCACCCAATGAAAAGGAATGTTATATTTGCTAATTATCTAATAAAAAACATATGTTTCAACAAAGGATCTCCCAGTATTTACGTAATAGGTCAGAGGTGAAAATTCACATTGTGTCAATGACTTTTGCATTATTCAATTATTTTGGTGTTATTATGTGAAGAAGACTGATGCTCGAGCTTAGACCAAGCGTGTCGCTGCCATCTTGAATATATTATGCTCAAAAAGACGAGAACTTACGGCTAATAATTCTAGACTTTGGAAAACTAAATTGAATGAAAACTTTTGGGATTTAATACAAGCTAAATAGAGGAATATCATGTGTCGAAGACAGTTAAAGTGCACATAAGACGACAAACTGAAACTCGGCGTAGTGATGGACAGTGGTTATTATATGCACATTACGGAAAGTTAACAACAATCTGATTAAAAATAAATCAGCTATCTTCACTCAAAGTCGCAAATATAGACCTCCCGTAAAAACGACTTGGCCAATTATCGAAAACACTCTTAATCCCCTCAGTCCCTAGTGACGTCACAGTGTACGAATGCATATTCGGAATGTTTATTCCTTAATTACCTATATACAGTCGGTGTGTGTATTCATTAACGCTTGACCGATTCCTTAATCCTTGACTACGGAATAATTTGTTTTACTAAATGCCATTCAAAGAATAAAGAATAAATTTGTTTCGTAATTTAGAATTTGTTTTATAAAGCCGGTTGCTGTAGCCATATTTCCCACTTCTTTTTAATCAGAATAAGCACACCTTAAACCAAAAATGTAGCTTACATGGGACCGGTTATCGTCCAGATTTTACGAAAAAGGAATAAACTAACCTTACCACCAAGAATCTAATACACGTATCCAGTTAATAGATTGCCGTCTAGAATATGTTAAATGCCGCCAAGATTTATCAAAAAACGCCCAGTTTGTGTGCTACCGTGTAGATTAAAAAACATCGTTTTGATATCGGTCGTCCACTTCACGACCGTTCAGTTTCTCGGGGTGATTTTAAAAATGAACACTACCATTTAGATTTGAAGGAGTTTATTTTTAGACAAGACATTTATTTTCCCGGACGTAGTGGAGAAATGAACAGTGTTTAAAAGATTTTACGTCAAATTACCACTTGGTCATCGTTTTATTCTTTCTGTTATTCATATCCCCTTACCCCGTGCACCAACAACGATAATTAATTTTTCATTGGGTAGGACCATCTAAACCCGGGAAAATTTACAGTAGCTATTGGCTAACAGCATATAGGAAAGGTGGGGAAATATCACACGGGTTACGTATGACTGAAATGAAAGATGAAAGCGAGGATTTCCCTTTCATGTCACGTGATTCCGATAAGAATTGAGAGAAATAATTTAGTGATTAGCATTGTTATGCTAGGCTACTTTAAAAATTAGACATAATTCGTATCAACAAATAATAACTTATAAACTTATAATATAGAACATAGTTTATTAATATTACTATAATCTCTACTTCATTCATTAATGATTCGGCATTACACGAAGTTCATAATAAATGGAGTATATTTGTGATTGCGTAGGAACTGTGACCCAAATTTATTACTTCAAAAAGACGTTCTCCGAGGTAAAATAGTACCACGCGTTTAATGACTAATAAAGACAAATATCTACATAGATCATCATGCAATTCGAGACATTTTAATTATCGGGCTCTCTGATTGGTCAATCTCTTTACGGTGATTGACAGGTCGGAACCATGATATTAACAGATCAAAGAATAAAATTGCACGTAGCCACATTTTTGACACGTTATACCTCAGACTCTGGCGCCTCAAATACTAGGTCAGTATTAAAGCAAAGCATGCAGTGTCCACCTTACAACATATTTCATTGATTTATGATTTATTTTATAATGTATTACACAGTGTAGACCACAATGTGTTACGATTCGCATTTTGGTATTCTAAATTGATTCTTATATGGAATTCTTAAATTTGGAACCTTTTAGTTCCATTTCGTGTACGGAAATTAAATCAACGATTAGTTTTTAAATTATTTATGATGCCGAAATAATATCAATCTAATTTGTCTTATCTAAAAGGGCTCCGGCGCAATTTAACTAATTACTGGGTAAAAAAAGTATTTTATCACTTGTCGCTATATTATTTTAATTATAGTGCCGAAATAATATCAATCTAATTTGTCTTATCTAAAAGTGACCCCGGCGCTATTTATAGTTGATTATTTAATTATAAGGCGTTCAGTCCGTGATGTATTTTGGCGAGTGATTTAGATGGCAATATGTAGCCTACTTGTAAAATAAACCATGTCTGACATCATAAACTAATCTTATCACAAACATTTATCCATCGAATAATTTATATTCGGATTTCATATCAAGTCAATTAAATATTGTCTAAAGATTAAAAACATAATGCCAATTAACTAACAATACGAATATATTTTATTACAAAAAACATCGGTGAGCTGATCTAATATCTAAAATCATATCGGCAGCGAGGAACTAATCTCGTTTGTTACCGGTAATCACCAAAAATCAACGAGTAAAACTTATTTATTCCATTTAAATTTTAAATTGTGTACGATTCAAGTATAAGTTGTGGACGACTTAACCATTAGTTGTTGTGTACGACTCTATTCAAGTATTAATTGTTTTGGACGACACCACCAATGGACGACTTCGCTTGTAGACGACTTGACTGGCACCCGGCCGGTATATGTTGCTTTCAATATCTGATATCGGTAAAACTTAATCTACACAGTAACACAAACTTGGCGATTTTTAATGAATGCTGGCGGCATTTAACACACTCTAGACGGCAATCTATTGACTGGAAAAATGTATTAGATTCTGGATGGTAAAGGTAGTATCTTTGCTTTTTTCGTAATATCTGGACGATACCCGGTCCCTCATAGTGATAATTACGAGCTAATGATTACCGACAATACACACTTTTAACTGGTGGTGTTGTGTATACAGTGATATATTATACAGGCAGTGATATATTGGATAGATAATGTGTATACTATGTGTAGCGCCTGTGACGTCATCAGCCAATCAACCGGATTAAGGTCGTTTATGAAAATTTGAAAACCGTTTTTGGCTGTCCCATACTAAAACGTAAATAGCTCAGTTAATTTTAATCTGATTGATTTGAACTTTCCGTAATATGGATTTAGTAATCATTGTTTATTATATTATGTAATAGGAAATTATGATCTTATGTGCTCTTTAATATTTTAATTGGCTCTAGGGTTAAATGGGTTTAAGCAAGCATTATTTATCTGACATGAACATAAAATGCATCATCAGTCTACAGCCTGAAATCTTATCTAAATCATTAATTAGACATTAAGTAACTTATCCAGACTATAACAAACTCTCGATGCCAAGGCTAGCCTTCGATATTGACTGGATTAGATTAATATGCTGCCAAAGCTCATTGAAAATTAAATCAAAACAATGGATAAATACCGATGGCGATAGTCATAATTTAAGTGGAACTGACTTTTCAATGTTATTTATAGTAATATAATTTCTATTTTGTACAATTGAATTTTAATATCATTAGATCTGTATCTGTATCTGTAGTGGTACGTGTAGAATCCTGTTTAGGCTTTTATACATGGTGACGTTACCTTGTCCAAGTATCCAAGTCGAGTAACATCGAACTCATAGAAGTACATGTACTCACCATTTTATTTTGTTGCCAACTATTTGTGAAGCTATTGTGTGACGGATTGACTAAAAACACAATACATGATACAAAAATAATTCGCTTCCGGTAGTAGGTTGCATCATTGATAACGTCCTGGATCTCTCCAACCTGATTAATTCACAAAATTACTATTTCATTTTATATTCACGGCCTACTTTTGACTTCCACACGATTTCACAAGATTGCTATTACTTGCGAATTTCTATCATCAGTCTGCAGCATGTCAAACCCTAACTCTAACCCTTTCTTGGAATTTATCGTGACTAGAATTGCACGCTTATCGCAGATGAGTGGGGGCTATAGTTTCCTGAAACCATGTGGTAATATAAAGAAAGGTCAGCTGGCTTTTATTTTGATGTCTGGCAAGAGAAGGAAAGATAAGAGGGTATGTAAGTATTTTATAATCTCCTGTAAGATAGAAAAAAAAAGTAAAAAATACTTATTTGCATTCTGCACTCACATTTGCGGCTGTGGTTTCGAGCCATAGTGTGAGCGTATGTGCCTATGTGGTATGGAGATAGGGGCGCTTCTCAACCTCGTGGTTTCCCCCACTGCTAAAGACCCCTACGCGAGAGCAAATTATTGAAATAACGCTAAACCATATGTTAGTCCCGAAATGACCTAGTTGTGTTGAGTGGACGTTGAACCCCATTTCTTTCTCTCTCTAATTTATAAAATAACTAGCACCTGATACAAGCTGATATCAGTGAGTCAGGATGAAATGAAATGGGGTTTAACGTCCTCCAGTTTTGCTCTGAACTGGGCTAATGAAAACGGGCATACACCATACAGTGTGCTCTGACGGAAATGTTGCCCAGACAGTGGAACTACAGCCTACTCTTAAATCAAATTACGTGCATGGCAATGTGTACACGGGTCCTCGGTTTTTCGTCCCATCCGAACGATAAGACAGCTGTCCTCGTCAGGCGCTCCGTCCTGTATCACTGACAAAGGAGAACCATGCCGATAAATCTGGATTGAACACACGACCTCCAGTCTAGCGTCAGTCAGAATGTAATTGGTAGTTGAAATATAGCTAGACAGGTGTGGACATTGTGCTTGACAAGGCATATACTGAACGTTGGTGTGGACTGCTTCTGTTCTTATGAGCATGTTGAAAATTAGAACTCATGTACTAAATATGTTCCCTCAGAAAATAAAGTCATTATTATTATTATTATTATTATAATCATTTGCTATGTTTTTTCTATAAATTAAAAACAAGTATGGCGACGGTTTAGGGTGGGTTTTTTTCATTTATCTATTTTTGTAGTTTTGTAAATAGAGTTGAACTTTTGACTCCCGGCTGATCTCTGTTGATTGACCACACTTTAGTTGATTTTAACAAAGGTCAAGCTGATGCCATATTTATAATGGTCAAGTTAAATAATCTCCTGATCGTTTATTGGGATAACTAACTAGTGTTCAGTTGTGACACATCAATGAAAGCCAATTTTATTATGTAGTCTTTATTAAGTTTTTTTATTTAATATCATAAAAATGTACAATATCATGAACTGAATTTAATATAAATTGGCTTAGGTGTTTGATATAACTCAAAAAGCTACACTAAGCCTTCTTTTTGTGACTTCTGACAAGTTTCTTAGGAAAACCTTGTCTATGAAATAACCATTGGTCGAAATGGGCTCCACGAACGAAAAATGTTATTAATCACATCAGCTCTGGAAGCTTACCAGAGGGTGTTCCTCGTAAATCTTGTTTGTTGATACTGTTGTATAGGCTAGAATAAAATTTAAATCCGAATCTGATTTTATTTACATGTTACATGTAAATAAAATAAGATTCAGATTCAAATTTTATTCTGATGTATTTGAACACGAAAGAGAGAGGGGAATTAGCATGTGTGTGTTGAATCATGAGGTCTGTCATTGAGTCAACTGATATGGTTTTTGATTCTCTGTTTGTAGTTGACTAAATAGGGTCACCTGTCCAACCTCACAGATTTTCTCCCCAGTACTGAAGACCCCTACGCACAAGCTACATGTAATTGTTAAAAAAAAAAATTGAACCATGTTAGTCCCGAATTGACCAGGTTTGTGTTGAGTAGACTTTAAACTCCTTTTCTCTCTCTACAAAATGTATCTCTGTGCCTTACAAAGTCAGATTCAATAATCAACTAAACCAATTAACTAGACAATAAATCATCTCCCAGGCCATAAATTAAAGGATCAATATTCAATCCCATTGCGAACACAAAACAACACACATTAAAAACCTCAAAATTCTGAGTCTAATTCAACCTCAATAGCAAAGAAATCATTAAAATGGGTCAAGTCTGTTGTTAATTCATCTTCTCCGTCGTCTTCAGTGGATCACACACTTGTCTTTGCTGTCACATGTTCATTGATATTCTGTCATTCTTTGTCCAGTTGGTCGTTACAATGTTCAGAGAGATCCGTAGGATGAACAAACTTAGGTATTCAGGTTCAATGAGCATGTGCAACGAATGTTTCAAGTAGGTGCTAGGAGTATTTTTATGACTCTGAATTTGTGGGTTTTCTTGATTTTTTGTCACAACTGTCTTATAAAATTATCAAAGAAATCAACAAAGACCTATGCGAGCCAGTTTTAATCTACCGATAATTGATTGGTGATTTGCTTGTGAAGGCCAGGGTATACAATGTTAATTCAATGGAAATCGTGTAACAGGACCGTAGATACTGATTACTCAAATAAAATAAAACCAAGTACGAACAATCCAAACCATTAGACAAAATTCGAAGTTCTAAAAAAATGGTAAAGCTTTTTTGCCTAAAACAAGAAAATCGGGACATGAAAATGATGTCGGATTTCCTAGAATGTCGTAGTATTCAGATGTTGGATGTAACAAGAGTCCACTGTGAATGATTTACCACAAACATCACATTTATAGGGTTTATCACCAGTATGGGATTTCATGTGGTTTTGTAGATGACTTTAGAGGCTGGTTGATTCACCATGGCTCTTGCTTCTGGATGAATTGTGATGTGTTCTTTCAGATTGATAAGATTCATAAAAGATTTACAACAAAAATGGCATTTATACAGGTTTTCCTCGGAACGACTCTTGTGTGTTTGTAGAGTACTAATTCGGGTGAATGATGTTCCACAAACATCACATTTATAAGGTTTTTCTCCTGTATGAATTCTCATGTGTAACTGTAGAGTACTGTTATGTTTGAATGATTTCCGACAAACACCACAGATATAAGGTTTTTCTCCACTATGAGTTCTTTCATGCAGATGTAAATTACTACGGGTAGAAAATGATTTACTACAAACATCACATTTATAAGATTTTTCTCCAGTATGAACGACCATGTGTCTCTGTAGTATGCTGAGGCAACGTAATGTTCTACCACAGACATTACATTCATATATTTTTTCTCCTGTATGAACGACCATGTGGTGCTTTAGGTTACTACCATTAACGAAAGCCTCACCACAAATACCACATTTATATGGGATTTTAGTGTGCATCCAGATATGATTTTGTAATTGCTGAATTTCAATAAATGATTTATTACAAATATCACATTTAAAATTCTTGTCTTTAGATTGTCCTGAGATTTGTTCTGCTTGGTCGTTGGTCGTCTCGACTCTACAAACAGGCATTTCACAATGTTGATTAAATGATTTATTAAAAACATCACATTTAAAATTCTTGTTTTGCTTTGTCATACAATCTTCAGATTGTCCTGAGATTTGTTCCATTTGGTCGTCGATACCAACAACATCAACATGTAGATGTATTTCACAGTGTTTCTCTAAATCAGTTTCAGATTTGAATTCTTCATGACACAAATTACACTGATAAACAGTTTCAATATCATCAGTTTTCTCTTCTTTAACATGACTATATTCATCTACATCATCAGTTTTCTCTTCATTAAAATTGACATGACAATATTCATCTACATCATCAGTTTTCTCACCTTTAACATGTATTTTATTGTGTTTTTCTAAATCATCATATTTTTTAAAAATCTCATCACATACGACACACTGATGAAAGGATATAACATCATTAGTTTCCTGTAATATATACAAGTTATAACATTATCAGTTTCCTATAATATACAAAAGTTAAAACATCATTAGTTTCCTGTAATATACAAAAGTAATAACATCATTAGTTTCCTGTAATATATAAAAGTTATAACATCATTAGTTTAATACATGAAGGGGGGTTGGGATGGCCTAGTGGTCTAAGTGCCGCGCTTCGACCTCTAGCTGGCCGGCTACCTCTGGCTTGCGGCTGTGGTTTCGACCCTGGTGTGAGCGTATGTGGCATGGAGATAGGGGCGCTTTCTTAACCTTGTGGGTTTCCTCCGGGCACTCCGGTTTCCTCCCACTGCTAAAGACCCCTACGCACAAGCGAATTAATGAAATAAAATTAAAATCATGAGTTAGTCCCGAAATAACCTAGTTGTGTTGAGTTGACTTTAAACCCCATTTCTCTCTCATTTAATACATGAAAATGGTTTCCCCTTGTCAGTAGGACATGATAATTGTCTAGTCTTTCGGATAGGACAAAAACTGAGGTGCACATAAAATAACCCTTGACAATTGGAATTCGATATAAGAGTAGACAGTAGTGCCTCTGTGCACAAACTTGCTCAAAACATGGTTCTCGATACGAAATTCCAGGTTCGTTGTTCTTTTGAAATACACAAATTATTTTCCTGCACAATAAACATACATTATTCAAAAGCTAAATCTGCCTATTGCAGATCTTTTTAGGCCTTAAATAAGACATAAATTATTTATTAGACATTAATCAAAAGACCAAAATCAACTTTCGATGCAATCGGACAGATGTGTCAATTAACCTGTTTCTTCTGCGGCAATTCTCTCGCTAAGAGAAAAGAATTTCCAGTTGTAGTATGCAGCGAAACAGAAGTGTTACACAACATGTGCAATGCTACAGCTAAAGCGGCATTATGGGAGATTAGATAAAGAGCTGACAGTTCTCGCTATTTTAGTTAAAATAAGATGAATTAAAGAAAATATGCTGAAAATTTCAGTTAAATAGCCCCACTCTGAACCAAGATTTTAGCGATTGACTTTGCGGTCTTGTATTGATCATCGTCATCACTAAAGTTGGTATGATTAAAAAATAAAGGCTTGATTATCCATTTTAATGTTAAATCATTCATCACAAAGGGTATTCTAATTCGCTAAATATCGCAGGCTAGTGATGGCATTGAAAGTTGATTATGGTCTGGAGGATAAGATAATTAATGTCTCATTAATAATTTAGATAAAATTTCATTCCTAAAAAAAGACCTGCAAGAGGCAGATTTAACTCTGGTATAATATACCTTCTGGTGGCAGATCCAATTTATGATAAAATGTAAAATAGGAGGGCTACGGGCCTGATGGCTTGACCTTTTACTGGTGCATGTAAGAAGTGTTGTTTTACAAATTATTTCATGTACATGTAGCTAAACAGGAGGTGGTTTGGACCAATGATAAATAGAAAAATAATTGTGTTCATTTAAATATGACTACTTAGAAAAATAATCATAAAGTGCTGTTTTAATAAATTGATAATTCATTATATCAATAGTAGGGTGGCCGGTGCACTCTTCAAAAAGTTGGTCTCGACACGGGCGATGATCCACGCTTTAGTTGCTTTTGTTGAACTAATTTCTGGCTACCCCGCAGTCTCTTTGAGCCTATAAATAGCCATGGCCCTTGCAATTCTCTACAAATATATTAACTACTGTATTACAGCCGTAAAAAAATTATTGTTGACGATTTTGAATAGCAGTGAAATTGAGCTTCTTGGTTATTACAGCAGCTTTAGAAATTACGTTCGTTTTATGTTTTAAATTGCTTTATCATTAACCGTACCATTAAGAGCGGCATCTTTTAGTTTAGTACAAATAATATCACTGAAACAATTGCGTTAGCAGGCACTTGATACTAGCAGTAGTTTCTTTTTACTTTTACAAGTTTCTTAAAACAATTGTTGAGTTAGCTAATTCTAAATTCAATTTCTTGTTCCAGCTTTCTGTTATGTTTCGTAAAATGTAGTCTTGATTATCCGACTTGTCAATCAGATGTAGAATTGTCGATAGACTGGTTAAGCGTGGCTGATTTCAAAACAAGGGCACGTAACCTATCTTTTACTCAAATTGTCTGCATGTTATGGACGACACTTGGAACCAGTTTTCAGTGTATCATTTATAGATGATTAAATGGTCATAGCTTATTTTTTAAGTACAACATGGTCGTTTATTTAATGACTAATTGTGTGAAACTGGTTTTAGGCTTGGTATATATAAATATTGTGGCTGAATTGTCAAGATATTTGGAGATATTTATTTATGGTGGGTCACCTGTCACCCTATCAATAGACCTACTTTTCGAGTAAAAAATTTGGCATATTAAATTGGTGACAGCCAATTAAGAAAAACATTAATTTCTATGACATGTCTAATCAATTATGACGTCACATATTTTTGACGTCAATGAAACTAATTCCCACACTTTTTTTAAAACAAAATAAATCATACACAATTTAGGACTAAATTAAAATCAATTAAAAACCCCCATTATATTTAATATTTTATGTATCACTTGCAAAACCTAACTATGCCTGAGGTTTATAATCCACATCAGCTTTGCTCCACTACTAAAAAGTCTATGGTGACTAAGGCAATTTCTTATACATATTCATATTATCTCACCATTAGTTGACTTTCTTAAATACGCTGCAATAACTGATTCAGAAAGTTTGCAAGAAATAATGTAACCGGGTCTAGTAAAACTAGAAGACTAGTCGGTTTAAATCTTTATTAAAAAAACCCTGTAAAAATATATATATACATAGAATTAATATAAATGACATTTAGTTTATAATACATATAATACATTTTAAAATACATCAACCATTACACTGTATTATATTATTATATTATATAATATCAAATTCTATACTCATATCTTTACAGACAGTACTAATTCCTATAATGTATCTCTAATTAGTATATAATACTTATATAAAATAACATACCCTGAAAGGGGTTTTAAAGATTCCTGTGTTTAAACAACACTACCATAAACAGCTAGAAAATAACCTATATAAATAAACGATTCTTTGATTATTAAAAAGCTAAAACTATACCTAAACTAAACGTAATTACTAAATGATAATTCTTATTGCTTAAGAGCTGTAAAGTATTTATAAATGTATTTTACTGTGTATGTAAAGAATAATATATGAAATAACTAATTTACACATCTTGCATTCACCACATCCCCAGACAATACCAATAATACTGAAATACACATACCTGAATTAGTTCAATGAAGCATTGACCAAAAAGTACCTTCAGTAACTGACAACTTCTACACTTCGAGCGCCAAATACAAGTTTAAGATTAGAAGTTAATCTTATAGGTATATCACACTCAAAGTCCAAAGTAAAACTGAATAGATTGTTACCACTGTAACCCAGGAAGTTGGGTTTGTTTGGAAAAAGTATCCAAGGAGATGATGAGAGGATAGTCAATGATGTTATTACAAAGGCTTGTCCAGAAGGTGAACATACAGTGACTATGAATACAAAGGTTCAAAGATCAGATGAAGTGAAAGTTTGTTATTGTTTATTAAGCTGCTATATGTGAAGTGCAGTGTAGATTAAAACCTATTGTATAATTAAAACACTAAAATTCCACACTATCACATACTCCCCTCCTAAAAGAAATGTCGTCTCGACAATTAAAACAACTAAAATCAAAATATCATACTAAATTAAAACTCGCATATTCAAACTAAAATCCACATATTGTCCTTATAGCCTCGCACACAATTCTTCTTCGTTCAGGTGGTAACACAACGAAAGCATCTGAAGTCAGGTATGCGAACAGGTTTTCTGGACTCATGACCACGGAAGGCGTAATATTCATGATGTAGTCCCCACCTTGATATTTTGGTGGTAGTTGCCTGTTCCTAGTTGATCTTCGTGGAGGTTCTGGGGAGTCATCTTCTGAACTAGATAAATGAGCAGACTGGAGTTCCACATCACTTTCATGAGCTTCCTCCACATCCTCATTCACCTCATGTTGTCTCGTGGGGCTAGCTGGCGGCGAAGGAAGTCTTCCCCGACCCACAATCATAACATCATCATCATCATCATCTTCACTTGACTCTACCTCCGGCTCTTGGATGACAGCCGTCTTTCTCCTTGGTTTAGGTATTGGTGCAGTGCTATCAGGTAAATCGAAGGGAATGGAACCAATTGGAAGAAGGTTATTCCGATGAAGTATCCGAATTCTTCCAACACCATCTTCTCGTTTCACCTCATAGACTGGTATGTCGGGATTGGGTTGTTGTATCACCGAGTAGACCTGTTCTTCAAATTTATCAGCGATCTTGTGGCGTCCATCTTTAAATACTAATTTTTTCACTAAAATTCTATCTTTTTCTTCTAATATCGATTCGGTTGCTCTTCTGTCGTAGTTTTTCTTTTGGTGTTGCTGTGATCTTCCGATGGTTTCCGAAGCTAGTTGATAAGAATATTCTAGTCTCTTCTTTAGATCTTTCATATAAGTTCGGTATGATGTTATCTCCGATTCGTTGACAATGCCAAGTAGAACATCTACAGCAAGAAGCGGCTTCCTTCCAAACATCAGGTGAAATGGTGAAAAATTGGTGCTGTCATGCTCTGTGCAGTTGTAGGCATGTACGAGGGAAGACAGATACTGTTTCCAGTTTAACTTCTGTTCCACCTCCAAAGTTCCTAGCATGTTTAATAACGTTCGGTTGAAACGCTCACACATTCCATTTCCACTTGGATGATACGGTGTGGTTCTGGTCTTGCGCATACCTGTTAATTTGCATAGTTCTTGTATAATGCGGCACTCAAAACTTCCACCTCTATCACTGTGTATCCTTTTTGGAAAACCATAATGGACGATGAAATTGTCGAAAAGGATCCTTGCTGTTGTTTTGGCATCCTGGCTTCTTGTTGCAATTGCCTGAGCGTACCTGGTAAAATGATCAGTGATGACTAAGATGTTAGAATATTTTCCTTTACACTCCTCTAAGCACAAATAATCCATACAGAGAATCTCCATAGGCTGTGATGATGTAATATTCACTAGAGGTACTCGAGAGTTGGTGGAGGACTTGCGCATGAGGCATCTCTTGCAAGACTTTAAATATTCATCAACATCTGTAGACATCCGTGGCCAAAATACTCGTTCTTTCAGCAGAGTTAAAGTTCTGTCACGACCTAGGTGACCTACATCATCATGACAACCTTTTAACACAGAAGACTTTTCAGATGTTGGTACTATTAACTGGTGAAGATCTCCATCATTACCGGTAGATTTTCTATACAACACATCATTCTTGATAATGAGCTTGTTGAATTCCTTTAGGTAAACGCCTTCGTCCCTTGAAGATGGGGGTAAAGTTGGTTTACTCTGTTTGGTCACTGCTGTGTAAATGGGACCAATAACGGAATCACTCTTTTGTTTCCTTGACCAATCCACAAAACTGTCTGAAGGTGACAAATCCTGTATAGATGAATCAGGAACTACTTGAGTTGCCAAACATTCAACAAAACCTTGTTCTAATAATGATGTTGGTAAAGCTTTAATAATCTCTGTTGATATACTTCTGATTTCTTCTTTATGATCTGGTGTAAGCCTGGATAAGCAATCTGCGTCGATGTTCTGACGTCCAGGTCGATATTTGATGTTAAAGGTGTAATTCTCCAACGCAGCCAACCATCTGTGTCCAGTCGCATCTAATTTCGCAGAGGTGAGAACATACGTTAGTGGGTTGTTGTCGGTAAAAACAGTACAGGTGTTTCCCAGTAGATAGTGATGAAACTTGTCAGTCATAGCCCACTTCAGTGCCAAGAATTCCAATTTATGAGCTGGGTAGTTCTTCTCAGACCGTGCTAAACTCCTACTAGCGTAAGCTATAACCCGATCCTTACCATCTTGATGTTGGTACAGTATGGCTCCCAATCCAACACCACTGGCGTCTACATGAAGAATGTAGGGCTTGGTGCTATCTGGATAAGCAAGAACTGGAGTGGTTATCAAGGCCTGTTTCAGATGTTCAAAAGCTTGATCTTGTTCTGTCTTCCACTTCCAGACGTTTGGCTGTTCTGTTTTACCTTTTCTCCCTCTGGTTTTTGAAGTAGTGGTTCCTATCAATAGTTCGTTAAGTGGTTGTGCAATCTTTGAAAAGTTCTTGATGAATCGGCGATAGTACCCTGCAAATCCTAGAAAACTTCTCAACTCATCAATGTTGGTAGGTGTCTTCCAATCTTGAACTTTGTTGATTTTCTCTGGATCTGTATGAACACCATCAGCTGACACGACATGTCCCAAATATTTCACCTTGGTCTGAAAGAATTTGCATTTCTTGGGTGCTAGTTTTAATCCCCATTCTTCAAATCGTTGAAAAACTAGCTGTAATCTTTCCAAATGTTGTTCATAGGAATCAGAAAAAATGATGACATCGTCCAAGTAAATCATACAGATCTTTAAATGAAGATCACCAAGACACTCTTCCATCAGTCGCTGGTAAGTTGCCGGTGCGTTGGTCAATCCAAAAGGCATCCTGTTGAACTGGTAAAAACCTAGAGGACCTACGGTGAACGCTGTCTTGCACTTATCAGTTGATTTCAATTCGACTTGATGATAGCCACTTTTCATATCTAAAACTGAAAAATATTTTGCACCAACTAAATTATCTAAGATTTCATCAATGTGTGGTAAAGCATACGCATCTTTAATGGTTCTTCTGTTTAGTTGGCGGAAATCCACACACATACGAAGAGAATTATCTTTCTTGCGACACAAAACGATGTTAGATGACCACGGACTATGAGACTTCGCGATGATTCCACTTTTAAGTAAGTCTTGGAGGTGATTTCTTACTTCATCATACATAGCCGGTGGTATTCTTCGATGTTTCTGCTTGAATGGTATGTTGTTTTCCAAATTAATCGCATGCTTCACAAGACTGGTACACCCAACATCAATGTCACTACTTGAAAATATGTGTATCCATTTCTTCATGAACTCCGAAGCTGCTTGATGTTCTGCTCGAGTCATGGTGTCATCAGCTAACACAATCTTATCCAAGATGGTGGTTTCTTCTTGAACGGATGATTGGATACTCGCTGAAGTTAAGTGATGCGGGTGGTCAACAATGGTAACTGGTGTCAGTTCACAAACTATAGCACTCGGTTGAATTAACACAGGATACGAAGACAAATTCGAGACTGTGACAGATAAAAAATCCTTATTACCAGGTATAAAATTCACAAGAATCGGAGCTATTTCTAACGAAGCAGGTAAAGCTGAGTGTGATGAAAATTGACACAAAGCTTGACACGACTTAGATGAAATACTTTTCACAAAACACGTTAAAACTTTCGACTTGTTACTGTGTAATAAAATAGATTTTCTTTCAGCACATTTAACAATACCAACACGGTTATCACATATATCTTTAGTAGTTTTGTGCTGAATGCGCATACACTTAAAAGTTAATTTCCATGAATTTTGCTGGATCATCTCGCAAAAATTAACACCATGACGTTCCTTTGCTGTGTCCATAAAAGGTTGTAAAATATTGGTACCTAAAATAACTGGTATTCTATAATGAAAATCGGTATCAGGCACAATTAAAAATATACATGTTAATGGCGTATCCGAAATTGATGGTACACACACATCTGCTTGCGTCCAACCTAAATATGGTAACTCGTGACCTCCTGCTCCTTCGAGTTTGATAATATCGTTTAATGATTCTAAAATACACGTATCCTCAAGATGTTGTTTAAAAAATGAAAATCCGATCACTGATACCTGGGAACCACTATCCAGTAATGATGAGCAAGGTTTATTATTAATAAAAATATCGGAAGTGTTACTTTTTCCAATTAATTCACTAGGGCTCGAACCCACATCTAACGTCTGCCCCTCGACGCCGATGTCCTGGAGTTTAAAGGTTTCTTTAAATTAACTCGACAACCATATTTCACATGACCCTTCTGTCCACACCGATAACATGTTGGTTCATACTCGTCAATAGGAGGGTCGTTGGATGTTGGATGAGTATTTGTCTTCAGACTCTTTATTTCTTCCTGCATGCTCTTCATTGTTGTGGCTAAAGATGCAACTAATACCTTTAAATCGTTATCGCTATCAGTAGGTTTTTCAGTTGTCATCTTCAAAGAAACAGGTTTTCTAGGTGTTGGAACAGGTAACTCTAAATCATGTTCAATTTGTCGCACGGCTACAAGAAGTTGGTCGTAGGCTGGTAAAGAGTCGAATTTGTGAGCAGCACGCAACTTCAAATCGGCTCTCAAACCGTGATAAAATCGGGTTTTTAACATGGTGTTAGTGTCCACGATGTTGATTTCTTTTCTGTCAACAGCCTTCTGTAATAAATCTTCGAGACGGCATCCCCATTCCGCAACTGCTTCTTTCATACCTTGGGAAGTGGAATAAAATTCTGCCAAGATCTCCTGGGTCTCACCAACTACACCAAAAACACTCTGTAGCTTGTCCAGTAACTTAGGAATAGTTACACTATGACCTAATCGCATAGCCACCTTGGCTGCTGGACCCTTTAACGATCTAAACATGGCCTGTCGAATTGCTTCAACACCATATTTAGAGTTAATCAGCTCTTCGACTTCAAAAGTCCAGACATCAAAGGTTACTTCTGCCTTGGAACAAGTGGTTTCTCCAGAAAAGAATGACAATTTCGGTACATATTTAACCTCACGCAAGGATGCATCTTGTTGTTCCTTCTTATCATGAGCTGGTTGTAATGGGGGATCTGGTTGTTGTTGTCCACAGAAGTCCTTCACCCAACGCACTAGCTCTTCTTTGCTCCTAGCTCTTGGTTTAACACCTATCTCAAGGAATGCCTTAAGCAAATCATCGGTTTCTTCTTCAGAAAAACCGCCGGTAGCCATAGTGATATGCTGAAGTTATAGGTTGAAATGAAGTTTCACGCACAAAACAAATTTATAAAACGCAGGAGTTTCAATTACAAGCACAATTGAAGTTGTAATCGCAAATCAAACTATACAAAATGCCGAACAAAACAACTCTTCAACGCGCAATTCCACAGCACTGAAAATCCAAAATATATCGCTATATAATAACACAATCCAAAATCAAAAATAATCAATCACAATATCCAAAAACACGCAATACATTATGTAAATAGCACGCAATATCACCAATCACAGTATCAAATAATGCAGCTACGATTCACAACACCAACGCAAATCTAAATAAGTTGAAATATAACACCAGTATTCAAAATACCCATTATATTCCAAACTAAACGCAAACTAAGTTGAAATATAACACCAGTATTCCAAATACCCACAATATTTCAAACTAAACGCAAACTCTCAACCAAAAATCCAAAATACGACAAAGTCAGTACACAATATTATCAAAATTCACCAATCAAATCAATATAAAACTCGAAAAATCAAAACTACAAATCCCAAATGGACAATCAAATCACAATATACAACACCAAACAAACTATGCACCAAAATGCACTAGTTGAAAAACGAAAAATATAAACAAAATCCAATGTACAAACTCAAAGAGTCTCGACCAAGGAGTATCACAACACCTGAAACACCAAACTATCAACAATATGTGCATTCAACGTGTATGTTAATCTGAAATAAGAAATTGAGGATAGCTGAAATACGGAAAGCTGAAATACGGAAAAATGAAATCTGAAAGGAAAGTGGTATGCGTGTAACCTATGTAATAATAAACAAAACCTAACCCTGAAACAGAATTACTCACACAAGCATACAAAAAACAATAATATATGCGGTATGTAATATATGTGTGTAGGGTATGTGAATGTAACTAACTATTATGCTAAATAATTGTAAAGGTAATGCTTAATTAATCCTTAGTATAATGCCTAAAGGAGTTTTGAAATAAATTTGAAATGAAATATAAATTTCCAAAACAAGAACCCTAAAATAGTAAAGTTTCAAATAGACAAGATCTAAGTTTCTCAAGTAAAAAAAAGTTCGAAATTAAATTGAGTTCCAAAAACTAATAAAGATTCTCAAAGTAAATAAATTCCAAAATTAAATTGAATTCTAAAAACTAATAAAGTTTCAAAGTCAAAGGTTAAGAAATAATTACAAAGTTTAAAAAAATTAAACTTTCAAAATCTTTTCCCAAAGTTTCCGAAATATCAACTAAGTTTGGAATTAATCAAAGTGAGAATGTAACAATATAAAGTTGCAAAATACTAAAGTTAATTTAGGAGACAATATAGAATTATGTTTTCTGTTTAAGTAATCCTATCAAAATCTAAACTATTGACCCAGTCACAGTGACATTGGCACATGCAGTGTACAAACAAGGTCAGGTCAGGTCAAGTCACACTTAGCTTAGGTCACTAAGCTAAACTATGCACAAGAAAAAATCTAAATTTAAGGTGGCCCTGTTCTATTTCGTAAATGTAAAATGTAGTTAATACTATTATAGTACAAAATACTATTATTACATGTGTCTAAAAGGAAATAAGGGATTACGAAATGAGAAGGTAAATTACACTCTGCAATGAGTGAAAGACAATGGATGGGGTGGGGCTTCTGAGAGTATTTATCTCCGTCAAAATGACGATGGCTTATAATCAACTTAATCTTAAATGAAAATATTATGTAACATAATAATACACTGTAAATGAAATTAATGTAAAAAAAATGAAAATAAGATCTATTCACCCAAAATCCAAGAATATCTGAGATAACACTTTAAATCAAGATGAACACTGAATCTGTGTATGTCTCTAATTTCAAAAATAATTAAACACACTGCATCTGTGTGGATGTCTCTAAAGTTTATATGCACAAATCTGGATACAACTATCTGGATACGATCTGGTAGCTACCATACGCACGCGTAAATATTTACTGGATACGTTGAGAATCGTTGTACCAAGAAAATACCATAACCCATAGATAAATTTCACTTGTTGTACCATAAAAACCATTTACGTTGAAGTAATACCATATACGTTGAAAAAAACCATTGATGTTGTGATGATCCTCAGTCCCCTATCGGGCTCCAAAAATGTAACCGGGTCTAGTAAAACTAGAAGACTAGTCGGTTTAAATCTTTATTAAAAAAACCCTGTAAAAATATATATATACATAGAATTAATATAAATGACATTTAGTTTATAATACATATAATACATTTTAAAATACATCAACCATTACACTGTATTATATTATTATATTATATAATATCAAATTCTATACTCATATCTTTACAGACAGTACTAATTCCTATAATGTATCTCTAATTAGTATATAATACTTATATAAAATAACATACCCTGAAAGGGGTTTTAAAGATTCCTGTGTTTAAACAACACTACCATAAACAGCTAGAAAATAACCTATATAAATAAACGATTCTTTGATTATTAAAAAGCTAAAACTATACCTAAACTAAACGTAATTACTAAATGATAATTCTTATTGCTTAAGAGCTGTAAAGTATTTATAAATGTATTTTACTGTGTATGTAAAGAATAATATATGAAATAACTAATTTACACATCTTGCATTCACCACATCCCCAGACAATACCAATAATACTGAAATACACATACCTGAATTAGTTCAATGAAGCATTGACCAAAAAGTACCTTCAGTAACTGACAACTTCTACACTTCGAGCGCCAAATACAAGTTTAAGATTAGAAGTTAATCTTATAGGTATATCACACTCAAAGTCCAAAGTAAAACTGAATAGATTGTTACCACTGTAACCCAGGAAGTTGGGTTTGGTTGGAAAAAGTATCCAAGGAGATGATGAGAGGATAGTCAATGATGTTATTACAAAGGCTTGTCCAGAAGGTGAACATACAGTGACTATGAATACAAAGGTTCAAAGATCAGATGAAGTGAAAGTTTGTTATTGTTTATTAAGCTGCTATATGTGAAGTGCAGTGTAGATTAAAACCTATTGTATAATTAAAACACTAAAATTCCACACTATCACAATAATTCTTTAAAGTCGGAGAAAAACGTCGCGAGCTGTTGTTAATGACGAGAACAAAGACTACTTCCGGAATAGTGTTGTATCCTGGTTTTAGACGAGGATTGAACAACCTTAATAATTCATAAATGAATACAGAGACCCTATAATACCATTTATATCGTATAACAAAAATCCAATCCACACAACACGCCCTTATTTTACTTTTAATTCTACTGCATGTTATCCTCTTCTACCTTCAGTCAAAACAGTAAGACGTTAAACCCTATTTTATTTATATTTTTATAACTTTTTACAAAATTTGTGAGATATTCGGGTTGGGTGGATTTCTTGATTGTCGTAAACCGAAAACCGTCCCAGTCTTTGGAAGAGAAAGAAGGTTGATTTTTATCCAGAACTCGAAGAAAAGAAGCGAAGGAAGAATGTTTTAAACAGTGGAATATTTTATATTTTGGTGTTTAAATCAACACAAACTGACCAGCAGTGACAGGTCAGCAGATAGATGGTAGGCTTTTAAAAAGTTAGATACGACGTTTCGGTACCGCGACAACTCTGATGAATAATTAAAAGACTGTTGAAAATTTATGAGATATATACTTTATTATATTAACACTAACAGCTGTTTGTTTTTTCGTTTTATGTGAGACTGCTAGTTGTCTTTTGTTTTATTTAATTGTTCAGACCACAACTAATACTATGGTAGAAACTGGAGAATTAATTTTATGATTGTTGGGTCGCAAATAATGCATAATGCCCAGTAAGATTGGTTGGGGCTCCCTAAACGGCATGATTGATATGGTACAGGGATCTTAACCCTTTCACTGCTAGACGTAAATCCACTGCCTGTGCTAGATACTTTTTTGAGGAAAAAGGTGTGTTTGAAACTAGATGCCAAACAGTATTTATGGAAGCTTTTATGAAAATTATTTTTGTGTGCTGGGATTGACATGAGGTTGGGCTAATAGGAAAAAATAGAATTTTGGAAATTTGCATAATTATGAGGTCATGTGACGTCATGGCGGCCATTTTGGATTTCTCATTTCTCACTAAAACTAACACGAAAACGAATTTTTCTCCATGAAATACTCATGGGATATTGTTTTTTTCACTGGATTTTGATACAGATATATAAAATGAACACAAATATCAATAGCTATTATTATCAACAAACTGGAAACGAATAACGTGTAACAGTATACCCGCCTCGAAATTGTCTTGGTCAGCGAAGATGTCATTCCCGACTTCGCCGAGATTGCATCGTCTACGTTGTCACTATGCACTGCGCCATTTTACTATTTGCTGTTTTGAAACACGTGGAAATATGTTCTAGTGTATTGAAAATACAATAGATGGCACTTGCAGCTATGGTGCTAATTGTAATGAGGGCTATACTGACTACCTGGTAATACCGGGTACGTGCATTTTGACGACATTTTATAATACCCGGTACTACCGGGTAGACGCAGTGAAAGGGTTAATTGGCTGTTTTTTGTCTGCTTTAGCTGATTGAACTTTAATCTAGCTGGTTCGTAAAACAGTGAACCGGCCACTCTGGGATCATAAATCAATCAACTTTGGGCCGATAACAAAGAGTTAATTATTACTCGGCAATTAAGTAACCCATCAAGGAGTCAGTCAATACGTCATTAATCAATCAACTTTTGGCTAAAACAAAGAGTTAATTATTACTCGTCGATTAAGAAACCAATCAAAGAGTCAGTCAATACAATATGAATACCTTTAGCTTCAATCCGTATTGGTTAATTTCCTAAATAAACAACTTAGCTGAGTTAAACATGCCAAAATGTATATAATCCAATGTCGGTTCATTCATATCTATATAATTCTAACACAATGTTGAAGTACTTGAACACCTCACAGAATGACAATAGAATAGAAAACGTAAACAAGATTTAGCCAACGATAGTGATGGCGGCATGGACCTTCAACTTCAAGCATGCATATGCATGTCGTCATTGGAAGTTCCAAAAGCTGGAGAAAATCCTATGTCTAATATAGGTCAACCAAAATCTGAATCATGACAATTGGCCATGTGACTTTTATTCTCTATCATACAGAAAAATATTCTACATGTTGAAAACTAGGAGGTTCTGGGTGACCGAGACTATTTGACTTCTTGCCATAGATTTCTATTTATAACTCTATAAAAATTTTCCCCAAGGCCGATCAACAGGGAAAATTTTTCTGGAAGGCTACTCACCCTACTTGTTCATATGAAATAATAATCGAGGGCTATACTGACTACCTGGTAATACCGGGTACGTGCATTTTGACGACATTTTATAATACCCGGTACTACCGGGTAGACGCAGTGAAAGGGTTAATTGGCTGTTTTTTGTCGGCTTTAGCTGATTGATCTTTAATCTAGCCGGTTTGTAAAACAATGAACCGGCCACTATGGGATCATAAATCAATCAACTTTTGGCCGATAACAAAGAGTTAATTATTACTCGTCGCCCATCAAGGAGTCAGTCAATACGTCATTAATCAATCAACTTTTGGCCTATAACAAAGAGTTAATTATTACTCGTCGATTTAGAAACCAATCAGAGTCAGTCAATACAATATGAATACCTTTAGCTTCGATCTGTATCGGTTAATTTCCTAAATAAACAACTTAGCTGAGTTAAACATGCCAAGTGAAAGAATGTATATAATCCAATGTCGGTTCATTCATATCTATATAATTCTAACACAATGTTGAAGTACTTGAACACCTCACAGAATAACAATAGAATAGAAAACGTAAACTAGATTTAGCCGAAATACTTTATGCAATTATTGACGTAAATAAAGTATGCATACACCAACATGTTGAACATATGTTGTTGAGAATACAACTATCCGTTAGGCTTACCCGTGGCCGGTTCGTTCCAAAATGGATTAAGAACCCTTGTATGGGGCACCCACAATGTCATCATGGCCGCCCTTAATACAATTGGCGGGGCGCCTACAATGAGATTGGTTAGGTGCACACGAATGATAATCTTCAAAATTTGTATGGTGTCTTATCCCGGAGAGGCACCCATAATGCTGAGATAGGAAGGTCGCCCATAATATAATTGGCAGGGCGCCCACAATGCCAAGTGAGATTGGTTAGCTTCGCACGAATGTATCCGTCACCCAAAATTTCACCGTTAAAAATGGGCCTGAAAAGCATTATGGTACACGATTCATGTACCAGTGGTATTTTTTATACGCCCACATTTTCATGTGGACGTATTATGTCTTCGCCCCTGTCTGTCCTGACGTCCGTCCGTCCGTCTGTCCATCCATCCAGACGTTCGTCCGTCCACAATTGTTTGTGGACTCTCTACAGGTCACAATTCTTGTCCGATTTTGACGAAACTTGAAATATAGGTTTATCCCCAAAAGATCTTGGCTGCTTTCGATATTGGCATGTATCGGATCAAAACTTCATGGATTATGGCCCCTGATTGTACGAAAAATCACGTTTTTAGCTTGTGGACCCTATAGAGGTCACAATTTTGAAACAATTTTGATGAAATTTTACATGCATGTTTATAACCCAAAGATCTTGGGTCCTTTTGATATTTGCGCCTATCGGAATTATGGCCCCTGATTGTCCAAAATTACAAAATGATGGACCAAAATTACCATACAAAATGGCCGCCGTTCGTACGCGAATACTGTTAAAAAATGGTATATCAAGGTTGTGGACCCTGTAGATATCACAATTTAAATTTGATTTTGATGAAACTTGAAATCCATGGTTATAACCCAAAGATCTTGGTTCCTTTCGATATTTGCGCATATCGGATCGTAACTTCCTGATCCTGAATTATGGCCCCTGATAATACGCAAAATTGTCTTGGTTTAGCTTTTGGTCCCTCTGGAGGTTACAATAATTATCCGATTTAAAAAATCGTTTGATTATATCACCGTTACAACCTAAGGAAGGTTTATTTTGAATTTCGGAAAAATTGGACCAAAATTGCCATACAAAATGGCCGTCATTCGTACGCAAATACTGTTTAAAAATGGTATATCAAGGTTATTGACCCTGTAGAGGTCACAATTTTAATTCGATTTTTATGAAACTTGAAATCCATGGTTATAACCCAAAGATCTTGGTTCCTTTGGAATTTTGGAAAAATTGGACCAAAATTGCCATACAAAATGGCTGCCATTTGTACGCGAATACTGTTAAAAAATGGTATATCAAGGTTGTGGACCCTGTAGAGGTCACAATTTTAATTCGATTTTGATGAAACTTGAAATGCATGGTTATAACCCAAAGATCTTGCGCATATTTGCGCATATCGGATCGTAACTTCCTGAATTATGGCCCCTGATTATACGCAAAATCGTCTTTGTTTAGCTTGTGGTCCCTCTGGAGGTCACAATTATTATCCGATTTAAAAAATCGTTTAATTATATCACCGTTACACCCTAAGGAAGGTTGAGTTCAAATTTCATCAAATTCGGAACACAATTGCCATACAAAATGGCAGCCACGTGTACGCGAATACTGTTATAAAATGGTATATCAAGGTTTTGGACCCAGTATAGGTCACAATTTTGATACAATTTTAATGAAACTTGAAATGCATGGTTATAACCCAAAGATCTTGGTTCCTTTCGTTATTTGCACATATCAGATCATAACTTCCTGAATTATGGCCCCTGATTGTCCGAAAAATCGCCTATGGTCCCTCTGGAGGTCACGATTATTATCTGATTTAAAAAAACCGCTTGACTCAGGGAAATCGGACCATAACTGCCAGACAAAATGGCCGCTGTTGTACGCTTATAGTTTTAAAATATGGTATATCAAGGTTGTGGACCCAGTATAGGTCACAATTTTAATTCGATTTTGATGAAACTTGAAATGCATGTTTATAACCTTAAGATCTTGATTCTTATCGATATTTGTGCATATCCAATTGTAATTTAATGAATTATAGCCTTTGATTGTAGGAAAAATCACTTTCGGTTTTGCTTGTTCTCTAACCATCTCTCGAAAATGTGGGCGTATCCTGCCTGGCAGTGCCAGCTTACTATCTTTTTATTTTGTCTTAAATATTGTATATCAGAAGCCCATCTTTTCCCGGTAAGACAACAACATCAATGTCATTCTGAACTAACAAATAATTTGTGTTTTCATTGTTGAAGATTTTGGATGATATTGAGTTACAGACTTAGCTCCTTTAAAGTCATATTCCTTCTTTCAAATTTTTATAATGTTCATATAAAATTCATATTAAAATTGTCTGTCATTTTCAGGTGCAAACTCTATTTTCTAGGGCAGAACACCCTACCGTCTAGCACGCTAGAATCTCAGATCAGACAGTTCGTAAATGCCTACTTGGAACCATATTACTAGCCGGCCGGCCCCGTTAGAGTTGCTTTTTTTTAAATACGCCAACACCATGAAATTCAACTTCAGTGGGTTCAGACACTGAGGGTATGTCCACAGCAACACTGGTGGGCAGTTTGTTTCAAATATGTATCAAGGTTACTGTTGGAACAAGGCGATGATAGAGCGAGGAAACTAATGATGCTATAACATTTATATATTACAGGATACTAATGATGTTATAACTTTTATATATTACAGGATACTAATGATGTTATAACTTTTATATATTACAGGATACTAATGATGTTAAAACATTTCATCAGTGTGTTATATGTGATGAGATTTTTAAACAATATGATGATTTAGAAAAGCACACAAAAATACATGTCAAAGAAGAGAAAACTGATGATGTAGATGAATATTGCCCTCTTAAAGAAGAAAAAACTGATGATATAGATGAATATTGTCATGTTAAAGAAGAGAAAACTACTGATGTAGATGACTATTGTCATGTTAAAGATGAGAAAAGTGATGATGTAGATGAATATTGTCATATTAAAAAAGAGAAAACTGATGATATTGAAACTCTTTATCAGTGGAATTTGTGTGATGAAGAATTTAAATTAGAAACTGATTTAGAAAAACACTGTGACATACATGTCAAAGAAGAGGAGTCTGTTTTACAACATGGTATTAATAAAGAAATACAAAATTCAAACCAAACAGGTTATGAAACAAGTGATAAATCTTCTAAAAAATGTTTTAAATGTGATGTTTGTAGTAAATCTTTCAGCAGAAATTTTGACCTTCAGAGACATATTAGAATTCATACTGGAGAAAAACCATATAAATGTGATGTTTGTAGTAAATCATTTCATGCAGGTAATACTCTACATACACACATGAGAATTCATACTAGTGAACTAATGTTTAAATGTGATTTTTGTAGTAAATCATTTACTAAGACTAGCCATCTACAGAGACATATCATAATTCATACTGGAGAAAAACCGTATACATGTGATGTTTGTGGTAAAGCGTTAATGCAGGTAGTACTTTACACAGACACATGAGAATTCATACTGGAGAAAAACCTTATAGATGTGATATTTGTAGTAAATCATTTACTAACAGTAGTCATCTACAAAGACATATTAGAACTCATACTGGAGAAAAACCTTTTAGATGTGAAGTTTGTTATAAATCATTTAGTCAGGGTAGTCGGCTACAGAATCACAGGAGAATTCATACTGGACAGAAACCTTTTAAATGTGATGTTTGTGGTAAATCATTTTCAGAAAAAAGCAATCTAGGAAAACATGTGAGAACTCATACTGGAGTTTAATTATTAACACAGAATCTGTTATTACTGCAGCATATAGAACGGACATTTCGATGATTTGAATTTCTATCTGTTGAATTCAATGTTTAACGAGTGAATATTAAATGAATATCAAATGGCACATAGCGCTGTCTCTATGTTGAAAACAGTGTGATTTGGTGTTTTAATTAAAATATGCCTCTGATCGTTTATTTTAGGTAACGTACATGTAGGGCCATAATTGTTTAAGATCAATTATCGCTTTGGGCTTTTTCATGACCAACATTTGACGGCAATTTCAAAATTAAAACAGGAATAAAAACATTTTGCAAATACCCCAAGCACCATCATTCTGTGTTCTTCCCCCAAGCACCATCATTCTGTGTTCTTCTGAACAGAAATATTCCCATACCAATACAATGTACATTACGTAATTATTATTTTCGACATTTTTAAGACTTGCGTTGATCGACTATTTCAAAATTCATTCAAATTACTGAAAAAATTAAAAATGGCTACCCATTGATGCTGGTCTAACCTGGGCATAGTTTTATCCACTTAAATACTGACAATAAGTGGGAGCAGGTCGTTTCATCCAGCTACCGGTTCATCTCGGGCTGTTTTATCCCAAATTTACATGGGTCGTTTTGCTCCACTTATATCAGGTCAATTCATCCCACAAATTAAAAAAAGGGGTATTACATGAATTTTTAACATTTTATTTATACATTAATAACAATATGTCAATGCAATGGAGAGAATACTCTTCAAAAAATCACCTAAATAAATCTAACTTTTTCTTCCATAAGTATGTGTTATAGTTTATTTTTTATCTGTGTCAGGGGCCGAATGGTTAGCATGTGCGTGGGGTATCAGAAGGCCTGTCATTGAGTCAACTGGGGTGGTTTTAATTCTCCGGTTGTACATGAAAAGAGTAGGCTCACCTGTCCAACAATAGTATTACTGTCTAAACCATCGATTGTTGATAAACTACTAAACTTTGGTTATTATAAACTTACCTGTGTGTTTCAAAGGAAATGAAATAGGGTTCAACACGTTGTCTGCTGATTACGAGATACTCGTAGTCATGGTTATTGCGCCTGTGCGGCCACGAGTATACTCGTAGTAAACATTATGGACTTGGTATAATAATATAAATCCTCGGCAATGGTGATGAACCGTATTATATGATGCGGCACTGAAAAAGAACATCAGGTAATAATGGCCATCAGCAAGTGCTGCACTATGATTCGTATGCTGGCATATGAGTTAATACCGGAAATGGTCAGCATATGTGGTGCGCACTTCAATCTGGGGTCGGCAGCGAAAGTGTTAACGTCCTACTGTTATGCACCTAAGCCTGCGTGTTTGAAATCAACACCCGTTCGATTAAAGCCTGGGAGAAAAAATTGGGATATAAATTATTGTAATTGGGCTAGGCAAAGCCATAAATGACTGAAGATTCTCAACCTTTCAAAGATTTCTATAATATTCTTCCAGACTTACCTAAATTACTATTTGCATACCGATAGTTAATTGGCCAATCACACTATTTTACCGAGATTTCGTCTAATAGTTTGGATGCAGCTATGGCGCCAGGCAGGGTAAGCTTACTCTTCCGGACACCTGTTACCACTGTTTGTCGTGTTTTTGTACACGGTGAACAGTCCATATGCTGATTACACTATTTTTTGCCAGATTACACTATTTTGCCTATATCGTTTTTTTAGGACTTCGGGTTTTGTCTAATGGTTTGGATTGTTCATACTTTTTTTAAAATAATATTCTGTTCTTATGTCAAATTTGCATTTTGAATTTAGAATCATAAGGTTTTTGTGTCAAAAATATCCCTCAAAATCCAATTTCCAAACAAGTGATTTTGGGCAATACACGAGTTATGTTCCTTGGTTACTGCTTCTAAACTTGCTCTGAAATCGCTTTTTGAGGGTCATTTTGACACCAAAACGTTACGACTGTAAATTAAATATGACCATAAGTTATTGTCTTATAAGTTGAAATAATGATGGGTTTGGGTGGATTTGGGTAAATCATGCTACCCTTGATTCAATGCCATCTTCCCTGGACGTAAAGGTGAGTGTAATAAGACCTACGTTCAGAGCTTGACTAAGGTGGCGATCTTCAGCCACCGGATTAATAGTCTTGTCGAAGTCATTTAGAGAAGAAATAAAAATTTTAATGACATTTCTGAATAGGTTGTTTCACACGTACATGAGAAACCCGAGGCAGATACAATTGAAGAGACCAGGGGAAGAACGATCCAAGTCACATTTTTGTCTCTTCGCATGAAACGCAAAACAAACTTTGGGACGAGAATATTTGTCGCCAACAGAACAAGAAGTGGGTTTAATTACATTTTACAACTTCAAAATGATGTTTATTACGAACCATAATTACTAGTACAACTGACTTTAACTTTTCAGGGGGGGGGTAGAATGACCTAGTGGTCTAGATTGCCTATGGCTTGTGGTTTCGAGCCCTGGTGTGAGCGTATGTGGTATTGAGATTGGGGCACCTTCTCAACCTTGTGGGTTTCCTCCGGGCACTCCGGTTTCCTCCCACTGCTAAAAACCCCTACGCGCAAGTGTATTATTGAAAAAAGATTAAACCATATGATAGTCCCGAAATGACCTAGTTGTGTTAAGTGGACATTAAACCCCATTTCTCTCTGTCTCTCAACTTTTCAGTTAAGTTAAGGTTAAATAAAGTGTATGATGGACTTGTATTTGTCCAGGAGGCCATTTCAGAAGGGCCATGGTTTGACTCCAATCATTTGTACCTGAAATAGATTGTTCCACAGAAAGCTTATACAATTTGATACCAGATGGAACCATTAACTGGGGTTTGTTGAAAAAGTAACTAAGATCGCTCTTCCCCCGGGGCTCTTCAATTGTGATTTTTACCCTGATGTTTGATGTTAAGTTACTATGGTGACACAGATGTGATATATATAATGGAGGTGTGAAGCTAAATCTGGTTTTGTTCTAGTTATTTAAGGGACGTGCGCGCTGTATCAGACGGTTTCTCATTGAGTCAACTGGCGTGGTTTTGATTACCAGGTTGTAAATGACAACCTAGTGGGTTTTATCCAGGACAACCTAGTGGGTTGTATCTGGGTCCTCCGGTTTCCTTCCACAGCTAAAGACCCCTAAGCACAATTTAACAAACTGTCACCCATCCAACGACTAATGTTGAATTATACCATCTTGTTGTTTTTCGTAACACCTCCACTAAGCCTGTGATTATTAGTTAGGCCAACATCATTTTTAACGATCTTAATGTGTTCTTTGCCCCCCCAAAACCTAGGAATAGACCATTAAACTTGAGTTGATAGTTACATAGTTATGATCATTAAGACGTTTCGGTTGCCATTTTTGCAGCCATCTTGAAAAAAATATGTTTCCAGGGGTCCTCCTTTGTTAAAATTTAGTATGTCAAAAGTACACTAAACCTTACCAGAATCAGTTGAGAAACCTTTTGTAGCAATTTTTTGGGGGGTTAAACTGTATTTTTATAACCCTACTTTTGATGTCAGCACAAAAAAAACCATTTTATTAAGAGGCCACTCCTTAAAATTCCCTGGCTGCTTAATACAGGTTCTACGGTAATAAAAATAATAATAATCTTTATAAAAATTACAACTATTACACAAATACACATTTTTATTACAGAAATCCTTAGCTAAACATTCATCATGCAAGAGCTATTCGAGAAGAGTTTTAACCCTTCATACTGCAAAATATTCTCGTTGTCAGACTTTGCTCCTGTTTCCTCGCTACACTTATTATTTAGCATTTTCCAATATTCTATTTGGATTATCGCCCTACATGTAATTGTTAAAATTGTTTGACATTCTAACTCATGACGTCATCTGGCAGACTATCGCCATTTAGGAGACGACCACTGTCAAGATTGGTCGCATTATTTCTGTTAAATCTTTCTTGTAAATCAATTTCTTTTTCTTTTTTTTTAAGCCTGTACAATAACAGGCCTGGGACTGTACAGGGCGGTGGACGCTTATGGCTAGCCCCTAGGATCCATTCACTTTATTTGAATTGTTTGTGATTTCTGCGTAATATGTCTTATCCGTGTATTTGTTTATTGTGTTAATTATGTATGGTCCTCTGCACTCACTATTTATGTTTTTTCTCTTGTATGACATTTGATGTGAGTCTGTAGATTACCATTCTGACTAAATGTTTTACTACAAACATCACATTTATAAGGTTTTTCTCCAGCATGAATTCGGCGGTGGTTCCGTAGATTACTACTAGTGGTGAATGATTTATCACAAACATCACATTTATAAGGTCTTTCTCCCGTATGAGTTTTTATGTGGGTCTTTAGTGTACTACTGTGTCTGAAAGATTTACCACAAACATCACATTTATAAGGTTTTTCTCCAGTATGACTTCTTATATGCGACTTTAGAGCAAACTTAAGAACAAATGATTTACTACAAATATCACATTTATACGGTTTGTCTCCTGTATGAATTCTGACATGTTTCTGAAGATTACAATTATAATTAAACGATTGACTACAAACATCACATTTATAAGGTTTTTCTCCTGTTCGCCCTTGCTGACTAACATGTACGTCACAGTGTTTTTCTAAATCAGTGTAAGATTTCAATTCTACATCGCATAAGTTACACTGATAAACAGTTTCAATATCATCTTCAGTTTGACAATAGCCATCCACAAGATCAGGTTTCTGTTGTTTAACATGGCAATATTCATCTACCTCATCAATTTTCTCTTCTTTAACATGACAATATTCATCTATATCCTCAGTTTTCTCTTCATTAAAATGAACATGACAATGTTCATCTACATCATCAGTTTTCTCTTCTTTAACATGTATTTTATTGTGTTTTTCTAAATCATCATATTGTTTAAAAATCTCATCACAAACAACACACTGATGGAAAGTTTTAACATCATTAGTTTCCTGTAATATATAAAAGTTATAAAATCATTAGTTTCCTGTAATTCATAAAAGTTTTTTACATGTGAAACATTATCTTGTAATATATAAAAATTTTAACATCATTAGTTTCCTGTAATATATAAAAGTTTTAACATCATTAGTTTCCTGTAATATATAAAAGTTTTAACATAATTAGTTTCCTGTAACATATAAAACTTTTAACATCATTAGTTTCCTGTAATATACAAAAGTTAACACCATTAGTTTCCTGTAATATACAAAAGTTAAAACATCAAATAACATTTGTTAGATGCAAAACGTTAAATTCATATACTATTTCCCTTATAGACATTAAACAAAACTGTAGTGACAACATTGCCAAGCTATCAGTATATAGGCTAGAAAATACTTGAAATAAATTTAATTCTGAATTTGTTATTTATGAATTTGAATCATGTGATTGAGCATGATGGGCCCGTGAGTTGATCCGCTACCGCCAAAAGACAGTTGCGAACCGATTCACAATTGTCAAAAAAAGTTTAAGAAAAATGAGTTATGTCCCTTTTTTGGTTGGCATACACTATTGGTACAAGTATTCTATAGGATTTAGTAGTATGGGTTGATATGATATTGTAGACAATACAGTATGAGATAACTTTTTAAATATCACCAGACACATATTCTATTCACTTATTTATTCTATCCATTTAATATTACTTGTTTTGTACAGGGGTTTCAGGTCATGAGACTTTAACATGAAATCTGACAGCAGGCGGCTGAAATGTTACCCACTTCAGTCTATGATTCTGAATTACTATTTAATTTAAATTTATTACTTGTACTTGTATTGTAATAATTTAAAGAAACATTTGTTACATATAAAGAGCTAAATCTGCCTAGCCCATGATAAAAATAGATGATAAAAGAAAATATTGAAAATTTCAATCAAATTTGTCACTGTTGGAAGTTTGGACGAGAATTAGGCATTAACTGTATCTGGACCATCTACACGAATTGCCGATTGTTTAATTGACAGACAACAAGTCCACCCACATATTCTCGATTATAAAATAGTATTCTCAATGGCAATGGTACGAATGGGGGAGAGGGATGTGGATGACCGAATGGTTAGCATGTGCTCGCTATATCGTGTCACAGTGTCAACTGTCATGGTTTCAATCAATCTTGAAACCAATATACACACGCGTAGAAAAATAGATCTTTACAAAAACTTGAATTTGTACATTTAGGATCCAATTTTGTTATGTCAGCGAGTTGACTTTGACTCAAGAATCATTTTACTCAAGAATCATCGAGAAATCAATGAAAAAAAAGATTGACCAATCAGAGGTCAGAATGGGCAGGGCTTAGGTCTGAACAAATTCGAAGAAAATGGACTGTCTTTGTCCCCAAAGGCCTCCGGACCCGCGGCTGACTCTGGGAACGAGATTGGGTTTCAATTTCCCAGTGCTTGTACGTGACAAGTAGAAGGGTCACCCACTGCTAAAGAACTCTACGTGCAAGTGAATTTTTGAAATAAAATTGAACTACATGTATATGTTAGGCCAGAAATACCAAGTTTATATCGAGTGGATGTTAAACCCCATTTCTCTTTCAAAGGTAGCCTCGCTTGTCAGGGATTTCAACACTAGTATCTGGTAGTGATGTCAGTAACTAACAGTAAAGGTTATCTTGGTGAGCCATTTATTGCTTTAATTTTAAATGGACGACTGTTTAAATCTAAGCTGTATTCAAGCCATCCCAGGGTCTACAGAGTTGATTTTGAGCTTGTCATGAAAATATAGGTCTAATTAATAATTTCTATAACATCTAAAGCCTAAAAAAGACTTGCAATAGGCAGGGTTAGCTCTAGTTAAAATACTTTTAACGTTAAACACTGTGTTTAACGTTAAAATTGGTACAATCTAAGACCCTTTACGCAAGTTCAAATAGGCTCAAACGCAATTGTCAACACATACCATTATAGTTTGGTAATTCTATGACAAATAGTGAAGACTGGACCACAAAAATAGTTACCGAACATTTTTTCTACAAAGATCTAGGCCCAAAAACTTTTGAAATGTAAGCAAAATTACTGTTTGTGTACGGGAATGTGATTTTCCATCAAAGCTAATTTCTAAGGCTTAGTTAATAAGCTGTGGTATTTATTGTGCAATGGATTTTTTTTAACCGGAGTTGATTTCAAACACACAGGTAAGTTTATAATAATGTAGTGTCGAGTGGTTATATATATATATATAATAAGCTCATATTATATGTCGATACCAAGCCCCACTTGGCGTTCTAAGTCTAAGACGTGTCCGCGTACTATAAAATGTTACCTATTCGAAGTCTAAACATTATATGAGACGAGGCGACGGCATAACAGCAATATATAGGTTAAATGCCGCTGGTAGAATGTGACTCCGTGGTCAGGCCCGAAGCCAGAAACCAAAATTTAGCCAACATAGGGGGGCGAGGAAGATAAATTTCCGACAACAAAAAATCAATGAACGAAGGTCATCGCCGACTGCTGTAAACAGGAGGAGGGGGGAGCACGAAAATAAGAAGCTGTGTCAGTGAATTTAGGCCTCTTTGACATGCAGGTGGCGAATGTGTCGGAAAATTAAGAGTTTCCAGCCGACATTAACTACCTCTCGGCCGAATATGAGAGGATGTCGTACTAAAACTCTTTCCCGGCGATAATGCGAGCATAGCTAACCGCCGAGATCAAATTGGCCTGCAATAAGAAATCCTGCAATAAGACCCCTCGGCCTGCAATTAGGGACAATCAACTCAGCCTGCAATAAGAAATTCGCTGGATGACCATGACTTCAGTGAAACCACGTGCTCGGTATGAGCTAATCCAAGCCTTCGATAAATAAAGTAGTCTATTTTTAGTAACCTATTTCTTCGCTCAAAATAAAAATGCTTTTATCTCTTCTAAAGTATTTAATCATGAATGTGCCAGAAAATAACAAGTATATTTAAAGAGCCATAGAAACCTACTTTCCGGTGATGTATGTCACAATATCTGGAATTTCGTATTAAGACACGTATTTTTACATTAAACACTCGCCCCACCCCCACCACTATCTTTAATTCAGCAAGTGAAGGCTACGCAACTTGTATCAATTTTAATTTAAAAAGTATATATGCATTCCGTCGAAAGTATAATAAATACATTTCAAGAGAGAATTAACTTTACTTTTCAGTATAGATCTACAGAATTTTGGATTAAAAATTACCCCCCCCCCTCACACACACACTTTTCGCTTTTCAAGAAGTCAATATAAATGTGCCAGAAAATTATTTATAGACTTCAAAAAAGCAGTGAACGTGCTTTCTACTAATATGTAGCATGATATCTGGAATTTCGTAATAAGACCCGTAATTAGACATTGAATAGGCCTACCCCCCCCCCCCATCATTTACCGGTAATAGATTTGCGTACCGTTCGTCTTTGATCACCTCTGAATGTAAGTAAATATGAATGTGCCAGAAAATTATTTAGATATTTGAAAAGAACAATGAATGTGCTTTTCATGATATGTAACATGATATCTGGAATTTCGTATTAAGACCGGTATTTTTACTTAAACCCCCACCCCTATCATTTAATAGATTTTTGTACCGTTCGTCTTTGATCAAATCTGAAGTTAAGAACATATGAATGTGCCAGAAAATTATGTATATATTTCAAAAGAGCAATGAATTTGCTTTTCAGTGATATGTAACATGAAATCTGGAATTTCGTACTAAGACCCGTATTTTGGCATTAAATACCCCCTCCCCTTCACAATCATAGTAATAGAGCTTAATATCACCACACTTTGATCGCTTTTTAAGGTAAGTAAATCTTAATGTGCCAGAAAATTATTTACATATTTGAAGAGAACAATCAACAAGCTTTTCGCTGATATGTAACATTATATCTGGAATTTCGTACTAAGAACCGTATTTTGGCATTGAATACCCCTCCCCTTCATTATCATATAAATAGAGTTTAATACCACCAAAATTTGATCGCTTTTTAAGGTAAGTAAATCTTTATGTGCCAGAAAATTATTTAAATATTTGAAGAGAACATTCCGCAAGCTTTTCGCTGATATGTAACATTATATCTTGAATTTCTTACTAAGACCCGTATTTTGGCATTGAATCCCCCCCCCCCTTCATTATCATAGTAATAGAGTTTAATACCACACAACTTTGATCGATTTGTAAGATAAGTAAATATGAATGTGCCATAAAATTACTTACATATTTGAAGAGGTTAATGAACAAGCTTTTCTGTGATATGTAACATTATATCTTGAATTTCGTACTAAGAACCGTATTTTGGCTATGAACTCCCCCCCCCCCTCTTCATTATCATAGTAATAGAGTTAAATACCAGACTACTTTGATCGCTATTTAAGGTAAGTAAATATGAATGTGCCATAAAAGTATTTACATATTTGAAGAGGACAATGAACAAGCTTTTTACTGATATGTAACATTATATCTTGAATTTCGTACTAAGACCTGTATTTCGGCATTGAATACCCCCCCCCCCTTCATTATCATATAAATAGAGTTTAATACCACACAACTTGGATCGCTTTTTAAGGTAAGTAAATATGAATGTGCCATAAAATTACTGACATATTTGAAGAGGGTAATAAACAGGATTTTCAGTGATATGTAACATTATATTTGGAATTTCGTACTAAGAACCGTATTTTGGCATTAAATACCCCCCTCCCTCCTTCATAATCATAGTAATAGAGCTTAATATCACCAAACTTTGATTGCTTTTTAAGGTAAGTAAATATGGATGTGCCATAATATTATTTACATATTTGAAGAGAACAATCAACAAGCTTTTCAGTGATATGTAACATTATATCTGGAATTTCGTACTAAGACTCGTATTTTGGCATCGAATACCCCCACCCCCTTCATTATCATAGTAATAGATTTTAGTACCACCAAACATTTATCGCTTTTTAAGGTAAGTAAATACGAATGTGCCAGAAAATTATTTACATATTTGAAAAGAACATCTAACAAGCTTTTCGCTGATATGTAACATTATATGTGGAATTTCGTACTAAGACCTGTATTTTGGCATTGACCCCCCCCCCCTTCATTATCATAGTAATAGAGCTTAATACAACACTATTTTGATCGCTATTTAAGGTAAGTAAATATGAATGTGCCATAAAATTATTTACATATTTGAAGGGAGCAATCAATATGCTTTTCAGTGATATGTAACATGAAAACTGGAATTTCGTACTAAGACCCGTATTTTGGCATTAAATACCCCCTCCCCTTCACAATCATAGTAATAGAGCTTAATATTACCACACTTTGATCGCTTTTTAAGGTAAGTAAATATGAATGTGCCATAAAATTATTTACATATGTGAAGAGAGCAATTAACAAGCTTTTCAGTGATATGTAACATTATATCTGGAATTTCGTACTAAGACTCGTATTTTGGCATTGAATACCCCCCCCCCCTTCATTATCATAGTAATAGAGTTTAATACCACACAACTTTGATCAATTTATAAGATAAGTAAATATGAATGTGCCATAAAATTACTGACATATTTGAAGAGGTTAATAAACAATCTTTTCTGTGATATGTAACATTATATCTGGAATTTCGTACTAAGAACCGTACTAAGAATCATAGTAATAGAGTTAAATACCACACTACTTTGATCGCTTTTTAAGGTAAGTAAATATAAGTGTGCCATAAAAGTATTTACATATTTAAAAAGGACAATTAACCAGCTTTTTACTGATATGTAACATTATATCTGGAATTTCGTACTAAGACCCGTATTTTGGCATTTAATACCCCCCCCCCCTTCATTATCATATGAATAGAGTTTAATACCACACAACTTTGATCGCTTTTTAAAGTAAGTAAATATGAATGTGACATAAAATTACTGACATATATAAAAAGGGTAATAAACAGGCTTTTCAGTGATATGTAACATTATATGTGGAATTTCGTACTAAGAACCGTATTTGGCATTGAATACCCCCCTTCATAATCATAGTAATAGAGCTTAATAGCACCAAACTTTGATCTGTTTTGAAGGTAAGTAAATATAAATGTGCCATAAAATTACTGACATATTTGAAGAGGTTTATAAACAAGCTTTTCTGTGATATGTAACATTATATCTGGAATTTCGTACTAAGACTCGTATTTTGGCATTGAATACCCCCCCCCCTTCATTATCATAGTAATAGAGTTTAATACCACACAACTTTGATCGATTTATAAGATAAGTAAATATGAATGTGCCATAAAATTACTGACATATTTGAAGAGGTTAATAAACAAGCTTTTCTGTGATATGTAACATTATATCTGGAATTTCGTACTAAGAACCGTATTTTGGCATTGAATACCCCCCCCCTCTTCATTATCATAGTAATGGAGTTAAATACCACACTACTTTGATCGCTATTTAAGGTAAGTAAATATGAATGTGCCATAAAATTATTTACATATTTGAAGGGAGTAATCAACAAGCTTTTCAGTGATATGTAACATTATATCTGGAATTTCGTACTAAGACCCGTATTTTGGCATTGAATACCCCCCCCCCCCTTCATTATCATAGTAATAGAGTTTAATACCACACAACTTTGATCGATTTATAAGATAAGTAAATATGAATGTGCCATAAAATTACTGGCATATTTGAAGAGGTTAATAAACAAGCTTTTCTGTGATATGTAACATTATATCTGGAATTTCGTACTAAGAACCGTATTTTGGCATTGAATACCCCCCTCCCTCTTCATTATCATAGTAATGGGAGTTAAATACCACACTAATTTGATCGCTATTTAAGGTAAGTAAATATGAATGTGCCATAAAATTATTTACATATTTGAAAGGAGTAATCAACAAGCTTTTCAGTGATGTGTAACATTATATCTGGAATTTCGTACTAAGACCCGTATTTTGGCATTGAATACCCCCCCTCCCGCCTTCATTATCATATGAATAGAGTTTAATACCACACAACTTTGATCGCTTTTTAAAGAAAGTAAATATGAATGTGCCATAACATTACTGACATATTTGAAGAGGGTAATAAACAGGCTTTTCGGTGATATATAACATTATATCTGGAATTTCGTACTAAGAACCGTATTTTGGCATTGAATACCCCCTTCATAATCATAGTGTTAGAGATTAATATCACCAAACTTTGATCGCTTTTTAAGGTAAGTAAATATGGATGTGCCATAAAATTATTTACATATTTTAAGTGAGCAATCAACAAGCTTTTCAATGATATGTAACATTATATCTGGAATTTCGTACTAAGACTCGTATTTTGGCATTGAATACCTTCATTATCATAGTAATAGATTTTAGTACCACCCAACATTTATCGCTTTTTAAGGTAAGTAAATACAAATGTGCCAGAAAATTATTTACATATTTGAAAAGAACATCTAACAAGCTTTTCGCTGATATGTAACAATATATGTGGAATTTCGTACTAAGTACCGTATTTTGGCATTGAATCCACCCGCTTCATTATCATAGTAGAAGAGCCTAATACCACCAAACTTCTATCTATTTTTAAGGTAAGTAAATATGAATGTGCCATAAAATTAAAAATGCCAAAATACGGGTCTTAGAACGAAATTCCACATATAATGTTACATATCAGCGAAAAGCATGTTAGATGTTCTCTTTAAATATGTAAATAATTTTCTGGCACATTCGTATTTACTGACCTTAAAAAGCGATAAATGTTTGGTGGTACTAAAATCTATTACTATGCTAATGAAGGGGGTGGGGGTGTTCAATGCCAAAATACGAGTCTTAGTACGAAATTCCAGATATAATGTTACATATCACAGAAAAGCTTGTTTATTAACCTCTTAAAAAATATCAGTCATTTTATGGCACATTCATATTTACTTATCTTACAAATCGATCAAAGTTGTGTGGTATTAAACTCTATTACTATGATAATGAAGGGGGGGGGGTATTCAGTGCCAAAATACGGGTCTTAGTACGAAATTCAAGATATAATGTTACATATCAGCGAAAAGCTTGTTGATTGCTCTCTTCAAATATTTAAATAATTTTCTGGCACATAAAGATTTACTTACCTTAAAAAGCGATCACATTTTGGTGGTATTAAGCTCTATTACTATGATAATGAAGGGGGGGGGGGGTATTTAATGCCAAAATACGGTTGTTAGTACGAAATTCCAGATATAATGTTAAATATCAGCGAAAAGCTTGTTGATTCTTTTCTTCAAATATATAAATAATTTTCTGGCACATTAAGATTTACTTACCTTACAGAACGATCAATGTTGGGTGGTACTAAAATCTATTACTATGATAATGAAGAGGGGGGGGGGGGTATTCAATGCCAAAATACGAGTCTTAGTACGAAATTCCAGATATAATGTTACATATCACTAAAATGCTTGTTGATGGCTCTCTTCACATATGTAAAAATGTTTATGGCACATTCATATTTACTTACCTTAGAAATAGATCAAAGTTTAATGGTATTAAGCTCTATTACTATGATAATGAAGGTGGGTGGATTCAATGCCAAAATACGGGTCTAAGTACGAAATTCCACATATAATGTTACATATCAGCGAAAAGCATGTTAGATGTTCTCTTCAAATATGTAAATAATTTTCTGGCACATTCGTATTTACTGACCTTAAAAAGCGATAAATGTTTGGTGGTACTAAAATCTATTACTATGCTAATGAAGGGGGGTGGGGGTGTTCAATGCCAAAATACGAGTCTTAGTACGAAATTCCAGATATAATGTTACATATCACTGAAAAGCTTCTTGTTTGCTACCTTCAAATATGTAAATAATTTTCTGGCACATCCATATTTACTTACCTTAAAAAGCGATCAAAGTTTGGTGATATTAAGCTCTAGTACTATGATTATGAAGGAGGGGGGCGGGTATTTAATGCCAAAATACGGTTCTTAGTACGAAATTCCAAATATAATGTTACATATCACTGAAAAGCCTGTTTATTACCCTCTTCAAATATGTCAGTAATTTTATGGCACATTCATATTTACTTACCTTAAAGAGGGATCCAAGTTGTGTGGTATTAAACTCTATTTATATGATAATGAAGGGGGGAGGTATTCAATGCAAAAATACAGGTCTTAGTACGAAATTCAAGATATAATGTTACATATCAGTAAAAAGCTTGTTAATTGTCCTCTTCAAATATGTAAATAATTTAATGGCACATTCATATTTACTTACCTTACAGAACGATCAATGTTGGGTGGTACTAAGATCTATTACTATGATAATAAGGAGGGGGGGTTCAATGCCAAAATACGAGTCTTAGTACGAAATTCAAGATATAATGTTGCATATCACTGAAATGCTTGTTGATTGCTCTCTTTACATATGTAAAAAATATTATGGCACATTCATATTTACTTACCTTAAAAATAGATCAAAGTTTGGTGGTATTAATCTCTATTACTATGATAATGAAAGGGGGTATTCAATACCAAAATACAGTTCTTAGCACGAAATTCCAGATATAATGTTACATATCACCAAAAAGCCTGTTTATTACCCTCTTCAAATATGTCAGTAAT
>CAKJPN010000004.1:0-202510 GCA_917208275.1 Patella pellucida
AAGTTTTTCTGTGGATTTCATGTCAAGAAGTCTACAAATTCTGCCAATTTTGAATAAAGCGAAAGATATACTTTTACATGTTTGAGACACAAAACTATCCATCGAGCAGTCAGAATCTAATGTCACTCCTAAATTCCGTACGGATGTGGACGGTGTGATGGCTTCGTCACCAACACGAATTGATTCGATCGTTTGTGAGTCATCAAAACGTGACTTAAAGTGCATAACTTCTGTTTTAGCATCATTGAGAACTAGTCTATTTCTGTACATCCATGATCTGATTTCATCTAGGCATGCTTCAACTGAAGCAGTTACACTGTCAGGACTTTTACATGCTATATAAACCTGTGTATCGTCCGCATATATCATGGATTCTAACCCGTGTCTGGCAATAATGTCTTCTATGGGAGAGGTATACAGGGTGAAAAGAGCAGGACCCAAAACTGTCCCCTGTGGTACACCACGCTTCAAGTATTGCCGCGTAGAAGTGTGACCATTTCCAATAACAACAGACTGACTTCTATCTCTAAGGTATGATGAAACCCATCCGAGAGCAATTCCAGATATGCCAAACCGATTTTGCAGCCGTGACAAGAGAATTTCATGATCCAAAGTATCAAAAGCAGCGCTAAGATCGAGCATCGATAGAATAACATGCGATCGCGAATCTAGGGCATTTACAATGTCACTGTGAACTCGTAGTAGTGCGGTTTCACAACTATGGTTAGGCCGATATGCACTTTGACACTTGGAATATAACGAATTGTCAGAGAGATAATTTTGTAGGCGGACCATAACAATTTTTTCAAGGATCTTGAACACAAAAGGCAAGTTAGACACTGGTCGATAGTTCTTAAGAATGTCTGGGTCCAAACCTGTCTTTTTAAGAAGTGGTCTCACTATGGCAGTTTTAAAAGTATCTGATACGACTCCTGTCAACAAGGATTCATTTACCAGGTCTGTAATGAAAGGTGCTAGGATATTCACATGCTTTTTCACCAGTTCTGTAGGCATTGGATCCAGTTCACAGGATTTAGAAGGCGCTGCTAAAATCAACTTTCTCACTTCTTCTAAAGAGGCTGGCTCGAAGACATCCAATCTTGAGTGACAGCTTTCTTTCTGTAATTCACTGGAGGTACTTGAGTCAAATTCTTCACATAATTTGTTGTTGTAAATGAGAGGGATATTCAGTCTCCCTTCCGATCAGGCAGGTTTCCCCCCCCCCCCCCCAAGTTCTTCAGTTTCTTCCTGCAGTAATGATCGAAATCATTCGCACGATTTGTGCCAAGGGCCAAATTGGAAAAAGTCCTCAGGCCTAATTTGCTACCCTTGTAAAATGACGCGATTATTATTATTATTATTATTATACACACTTTAGCTAAAACCCATTTCCTTTTTGTAGATCATTTTTGAAACGACAGGTAAGAGGTTGACTCGCTAACCGGGAGGTCCTGTGCTCAATCCCTTCGTTGGCCGAGAAAGTTCATCAGGATTATCCTCAGGATTATCCGATGTGGTTCACCCTTGTCAGTGATCCAGGATGATCGAACTGGCATGGAACAAAGTATAGTCATTCAGATGGAAAAAAACAAGGACCCGCGTACACATCAGCGGGTACAGCTGGCCCCCGGATCCATTCACTTGATTTGATAATTGTTTAGTTTTTGCAATGTCTGTTTTCTGTCTTGTCTGCAGGTTTATCTTGTAGACTTTTTGTTTGTTTTTTTTTGCGTGTAGTGCAGTCCTCCTGCATTTACTATTAAGAGAACATTAGACAGTTGGAACTCGATATAAGAGTAGGCCGTAGCGCCGCTGTCTGGGAAAAATTTTTCCTCATAGCACACTATATGACATATGTCTGTCTTCATTAGCCCAGTCAGAGCAGAACAGCAGGATGTTAAAACCCATTTCATTTCAATTCACTTTGAACCCACAGAAACTGCTGTTCCCTTGTCCGCTCGAATCAAAGAACTAGGAATATAGTGCTAAAGTTTTACCATCAGATAACGCCCGATGTTTGTCATCTTCCTGAAGCGACGGCCGCGAGTTTCACAACATCTAACCCTTGCTCTGGGCAATTCTTGAACTTTTATGCTTGCTGTGTATACAAGTGACTAATTAGCATTGTCCAATCAGAGGTCGTGACACATAAAACACTCTTTCGCTGAGAACAAACTGGCACGCAATAAGACCACTCACCACCCAATAAAGGACAATCAACTCAGCATGCAATAAGGAATTCGCTGATCACGTGCTCTGTATGGGCTAATCCCAGCCCTTGATAAATAAAATAAATTGAAAGCAGTTTATTTTTAGTAAACCAAATCTGATTGGATCACGGTTGGGGTCGGTACCCAATCAAATTTAGTGCCGGAAAATGCAGACTGTTGAGTGAAGGGCTTGATAAGGTGTATGTAGTTAAGGCGAGATCAAGCCTTCTACTGAAGATGGATGTTTGTAAACAATTTTTAGTAGAAAAGTTTTCGGATAAGAATATGATATCATGTTTTTATCTTGAGCCACTGATGTAACGCCATCTTTGTTCCCGAACTCACACGCCCTTTGTTATCCTCCGATTTTTGAAGTCTTTTGAATAAAAGTGACAAATCCAAGTCAGTTTCAATTTGTTGTTTATTATCATCAATCACCAAGGCACTGAAAAAAAACAAAACAGGAAGAATAAGTAAAATATATGTATCAGTCGGTACCAGGCCTGTAGCCAGGAAGTTGTTTTGGGGGGGGGGGGGGCAAAGACGTTTTCGGGAGGGCCAACTAGCATGGGCATCTGCATGAATTTGCTGTAAATGCCAATTTTCTTGTGATATTGTGGGGGCAAGACTCAGTATTGGGAGGGCAGTTGACCCCCCCGTGCCACCCCCTGGTTACGGGCCTGGTGGGTTCCTGACAAGATGAAGCCTAAGGCCTCACTGTTTACCTATATATGTTTGACAGGGTGGGGCGAATGGTTAATGCATGAGCGTTTGATCATAAGGTATGTCATTGAGCCAAGTGGTGTGGTTTCGATTCTCCACTTGTACGTGACAAGCAGTAAGGTCGCCTGTCCAACCTTCTGGGTTTTCTCCGGGTCTTCCGGTTTCCTCCCACTGCTAAAGACACCAACGCACAAGAGAATTATTGAAAGAATGATCACCCTTTCTATTCTTTAATTAAACAGGAATTATGGAAGAGCTAAATCTGCTTAGGGGCCTTCCATAAAGTATGTACGCTCAAAATGGGTAAAATTCAGACCCCCCTCCCCCCCCCTGTACGCTCCTGTACGTACGTTTTGCCAATTAATTTACGCACCTGTACGGTTTTGGCGTGACCCCCCCCTCCCCCCTTCAAGCAAATGTACTTTATGGATGGCCCCTTATTGCAGGTCTTTCTTTAGGCCTTAAATGTTGTATAAATTATTAATTAGACATTAATTAACATGACAAGACCATAATCAACCCACGATGTCATCACATGCCTCTGATTGCAAATAGATAAGAACGGTTTGGCCATTTAATGATTTAATTTAACAATTAATAGTCTGGCTGAAGGGGGGCATTGCCACCCAAGCTGTGAATTTATGAGACCAAGTTTTTCTAGACCAGTTTTTCGCGTAGGTTCCGAATCTGGGCGGTGAACATTCGTGTGAGGGGGCGTTTTCGAGATATGGGGGGTCTAATGTCTATGTATCGGTGTGTGTAGGGGGGTGGGGTGGGCATGGTGTATAAGAAGCGAGGCTAAGATTCGAATGACCAGTACTGTAGTCAGATGTATGCACACATCTTGTCAAAATTACAACCATTGATAACTTTGCTCAAAATAACGTAATTTGAATGAAATTTTCAATCTATTCATTTTGCATTATCTATTTTGGATATTTATAGCGAGAACGGCCAGCTCTTTAGCTCTTCCATAATGACCCTTTAACATCCAGCCTGTGTACCTGATATTTTATACCTTGTGCCAGATATAATAATAATAATGATAATGTGAGTATTTATAATGCGCTATATCCATCAACTAAGTTTCTGCTCAAAGCGCTACACAATTAATATCCCGGTCTCTAGGATACAAGTCAAGCCTGATTACCTCCCTTTACAGCTGAGCTCTTTAAATCTTAGAAAGAGCCCCAACATATGCTGCCCAAGGAGCCCAACAGTTTTTTGTGTAATACATGAACCATCCTACCGGTACCCATTTACAGCTGGGTAAACTGGAATGCAGAGATGAAGTGTCTTATTCAAGGACACAAGAATCGACACACAATTCGGGTCTCGAACCTGCAACCGTTAGGTCACAAATCCTACTCTCTAACCATTGGTGACAGGTACAATATATTCAAAATTGACTCAATTGAAAATAATTCGTACCTGACACTTTCAGGTATATTTTCAGGCATCTTTACCCGATTGCTTTAGGTACATATGGAGGGATCTTTACTTCGATTGTTTCAATGGGCGCCCTCGCTAGAGATAAAGGGACATAATTCCATAGAGGAGCCAGTCCCACGTGACCTCATTATATACCGCCCAGCATTGTTTTCCTGTACATTCAATACAAACTGATGTGTTGATAAACGTTAATTTTTGTCTTTAATGTGGAATTAAATTCCTATACGTCGAAACACGGTCCTCTTAACATCAAAAAGGTCACATGGAACCGCTATTTTACCGGCGACCAGGCCCGAAGCCAGAAACCAAAATTTAGCCGACAGGGGGGGGGGGGGTTGCGAGGAAGATAAATTTCAGACGACAAAAAATTAATGAACAAAGGTCATCGCCGACTGCCGTAAGCAGAAGGAGGGGAGAGCACGAAAATTAGAAGCTGAGAGTGAAATTAGGCCTCTATGACATGCAGGTGGCGAATGTGTCGCAAAATTAAGAGTTTCCAGCTGACATTAACTATCTATCGGCCGAATTTGAGAGGATATGTCGTACTAAAACTCTCTCCTGGCGAAAATGCGAGATAGCTAACCAGCGATTTTTTTCCGACGCAGACAGAAATATTCCGCCCCCTCAGCCCCCCGACTAGCCTCGGGCCTGCTGGCCACATCTTGTGGGAATTCCTTCAGCGAGGACGCCCATTGTATTTTGAGGAGGTGGCTTCCCCACAATTTGAGACATATAGGCAGATCATTCACACGATCTGTGCCAAGGACCAAATTGGAAAAAGGCCTCAGGCCTAACCTGCTACCCTTGTAAAATGACGCGATTATTATTTGAGACACATAAAAAGATAACGTAAATGTTCCGGTATATTTGAAGGTATTTTACCTGATAGTTCCAGGTATGTGTTCAGGTATTTCTATTTCTGTAGTCGTCTCCTCTCTAGATAAATCAATCACTTCAACTATTTCCTTATCCAGCCAAACACACGCATCGGTTTCATTAGCATCCATTTTAATTTGTTTATTTAATTCCGTTGAGGTTTGATTACGAATCTTTCCATACAAATAACAAACAACGTGATGTCGTTTAGGCAGCCCTATCTCTAACTTGGCTGGAAAACATGACTGCAAAATAAACATAGTATCGTTTAGGTAGCCTTATCTCTAACTTGGCTGGGAAACATGACTGCAAAATAAACATAGTATCGTTTAGGTAGCCCTATCTCTAACTTGGCTGGGAAACACGACTGCAAAATAAACATGGGAAACACAACTTCAAAATGTACATCAGGGCTATATAAAAGTTGAATATGTGCCTGCGCACAAACTTGAAAATGTGCCTGCAGGCTCATGCTGAAATACTGTAGGAGAGTATTCAATTGCCAGGTATATAGTATGATTGTGCAGCTTCAAACAAGTTCATTAAATCCTTTTATTTTACATGATTGACGTGACGGTAATAATTTTTTTTTTTTAAAATTGTGCCTGCAAATTCTTTTTTAAAGCAAATGTGCGTGCGCACAGCATGTGCGCGGAAATATCGATGCCTGACGTACATACACAAAATATTTATAGCTGGTATAGGCATTGGCATGTTTCACATCACACAATATGTAAATTTGTACACTATGATCATGTAATTTTTCATACAATACTTAAAGCCCCAATACCACTCTTGCTGTAATTGAATAATTCCACTCTCATCCGAGCGCCCGAAGGGCGCGAAGGATGAGAAGAATTATATGAATATATAGCCCGAGGGCTCGAGGATTTATGATTGCATGTTTCTTGTGACGTCACTAGAATATGCACTAAATTCAACGTTTAAAGTAAACAAAACTCACACGTGCGTGTGTATATAACCATCACGTGTCCCCAGATCAGGGTATATAAACAGTAATCTATCCATCATCAATGTCTTTTTAAAGTAAAGTGTAACCATAAGTGGACAACCAAATGAATAATATAGCCAAGGGAGGACAGAGGGAGGGAAGATAAATCCTCGAGCCCTCGGGCTATATATTCATATAATTCTTCTCATCCTTCGCGCCCTTCGGGCGCTCGGATGAGAGTGGAATTAAATTCCACTATAGCCCTTCGGGCTTCTCCGATTTATGATTGCATATTTAAAGGGTTGGTCACTTAGTAACATTAAACAACACTTAACACTTAAAGTAGTTAAATAATTTTAATACTGTAAATCATTTATCAGTGAAAACATAATCTTGAAACACTGTACTTGCTTCTGTAACCTCTTCCCTCTTATAATATTTAAAAAACGTCTGCTCATTCTTCCAGCTGGCAGTCTCTAGCAATTCTGAAATTGGACAGCCCGACAAATAAGCTTTAGAAGTCGAAGCTCCTCTCATAGAATGGGCAGAAAAAACAGAAGTATTAATTCCAGCAAGGGCCATAGTTTCTTTAATCCACCTGCTTATGGTAGAAGCAGAAATACAGTTAAAAGTTACATAAGACACAAAGAGTTGCTTAGACTTTCTTCTGCTTTTAGTGGACTTCAAATATTGTCTTAGAGTAAAACATGGACAAATTTTTGTGTTTTTGAAACTTTTAATTTTAATTAGTTTTAATGGATTGGAGGCCTTGGTTGTTTTAAGGACCTTATCTGTGATCAAAGTTATACAGAAACCACTATCAATCAGACCATTAATAGTGAGAGCCGTAAGAGTCTGACATCTATGGGCTGAAGCGAGACCTAATAAGGCCACTGTTTTATATGTTAATAGTCTCAGAGGTAAATCCTCCAAAGGAAACAAAGAACTTAAATATTTCAATAAAATTGAAACATCCCAAGTAAAAGTGTACTTGGGTTTAGGCGGATTTTTGTCATACAATCCTTTCATGAATCTTGAGACTAGTGGCTAATTTTTCAGAGTAATTTTGCCTAAAATTTGCAAAGTCTGTGATATCGCAGATCTATGAATATTGACCACACTGTAGGAACGATGGTCTGATAAAAAACTCAAATAATTGATAACATCAATTACAGATGGATCCAACGGATCAATTTTCCTCTGAATACTCCAAAAACACCATCGTTTCCAGGCAAGATCGTATTGTTTATTGGTACCTGCTCGCCAAGATCCAATAATGAGGTCTCTAGACTTGTCTGAAAGTCCTTTGTTAGAGAGATATTGCCTGATACAAGGCAAGCGGTTAGGAACATGTGTTTGCCCCTTAAAGGATGAAGGCAATTGTTGTGTGCTAAACGAAGGAGGTCTTTCCTGAGAGGTAGAAGCACTGGTTCGGCGATCAACATGGAAAGTAAAGTAGGGAACCATACCTGGGACGGCCAAGCTGGAACTATTAATATACCCATCAAGACACAATCTTCCTTCATCTTGGAAAGCACTATTGGTAAAATACTGAAAGGTGGAAACATATAGGGATGATAATTAGACCATGAAATTGAAAAAGCATCAAAAGCAACTGCAAAAGGGTCAGGGTCCCAGGAAACATAGCAATCTATCTGTGCATTTATTCTGGATGCAAAAAGATCCACATCTGGCAGAAAAAATCTATTACAAACTTTATTAAATATATATTTGTTAAGTTTCCACTCAGTTGAATTAGAAAAAACTCGAGACAATCTATCAGCTGTCTGATTCTCTTTGCCTGGTAAATGTTTAGCTGACAAAAAAATGCTTCTCTTATAACACCACAACCATATTTCTTTAGTAATGGTAAATAATGGATCACTTGATCCCCCTACATTATTTATATATGAGACAGCAAACCATACTATCGGACAAAATTGAAACGTGCTTCCATTCAATAATTGAGGAAAAACACTGTAAGCCATACAAAATTGCCAATAGCTCCAGTGCATTAATATGCTGCTTTGATTCAGAAAGATTCCAAAGGCCATTAGCCTGAGAGTTTCCTAACACTACACCCCAACCAGTAAGGGATGCGTCGGTTTTCATTGTTATGGCAATTTTGGGTGGTTGAATAAAAACCCCATTAAAAGACTTGACACTATTATACCACCAGAGCAATTCCGATCTCATCTCTTCATTCAAAGATATAGCTGCATCATAATTAAAATTACTGCACGCTAAAGCCACATTCTTTTGTCTATCCAGGAAATGAATAAATAGTGGCGCGACTAAAACAGCTGTCCTTGTAAAGGAACACAGCCCAATAAATGAAGCAATTTTACGAATGGTCAATTTAGGTGCAAGAAGAATATTATTTGCAAGTGATCTAATTTTATCAATTTTTTCAGGAGTTAAAGACACGGTATAGGTCTCAGTATTGATAAGAAAGCCGAGAAAAACTAATTCCTTACTAGGTGTAAAATGTGATTTTTCTTTATTAACAGAAAACCCTAACTTATTAAAAAGGTTGGCGGCTTTATTAGTTGCTAACAGACTTTCCTGTTCATTATCAGCAGCAAAAATAGAATCATCTATAAAATAGGAACACACAATGCCTTGACCACGAAGACATGCAAATATAGGCTTCAGGGTTTTAGTAAACACTCTAGGCGCCGACGAAATCCCAAACGGCAAACATGTGAATTCATACAGAACATCTCGCCAAACAAATCGAAGGTATTTTCTATGACCTTTAAAAATAGGGATTGAAAAATAAGCATCGCTGAGATCAATAGATGCAAGATAATCATTAGGTTTAATCATTTTCAATGTAAAGGCTAAAGTTTCCTGTTTAAAATGCTCATATGCAATAAACTCATTTAAATATCTCAAATTAATGACTGGTCTAAATTTGCCATTCTTTTTCTCTACTAAAAAAATATTTGATATAAATTGGTCAGAGTCAGATTTAAAGACATGAACAATGGCGTTTTTTGCTAGTAAAGTCGAAACCTCAGCATCAATTAAGTCCATTTGCTCCTCATTAAAGGGAGGCGAACCCGGAATGGAAAACTGAACTGGTTTAGATATAAAATCTATTTGATAGCCTTGTACAATATCAAGAATCCATTGATCAGAAGTTAAATTACACCAATTATGGTAAAATTTAGATATGTTACCAGCAGTAAAATCAGTACTTACTGAATTATTTATTGGTATTGCTGTTGGTACTGTTGATATTGATTTTGGAATGGTCTCTGACCCCTTCCTCGTACTCTCCCCCTGCTTGTATAGGGTCTTACCCTGAAGTTTCCTCTCAGGTCCTGAGGTCTTCTGTTCTGGAAACCCTGTCCTAAAAAAGATCTCCTATTAGACCTAGGATTCAAACGTCCTGACAAATTGAGAGAGGATGAAAGCCTATTAGATTGATCAATCTCCTTCATTCTGTTGGCAACATCAGGCCCAAAAAGTGTTTCTCCTACAGGTCTTGTTGTTGAGCAAAGAGGGTGATAACGTCTACTCATAAATTTCTTAAGAAATATCCGACGTCTAAGGGAAAGTTCTAATATGCTATTGCCTAAAGTAATAATTGAATCCACCAGGGTATTTTTAAATTCCTGGTTATTAGACTTGGGTAGTAAACCTAGTAAGGGGGCAATGCCCAGGCCTATTAATTTTTGCACTTCCTGTAGTGAATTATCCTGCGCTTGAGCAGGTCTGGGCAATACCTGCCAAATATCAGGTTCAACCAGAGGAGGCTGTAACCTCTTACAATTCTCAGGGACTGGATATTTTGTTACCAATTTGTTAACCTCTATTTTTTTTGAAGTCGCAATATTGACTAAATTAACCAAATTGTCACCAACGGGCTTGCCATAAAAGTCATTGCCCTGAAAAATTTTAGGCACATCAAAAGAATCTGATTCAGTCGGTTCCTCTTGGAATTCGTCATACATGGATTGCGGGTCAACAATATCTAATACTGGTTCATTATAATCATCACCATCATACATTTCAGTTGCATTACAAGAAGTAGATGGGCCTGTATCTGATTTATTGACATAAACCTCTTGTTCCCCCATATTGAATTGTAAAAACTCATTTACGGCTGCCAGACTCTGTTTTATTTGATCAAATTCGGTCCTATCAATGAGAACATTATTATTATTATTCGGTGCATCATAATTATAACCAAAACTATTATTAGAAATAGGTACAGGAATATCAATATGCTGATTAGGATTGCTTGTGACAGTAGCACTAGGTGCAGGCCTAAGATTATTTTTTTCTAAAAGTAGAATGCAAAACATTAGTATGACAACTACTAGTGTTAGAATTAGATTGCTTGGTATTACACTGAGTGACCTTGGCAATATTGGGAGCTTTTTTAATAGTTATTCTGGGTGCGATCTTCTCAGCCGACTCGACAACAGTCGGATCAATCACACTAACTAAATCACCTTCAATTTTGCGACTTTTGGGGTTTTTGATCGTCTTTATAGATGTAATTTTACCTTCCTTTCGTTTTCTGGTATTCACCGGAGTTTGTTTACATTCATTCTTGGTAATACTACTTCCGGGGAATCCGATAGAAACATTGCTGACGACAGCCGTGTTTTCATTGGACGATTGATGGTTAAGGTCGTCATCAAAACCAAAATTATTAAGATCCAAAGGATCATAATCAATTATTAGATCGTTGTTATTAGATGGTATGTGACCATCCTCAAAATTATCCATATCTGCTTGTAATTATCAACCCAACGGATTGATAGCGATAAATACAAAAATAAGGGACAAATCAACGATAAGTCCACGATCGCTTACAACAATGATAAAAAACTAGAATATGGATAATAAAACTAAAAGGTAAACGAATCAGCGATTCTGAAATATGAACCAACGGAACGTACGTAGTGCAATGGTCTAGGATCAACAAGAAAAAAGACATTGATGATGGATAGATTACTGTTTATATACCCTGATCTGGGGACACGTGATGGTTATATACACACGCACGTGTGAGTTTTGTTTACTTTAAACGTTGAATTTAGTGCATATTCTAGTGACGTCACAAGAAACATGCAATCATAAATCGGAGAAGCCCGAAGGGCTATAGTGGAATATAATATGTTCCAATCTTTATTCTGGTCAACAATTTGTACTATTTTACAATATTCCAATTAAAAAAATGATACAAATTTCATCTTAACACACCTAATTTTAAAAAATGGAAAAATTCAACTACATGCCGTAACATGGTTTGAAAAGCCTTACGTAGGCACTTTCAAATGCAACTTGGATTTAAACATATTTTTGAACCCTCTGGACAAGTAAGATAGGTTGTAATGGATAATTTACACAACAGGTAGGACACTTAAACATCTTGTAGTTAGAATTAGGCTAATTTTGTTTTCTGGAACTGTCAAGCCAGCAAGAGTGTTATTGTCCCTTTAATTTTTCACAACTTAAATCCATGCTATAATATACTCTAATTTATTACTTTCCCATGAAATTATGAAAACAAAATCAGATTATCAACGTAAGATAATCTCACAGCTTTGATTCACATTAAAAAGATTTGAGCAAAGGTACTGTACATGTTTCTTATTTACAACGCCATTGGCCGAGAAAGTTCATCTCAATTTTTGGGCGTGATTTCCCCTTGTCAGTGATGCAGAAGGACAGCTGCCAAGTCGTTTGGATGGGACAAAAAACCGAGGTCCCGTGCACACATTGGCGTGCACGTAAAAGAACACTTGGCAGTTGGAATTCAGTTGCTGCCCGGGCAAAAATTTCCTCATAGCACACTGTATGGCGTATGCCAGTCTTCCATTAGCCCAGGTTAGGAGCTTAAGAGTAGGACGTTAAACCCAATTTCATTCATTCATTCATTCTTATTTACAACGCACATTATCTGTAAATAATGACGAATGCTGATAAATTCTCAATTCATCATATATTTGTAAAATATTAAACAGAATTGTACAAGGCTATTAATTCTCTGTACCGAGTCACCTATCTTAATCTTGCGTACATGAACGGAACGGAACAGATTTACCCAGCGCTAACCTTCAATAATATTTAAGTTTACAAAGTATTAAATATGATGATCAGACTTGAATCTTTAGTTTAAATATGGTGATCGAGAATCTTATATAAGGTATGTTGAGGGAACACTTTTCCAAACTTTGCCCAAATATTCATACCTGTTTTCCATTGGCATACATGTAAAAGACTCCTTGGCAGTTGGAATTCAATATAAAAGTGGGCCATATAGCCGTTATCTTGGAAAAGTTTCCCTCATAGCACACTGAATGTTGAATGCCTGGCCATCTTCATCAATTTCATTTCATTTCATTTCAGCACCCCTCAGCCACCCCCACCCCCATCCATAAAATATTAAAACACAATATTTTTCTAGTTACCTCCCATAGTGTTAAAATCTTCAACGGTTGTTGCATAAACTGATCAGGCTCTAGATGTAAACCCACTTCTTCTTCTAATTCTCTAAGTCCTGCTTCTACAAGCTACAAGTACATTTTCAATACACAATATCTTTTAGATACGAAATTTAATCATTTTTGGACCGAGATTTCTTTTAGAGATTCAATTTTCCCTGTATTGTAGTTTGTTAGGAAATCCTAACACCGCGATCAGGGCATTCCTTACACCGCTACCAGGGCATCCCTCACACAACGATCAGGGTTTTCCTCACACCGTGATCAGGGATTCCTCACATCTTGATCAGGGGATTCCCCACACCACGATTGGGGGATTCCTCACACCATGATTGGTGAATTCCTCACACCACGATCGATGGATTCCTAATTCCTTATATGTATAAAAGTAATAGTTTAAATGAATCAAGGATGAATTAAACATGCAATTTACTTACTGATTCATTTTCTTCTACATGTCCACCTAAAATAAACATAAATAATGAATTATTATCCATCTAAAATATACATAAATAATGAATTATTATTCACCTAAAATATACATAAATATTGAATTATTATTCACCTAAAATATACATAAATAATGAATTATTATTCACCTAAAGTATACATAAATAATGAATTATTATTCACCTAAAGTATACATAAATAATGAATTATTATTCACCTAAAATATACATAAATATTGAATCATTATTCACCTAAAATATACATAAATGATGAATTATTATCCATCTAAAATATACATAAATGATGAATTATTCACCTAAAATTTACATAAATAATGAATTACTCCTAGTCTTTAAAAAATTCATCATAGATCTGGTAATAATAATATAAATAACGGTGAGAAACTAACCTGGCGGTACCCATATACTAGGGAATGTACGAACCTGGCGGTACCCATATACTAGGGAATGTACGAAGATGTGACGCCCTTCTGGACAGTAAAACTTTATCATCGCTTGATTCTACTAATACCGACACACCCACATTTATTCCTCGTTCCTTGGTCTCCTCCGATATTTCCGAAGCTTGGTTCGGAGATAAATGATGAAAGGGACAAAATGGGGGATGCTTTGAAAGAAAAAAAAGATATGATGCAAATTAAACAATGATAGGTTGTCAGGCAACGGAATCTATTCCAACAAAACCTAATAAGTTGTCGAAGTAACTCGGAACAATTGAATTCTTATGATGTCTGGGAATTAATTAATCGGTTGTTATTCTTATTCAGCGGGTTGTGACCGAGTGGTTAGCATGTGCGCGTTGGTTAGCGCATGCTGTATCATAAGGTCTGTCATTAAGTCAACTTGTGTGGTTTCGATTTCCTGATAGTACGTGACAAGGAGTAGGGTCACCTGTTTTCCTCCGGGTCCTCCGGTTTCCTCCCACTGCTAAAGACCCCTATGGGCAAGCGGATTATTGAAATAAAATTAAGCCACATGTTAGTCCCAAAATGAACTAGATTTAACCTACATATAATTGAGCCGACTGTGCTGTTGTCGTCTGCTTGCTGTCCGATATAATTAGTTTATTATCAATCAGTTCAACAAATATCTCCATCCTTGTTTCTCCAGTCGTAACAAAATAATCTATAATACACTGAAAAACACAAGACAATCTTAGTAAAACACTGATTCTTGTTTTACTTGTCTTTACTACATCACTAGCCTGATCGGGCGGGAGACCGAATATCCCTCTCACTTACAACGATTAAGTTCTTGCTCTGAGCTGGGATTGAACCCTCGCTGCATTGGTGAGAAGCCGCCTCTCTATCACTGCGGCTATCCGACCAGCACTGTATGATTGGGATGGGAAGAGAATAGAGAAGTATAGAAGGTATCAAAAAACATGTTTTGTAATTAGTATAGGCTACTGTTTTGTAATGCGTTTCTACTCCGTTTCACTGTTATAATAATAATTATAATAATAATAATAATCTCGTCATTTTACAAGGGTAACAAATCATTATAGGTATCTTCTTTGATTGGCATTTAGTAATTGAACATAATAACACAAGGTACAATTTTATGGATACACAATTACTGAGTTTGATACTAAGCGACATTGATCTAAGGTGCTAAGTTTTATTTGGATTTGATTATTGTCTTTGATGCATTATTATTGTTGTTGCATATTCTGTATATATTTACCCACATTCATATTTTTTTATCTTTTGGTTGATAAAACGTCGCTTAGTATCAAACTCAATAATTGTGTATCCATAAAATTGTACCTTGTGTTATTATAGGTATCATAAAAACAATTACATTTAGTATACTGTTTGTAATCCGTTTCTACTTTGTTTTACATTTATTTGTCATACACACAATGACTAAATAAAGTTTTTTGATTTTTTTAAATGGAAGCAGAATAAAAACTCAACAAAATTCTTGAAGTATACTTAAGTGTTTTTGACTAAAATCGTCAATTTAGGACTTAAAATGTAAATCAACTAGTTTAGTGTCTGTTCTCAAACAGAGCTAAGTTTAGTATACAGATTCTTTTATCTGTAGAATAAAAGAAATCTAGTTAAAGCTGTTTTCCATGAATCATGGTATGGGGTTTAATGTCTTGTTAATTAAATAGAGATAGACATATGAGAGTTGGCAGAATTTTGCCCCAGCAGCGGCATTTCAGACTACTCATCCAATATCTCATATGAAATCCTCTTGATTTCCAAAAGAGTGATAACTTTAATTTTTTTAGCGAACTGCAATGTATCTTGTTATGCGAGGTGCAAAGGGTTTTCTTGCAGTGGGGTGCACATAGTTTTCTTGTTATGTGATGTGCACACGGTTTTCTTGTTATGTGAGGTGCGGATGGTTTCTTGTTATGTGAGGTGCGGATGGTTTCTTGTTATGGGAGGTGCACACGGTTTTCTTGCAGGTACACACCATTTTCTTGCAGTGAGGTGCACATCGTTTTCTTTCGGTGAGGTGCACACAGTTTTCTTATTATGCTTTTGCTATTGTTATTGTCTTACCAACCTGTGTAAACCTTCCTGCTGACAAATTTTCACATTTTTTAAAATGGACAAGAATATTCTTCCCTGTTGAAGCCATTACAAACCCGTCTGTGAAATATCATCAATCAATCTCAGAAATAATTGATTGTGTTACTGGTCTGGGTATTCAAGAATTCAAATTCCTGAAAATAAATAAAATAAAAGACTGTTAAAAACATATTGTTCATATTAATATTTGATGGTCATTTGACAAGGAGTAGGTCGCAGTCTCAACGGTCAGCATGTACGTGACAAGGAGAAGGTCGCAGTCTCAACGGTCAGGATTCTCAGTATATACGTGACAAGGAGAAGGTCGCCTGTCCAACCTCTGTCCTGAAAAATGACGATGGAACTGGCAGGGTGGAACACACCACGTCACTGTGATAAAAGCCATCATTCTGTCAGTGAAGGTGACTTATTGTTTAAGAGAGAGAAATGGGGTTGAACATGACCACTCAACACGAACTAGGTCATTGCGGGACTAACATGTTTTTAAAAATTTTCTTCAAATAATTCACTTGCGTGTATGGGTCTTAAGCAGTGGGAGGGAGCAGGAGGACCTGGAGAAAACCCACGAGGTTGGAAAGGTGACCCCACTCCTTGTCACGTACAACCAGGGATTCGAAACCACACCAGTTGACTCAATGACAGGCTGTATGATACAGCGCACACGTAATTTGTGTGATTATTGACATTTAAATGAGATGTGCAGTCAGTGTAGGGCGTCGGCTACTAATTAGTTAGTTAGGTTAATGAGTTGGCCTAGCAAACAGGTAGATTAATTAGTTGGCCTAGCAACCAGGTAGGTAAATCTGTGCTGGATATTTCCACTGCAGTCACTAAACGATACATAGCCTTAAGACTAACTTAAAAACATACTTATTTCAAACATATTTTAGAACTGTTTTGTTGTGTAATGAAGCGCTATATAAATCGAATAATAATAATTGTAATTCATACTCAGGTCAATATTAACCAAGAAAACCTCCCGATAAATGAATAATTAATATTTTTAATCCAATAGATGTCAAAGAAATAAGACCGGTTTATATACATAAATTGCCAATTTGGAAAACAATGTGCATTGTTGGAGAGAGGGGGAAAATATTACGAGGAGCGACCATTGCTTTGCATGGGATTTCTCTGATCAAATTTTGAAAAACGCCGATTCTACGTTAAATTTAGTGATGGGTTATATTTCATATGATGTGATAGAGACACAGATAGTTGATGCACTAAAATTAACGTAAAATCGGCGTTTTTCGAAATTTGGTCAGAGAAATCCCGTGCAAAGCAATGGTAGCTCCCTGTAAGTTCTCTCAGCTCTCTCCCACAATGCACATTGTTTTCCAAATGGGGGATTTATGTATAGTCCGGGCAAAGTCACACTCGACAACTCATCCCAAAGACAACTCATCCCAATAAAAGACAACTCATCCGAAGTCAAAAGACAATTCATCCCAAGTCAAAAGACAATTCATCCCAAGTCAAAAGACAATTCATCCCAAGTCAAAAGACTTTATATAATAAAGTGTAATATTTAATAAAGTGTAATATTTAATAAATTGTTGATGTAATAAATTCATACATAAATGTATAATTTAATAAATTGTTGACGTAATAAATTCATATATTAGTGATTAATTTGTGGTATTTATTTGTAACTTGAATTCAAAGTCACTTATATTTGTTGGGATGAGTTGTCTTATAACCTGAGTCTCTCTCTACCAATAAAGTTTGGATGAATTGTCTTTTGACTTGGGATGAGTTGTCTTTTGACTTGGGATGAGTTGTCTTTTATTGGGATGAGTTGTCTTGGGATGAGTTGTATTTGGGATGAGTTGTCTGGATATACCATATAGTAGCCTATCTACTACTACTAGTAGTATAGTAACCCTACTCTGTATGAAAGTTGTTTATGTTTTGTATCGCGTAATTCTACATGAAAATAGTGTTGGATTTTTATAAATTTGTGTTGGATGCAGGTCAGAAATATACGGGTCAAATTCTAAAATACAGGACCTGTCTGAATCCATGTGTAACTACAGGCGTACAGGTCACACGTGAAATGTAGGTCAGAAACGAGATAAATGACTCTCGTGTCTCTAGTTAGTGGTTGAATGAATAAATTACAACAATAATCAGTTTTAGACAAGATTGATTAATTAGTACATACAAGACCCTTCCGTTCTTACATACTCGTACAAATAGCAGTAGGCCAAATCGTTGTAGCCTAGTATTAGGCTGTTGTCAAGTGTCAACACTACACTACACGATCTAACCTTTCACAAGATGCTTTACTGTTACTGCAGTTACCTCCCTTAAATAGGATTGACCCCACCCAGTTAATACGGTTTAGAAAATATCCCAGCAAAAAGAGCGTCTTTTTATTTATGGTATCCTGTTTTGAACTTTTAACACTGGTGTTATGGTTTCATTCGGTATCCAGTTTAACTTTATCATTTTTTAGTGTTTAGTTAAAGAGAGAGGGGGGGGATGGAAGAGAGAGAGAGAGAGAGAGAGAGAGAGAGAGAGAGAGAGAGAGAAAGAGAGATCATTTCGGGGCTAACATATGGTTTAATTTATTTCAATAACTAGCTTGCGCGTGGGAGGAAATCGGAGTAACCGGAGAAAACCCACGAGGTTTGGACAGGCGACCCTAACTCCTTGCCACGTACAACACGGGATTCGAAACCACGCCAGTTGACTCAATGACAGGCTTTGTGATACAGCGCGCGCACGTTTTACATTCAGACACCCAACATAAATAATCTACACACAGCGGTTATATTTTATTTATTTAATTATTGGTGGTACTTTTTACCGGAGACCACCGCCTACTACTGCCAACCACAGCCGACCACCGACGACCAAATGCTTTTTACCGCCGACCAAATGCTTTTAACCGCCGATTTATTGTTGCTGAAATTAGAGGCCTATGGTCTATCAAAACCTTCACTAAACCTACTTCATAGTTACCTAACAAATAGAAAACAATGTGTAAAACTAGATCAAAATATAAGTGGTATGCAAGATATTTTCAAAGGGGTACCCCAGGGATCCATACTTGGCCCAATAATGTTTAATATATTCATAAACGACTTGTTCTTTTCTGTAAAAAAAAACCTGTAATCTGTATAATTATGCAGATGACAATACTTTATCCAAATCTGATAAATCCTTAGAAAATGTTATTTCAGCTTTGGAGAAAGACAGTAATCATCTTATTGCATGGTTTTCAGCGAACAAAATGCAAGCAAACCCAGAAAAGTTCCAAGCGATTGCTATTGGTAAAAAAAACACATGGCGAAAATATTGTATTTGATTTAAATGGTATCTCTATCTCATGTGTAGATGAAGTTAAACTATAAGGGGTTACTATTGACTTCAAACTAAATTTCAATACACATATATCAATTATCTGTAAGAAAGCCTCCAGGCAATTAAATGTCCTGAAAAGAATTGGGAAACATTTAAACAGACTTGGTAAACTTACCATCTATTATTCTTTTATCATGTCAAATTTTAGTTACTGTCCGTTAACTTGGCATTTCTGCGGAGAGCAAAACACTAAAAAAATTGAAAAAATCCAAGAACGTGCGCTTCGCTTTATTTACGACGATTATAAAAATTCTTTGGAAAAATCACAACTACCATCTCTTAAAACCCGTCGTATGCGCACTATTGCCTTGGAGACCTTCAAGATAATTAATAAGAAAAGCCCTATATATTTATACAAGATCTAGTTATAATTAAAGAACATTCTTATAATTTCAGATATGCAAATACTGCTGAGGTACCCAGACCCAAAACCTCATCATACGGCAAAAATCTTTCAGGTATGAGGCAGCACAAATATGGAACTCTCTCCCAAATGAGGCCAGAGTTATGAACTCTTTTGACCAATTCAAAAGCTATATAAATAGCTGGTGTGGGGGTCAAAAATGTAAATGTAGCGCTTGTCGTATCAATCCCGTGCTGCCTCACAGCTGAAATGTTTTGACCCCTCTCTCATGACTCCACCATATATATTCATTTTTTTTTTAACTATTTTGTTTTCATGCTTAATATATTGTAACACTGTTTTTATTTATATGTGCCTTATCCACTCACTCGTGGTGCTTGCAAATGTGTGTATGTCTTTATAATATATACTTTATTATGTCTGTCGGTTTAAGAGCTCCTTAGAGCTCGTGTTAACCTATTATGTATATATGTACCGACGTTAAATAAAGATTAAATAAAGATTACTTTACTACCGTCTTGTAATTACCGCCGATCAAATACGTTTTACCGCCGATCGCATTGTAATGACTACCACTGCTTGTCTTGTATTTTGTACACGAGGAGCAGTCCATTTGCTGATTACACTATTTTGCCTATAACGTTTTTAGGACTTCGAAATCTGTCTTATGGTTTGGATTGTTCGTACTTGGTTTTTATTTTATTCCGATCTTAATATGATTACCGCGGACCAAATGCTTAATGATTCCTTGTTACCGCCGACTTTATAAAATTAATTAAATTATTAGTGACAAATAAATAGATTTGGTTAAATTCACAGAGTTTAATAAAAAAAAAATATAGATTTTATTATATATAAATATGGTCGACAATCGAATACGATAATGTCCAACCTAGCACCAAATTAGTGGGACCTCATATGAGATCTTACACAAACTGACTGCACCCTCTGCAGTGAAAGGTTGATTCTTTGCCACCTTGCGTCTCTTCTGCTTGTCAATATTAATTATTATTCTTTGGGTGGGAACTTAATTATATTATGCCTATGCTGTTTAATATGGCAAGGTGTGAATCCGCAAACCATATTTTTAAATGTGTCATTGACTAGAAACCCTAAAAGGCTCCAGAATTAATCGAGAAGCTGTATATGTGTGTGAAATTTCAAATAATTAATGTAAGATCTTCCCTGTATTTTTCTAGAGATTATGAACTTTGTGGTCGCTATAAAGCATATTCTGTTTCTGAATAAAAGTGGCGCTGTTTCAGTGAAGAGCAAAAAGACTTGAAAAGGAAGCGTGACGAAGTAGAAATATTTGTTCAACAAACAAACAATTTTGTGTAGTAAAGAAAGCCTTTACCAGCCAAAAACCCCCACCAGACCAAAAGGTGTAGAAGTGTTCGCACTAATAGAAGATAGGCCTTAATGGGTTTTTTTTTATAACCAGTAGCTGAAACAATCTAGATATATTTGCCCTCCAATATCTGAATTGTAGCTCTTTAAAATATATATGGATGTTTTTCGACAGTTGTACGTGATTACACTTTAAAAAACAAACAAATGTAAAATAGTCCGCATTAGCAAGGAATCATTAAGCATTTGGTCGGCGGTAATTACTTGATGGTCGGTAGAAATGATTCCACTACTGATGTCTTCCCTTAACGATACCAGATAGTAACTAGATGGTCGACGGTGGTTGGCGGTAATTACACGACGGACGGCGGCAAAAATAATTTGGTCGGCGGTAATTTCACGAAGGAATCATTAAGCATTTGGTCGGCGGTAACAAGTATTTGGTCGGCGGCGGTAATAACAGTTGTAATTCGAGATAAATGTTTGACGTTTAAGTAATTTTCGTAACTATTTTATATATACCTCGTGTTTCCCCCTTTCAGTGGTGCTGGACGGGGGTGGGTCGAAAAACCGGGGTGTACACAGTTGTCATTCGAAATAAATGTTTGACGTTAAATAATTATGTTATGTTTTCGTTACTGCAGGAATGTTCATTTTAGATATACCTGGTGCGGCGAAAGAACTTGGCCATCTTCAACAGAACGCCGCGAAAGCTTGTCCAAGATGCGACACTGAAGGCAAGTTCAATTTCTATCATATATACTTATTAATGTTTGCAGTAGTGGTGGTTCGGTAAGAGGGTTCTATCCCGTTGTTACCCGAGAACTAAGTGTAGACGATATCTCACCATTCGGATTGTATGAAAACTCGAGATCCCTAAAAAAGTTGGCGTACACATAAACAAACTATTGACTGTTGCAATTCGATACAGGAGTAGACAGTTTCCCTCATCGCATATTGTAGTTCAGACAGTGTAGTAAGGTAGGACGTTAAACTCTTTGTTTCAAAATTTTAAATATATATTTTAATGTTAATGCAGGAACATACTCAAAAACGCTTGGGAAGATGGTATACCCAGATAGCCGAAGATTTCTCGATATCGATGACAACTTAAGAAAAGATAACCAATTCCCCTTAACTTCTACCGAGGAGAGACCCCCTCCGAACCCTAGACTTTGTGACAGAGAACTTATTGTGGGTCAGGCCATCGATGATTTAGTCAAAGAACAGAGAAGTAATCCCGAGGCCAGGTAAAATAAAATTATACCAATATTTACATGTAAAATATACTCGATACTATCTTCCTCTTATTTACCAAATATAAGTATTTGACCAGTAAGGAAAACGATATTTTTTCCCGGTAATGGATCGCAATATACATCTTTGATAAACCGTATATTTTATATATTTTAATAATTACATTTCAGATTAGCTTCTGCAATTAGGAACTTGAGTAAGGTCAAGGGAAGATCAGCGAGTACGCCTTGGCAAGACCTGGCTCTAGATGTCAATATCAAGCAATTACCGGTTGAACCAATGCACATGATCAAAGTAGGTTACTCTTTTCTAAATCGAGGTGGGTGGGGAGATGGTTAGCGTGTACGTACTGTATCGTAAGGTCTGTCATTGATTCCCCGACTGTACCTGGCAACCTGTCCTGCCCTGTGGGTTTTCCCCCTGGCCCCCCTCCGACTGCTACGCGCAAGCAAATTATTGAGAGAAACTTGATTCACATGTAAGTTCCGAAATATTAGTGTCGAGAGACCGTTAAACCCATTTCTTCATGAACCTGTTTAAGGACAGGACGTCACACGCAATCGTTTTACTCTCATTGTATTATACCAAAATTTATTTTAGGGTATCGGATGTAGCCTGGTAAAGCTAATAAATGGAGAGGAAGTATCACAGAAAGTTAGAACGTGTGAAGAAGAATTAGGTCGCTTCCAAAGTTCAAATGTAAGTATGAAACTATCGTGCATTTAAACATAGTTGTCAATTTATTTGACCAAAAAGCATCACTATTTTTAATGGATGCATGTTGACTATGGCGGTCTATTCCCCAAAGGCGGCATCAATTATCAATATGGCTGTGTGTGTTATCACCTTCATAAACAAACTAACTATAGTTTTGTTTTGTTTCTTCCATTAGAATAAGAAGAGGAGGCTTAATAAAGAGACGAGCGGAAACATCCAAGCGTTTACCCTCACAGACGAAGAGAAGGTCACTGCCGATCGTCGATTAAAATCTGTCATTTTTCCAGATGGTTTTGGGGATATACCAACAACATTATTTGAAAAGGTGGAAGGAAAAACAAAGAGTCATACTTGGCTGCAGGTAATTGGAATATATTGCAAAGAAAATCAAATGACAAGTACGCCGAAATCAAATTTACTAGATATTCATGCGCGGATCCAGGGGGGGGGGGGGGGCAGGGGGTCGCCCCCCCCCCCCTCAGTCCCAGCGAGTCTGGTGTATTTGCTTTTTAATTAATGACATAAACTGGTTTTCGCATTGTCTCTGTCTAGGCAATGCGACGAAGGCTACACCAAACCACTAATGCATGTGGCACTCTAATGATTACCATTTATTACAATGTATGCCCCCCCCCCTCGAAAAAATCCTGGACCCGGGCCTGATATTTAAATATAAATTTTGTGTATTTCAGCTAATGACATCCGGGACCCTTGCCTACTGTCTTAGAGGGATGTTAGGCAGAGCACATGAGGAAACGTTGGCCAAATTTTTATTCAACGTGAGCAGAATGTTCGACACCATTGCACCGACGGAAGTGGACGAAATGGAGTGGCACGGTGTGTTGGCAATGATGGAAAGAGACTTTCCGTTGTCCATACGGGTAAGTAACATTAGTTTTTGGCTGTTGTCCCAGCTCCGTATGATCGAGCCATCGATTGATTTAGGCATTATGGCTGAGATGTACGAGGAAGGCCCTGCTTATTTGCATAGCTAAACAACAATACAATATTATAAATTATATTCAAACCGTTGTATGTACACATTTGAACATTGATTTATCTATCATCAGAAATAAATTCAACAAAAATTTATATTTCAGACTATCAACTTCCACGTCGCACACCATCTGCCGTATTATGTCCGGCGCTTTGGTCCAGTCAACAACTTCTGGATGTTTGGATTCGAAAGGTTAAATGGGAGACTTATCGATGCTATAACTAGTCGCCAACATCCAGAGAAATCGGCCATGAACATCATGGAGGTAAGATTGTTTCCTTGTTGTCATTTCCTCTGGTCATTCTTATTAAAAAATCTGAGGCGATCTGGATAGAGAATACTACTTGGTGTCACAAAGCCCATGATGACCAGGGGCGGATTGGGCCGGGAAGTGGCCAGAGATCCCGTGTCGGAGCGGTCCCTTTTACTGACGGTGGGGGGCGGAAAAATGAACCCCAAATATGCGAGTTTGTGGCATATCTGATAAGACAATTGGACACATTATTTTTTTCATTTTTTGTCCGACGCTGAGGGCCCAAAGCATCCCCCGATGTCCTCCGTGCTTCCTCTTTTCGTGTCACACTTTCATAAAAATATATTACTTTTTTTTCTATTACAGAGTCAGTGGTTGATAGCAATACTGAAGTGCTGTGGTCTTTTCAGCGATAGTTGTTCTAAAGCCATACAAACCCGACAGAAACCAGTACCCCAGGTTACAAAGGACGAAATCGTAAGACTTGGATTAGCACAACATGCAAGCGACGTAGTTGCAGAGAAAAAAATAGTGCATCTTAAACGGAACGAATTCGGGAAAATAACTTACCGTGGAGCATTTACAAACAAGTCGCCATCGGTGGTCGCAATCAAAGTGAACTCAAATTATTACTGTGGGACCATTGTTAAATTTTATATATGTAAGGAAAGCGTGATTGGCGAAATTGAGTGGTTGGGGCAGATAAAAATGTGTGAGCGGTCAAACCTGTACTTTATGGTAAAACAAAAGGTTGAATGCAAAAGATTTATTAATATGGAGTTAGTGTCGACCCCTCTAGTGCACGCAAAAGAAGATGGTATATTTTGGATTCTTTCATTGCACATGTAACCCAAGCTCTTATGCCATCAAAGACGATTTTTCCAAACCCCACCTTTAAAAAACGATTTAAATTATCTTATTTACGTAATAAAGACTGGCAATACAATTACCTTGATAAACCAAATACTTATTCCAATGTATATATATATATATTAATTTGTTTTGATGTATTCTATATGCTTAGTGAGCTTAGTGCTTATTTCATTATGATTTGTTTTATATTATTGTTTTATGATATATAACCAAACTCATTGATTTTACATTGCAGTTTTAAATTACTGTATAATGTACACTTTCTTATGTTTTGTGATATAAATATATATATAACCCAACTCATTGTTTTTAAATTGCAGTTTTAAATTACTGTATAATGTACATATTCTTGTTATGTTTTGTGATATAAATATATATAACCCAACTCATTGTCTATATTGTCACTGGGGATAAAGGAACGAATGCGATGTGTCTGCGTCTACTTAATGAAGGCGGGAGTAAAAGCGGGACGTAATAACAAGAATAGATAGATATACGGTAAGGCCTGTCATTTAGCGCAGCCCACATACTTTGAACACTCTTCTGTCTTCATGATCTTTACACGCCGATGTGTACGGCATAACGGGAACGAAGATCTTAAAAATATCGGCCGCGAAAATAATCAATAAATTCAGAAAACCGCACAGAAAAGACGATCAACATATACTATGCATCCAAAAAACTGGAAATGAGTTGCAGGTTGCGTACGATGTATTAATTCAGGACGCATAAATAATAAAAGGAAGAAAGGAATATGGTCCGGACATAAATTGGCCCAGACGTCTCGATATTGTTTTATATTTTATGTGTTCGCCTTCTTGCGTACAACAGATTAAGGTCCCTTCTTAAATGCAACTCACGCACGACTATGGAACGCTGTGTCCTATAGACCTGGGGCCGGTTGCTCAAAGTTCCGTTATCTTTTAACGACCCGTTAACTTTAACTGAGAGAAATATTGTTGCCGGAAAAAAAGGTCCAAAACATTCGGTGGTGCAAATTTTTCCTACAGATTTACGCTAATATTTCTAAAGGAAACAAAAGTATTCTATAGTGTTTACTGTAGTAAATTTAACAAACAACACTTTACCAAGATAGAGTTTAACGGATCGTTAAAAAAAAGACACCCAGAAGGAACGTTAATCATCTGTAAAAAGCCACCTCACTCTCGCAAAACACACGTAAAATAAAGTGGACGTAAAATAAAGCTATTTCAACATCGCAAAACACACGGTCGAACGAGAAATCGCACGATAAAAAAAGATTTCCTATCCACTTTCAACATCGCAAAACACACGGTAGAACGAGAAATCGCACGATAAAAAAAGATTTCCTATCCACTTTGAGATTTAACACCTACGCGTCAGATAAAGCCTGTTGAACACACGATAGCTACTTCTTAGTGACAGGTCACACGTGAAATGTAGGTCAGAAACGAGATAAATGACTCTCGTCTCTAGTTAGTGGTTGAATGAATAAATTACAACAATAATCAGTTTTATACAAGATTGATTAATTAGTACATACAAGACCCTTCCGTTCTTTCATACTCCTACAAATATAGCAGTAGGCTAATCGTTGTAGCCTAGTATTAGGCTGTTGTCAAGTGTCAACACTACACTCTACACGTACACGATCTAACCTTTCACAAGATGCGTTACTGTTACTGCAGTTACCTCCCTTAAATAGGATTGACCCCACCCAGTTAATACGGTTTAGAAAATATCCCAGCAAAAACAGCGTCTTTTTATTTATGGTATCCTGCTTTGAACTTTTAACACTGGTGTTATGGTTTCATTCGGTATCCAGTTTAACTCTTATCATTTTTTAGTGTTTAGTTAAAGAGAGAGGGGGTGGAAGAGAGAGAGAGAGAGAGAGAGAGAGAGAGAGAGGGGGGGATCATTTTGGGGCTAACATATGGTTTAATTTATTTCAATAATTAGCTTGCGCGTTGGACAGGAGACCCTAACTCCTTGCCACGTACAACACGGGATTCGAAACCACGCAAGTTGACTCAATGACAGGCTTTGTGATAGAGCGCGCGCACGTTTACCATTCAGACACCCCACATAAATAATCTACACACAGCGGTTATTTTTTATTTATTTAATTATCGGTGGTACTTTTTACCGGGGACAACCGCCGACTACTGCCAACCACAGCCGGCCACCGACGACCAAATGCTTTTAATCGCCGACCGTCTTGTAATTACCGCCGATCAAATACGTTTTACCGCCGATCGCATTGTAATGACTACCACTGCTTGTCTTGTATTTTGTACACGAGGAGCAGTTCATTTGCTGATTACACTATTTTGCTTGAATACACTATTTTGCCTATAACGTTTTTAGGACTTCGAAATCTGTCTTATGGTTTGGATTGTTCGTACTTGGTTTTTATTATATTTCGATCTTAATATGATTACCGCGGACCAAATGCTTAATGATTACTTGTTACCGCCGACTATATAAAATTATTTAAATTATTAGTGACAAATAAATAGATTTGGTTAAATTCACAGAGTTTAATAAAAAAAAAATATAGATTTTATTACATATAAATATGGTCGACAATCAAATACGATAATGTCCAACCTAGCACCAAATTAGTGGGACCTCATATGAGATCTTACACAAACTGACTGTACCCTCTGCAGTGAAAGGTTGATTCTTTGCCACCTCGCGTCACTTCTGCTTGTCAATATTAATTATTATTCTTTGGGTGGGAACTTAATTATATTATGCCTATGCTGTTTAATATGTCAAGGTGTGAATCCACAAACCATATTTTTAAATGTGTCATTGACTAGAAACCCTAAAAGGCTCCAGAATTAATCGAGAAGCTGTATATGTGTGTGAAATTTCAAATAATTAATTTAAGATCTACCCTGTATTTTTCTAGAGATTATGAACTTTGTGGTCGCTATAAAGCATATTGTGTTTCTGAACAAAAGTGGCGCTGTTTCAGTGAAGAGCAAAAAGAAAAATGTTTTGCAAATTTCTTAAAGACTCGAAAAGGAAGCACGACGAAGTAGAAATTATTTGTTCAACAAACAAACAATTTTGTGTAGTAAAGAAAGCACAATTACCAGCCAAAAAACCCCACCAGACCAAAAGGTGTAGAAGTGTTCGCACTAATAGAAGATAGGCCTTAATGGTTTTTTATTTATAACCAGTAGCTGAAACAATCTAGATATATTTGCACTCCAATATCTGAATTGTAGCTCTTTAAAATATATATGGATGCTTTTCGACAGTTTTACGTGATTACACTTAAAAAAAAACAAATGTAAAATAGTCCGCATTAGCAAGGAATCATTAAGCATTTGGTCGGCGATAATTACTTGATGGTCGGTAGAAATGATTCCACTACTGATGTCTTCCCTTAACGATACCAGATAGTAACTAGATGGTCGACGGTGGTTGGCGGTAATTACACGACGGACGGCGGCAAAAAGAATTTGGTCGGCGGTAATTTCACGAAGGAATCATTAAGCATTTGGTCGGCGGTAACAAGTATTTGGTCGGCGGCGGTAATTACACGACGGTCGGCGGTAAAAAGAATTTTGTCGGCGGTAATTACACGACGGACGGCGATAAAAAGCATTTGGTCGGCGGTAATTACACGATGGTCGGTGGTAAAAAGCATTTGATCGGCGGTGGTTGGCGGTAATAAGTACCACCCATGCGAATCTCTCTCTGTCTCTCTGTCTCTAGGAGATCACGGTGGCTAAGTGGATAAGGCGCTGGTTCGCTAGCCTGGAGGTTGAGTGTTCGATCCCTGCATTGGCCGAGAAAGTTCATCTCGATTTTCCGACGTGATTTCCCCTTGTCAGTGATGCAGATCGAGGGCCTGACAAGGACAGCTGCCTAGTCGTTCGGATGGGACGAAAAACCGAGGTCCCGTGTACAAATTGGAGTGCACGTAAAAGATCCCTTGGCAGTTGGAATTCGATATAAGAGTAGGCCGTAGCGCCGCTGCCCGGGCAAAATTTCCCTCATTGCACACTGTGGCGTATGCCCGTCTTCAATTAGCCCAGGTACGGTGCTTAAGCGTAGGACGTTAAACCCCATTTCATTCATTCATTCATTCTCTCTGTCTCTCTCTGTCTCTCTTTGTATCTCTCTCTGTCTCTCTCTCTCTCTGTCTCTCTGTCTCTCTCTGTCTCTGTCTGTCTCTGTCTCTAGAACTATTTAGATTGTTTCTCAACATTTTAATCTCTGTAGATTTTATTTGTTTAAAATAAATTAATAATGGCAAAATTACATGCATAGTCCAAATACGGCTGCAGACATAATCAGTTTCTTCAGATGACATTCAGATGTCATACTTCATGTCATGCAGGTTCCCACTGTTTGTCGTGTATTTTGTACACGGTGAACAGTCCATATGCTAATGGTTTGGATTGTTCGTACTTGGTTTTATTTCATTTTCTACATACATAAGCAAATGGAAATCTTATAACTTTCCGATTTCCGTAATGCGTTGACGAAATGGTGTTATACGGTGAATGTCTAATCTTATAAGATTATGAGTTATTCGTGTTGGATAGATCCACATCTTCTTTCACTATACAACTACTCCAAAATTGTTCCGGAAATGAACACAGGACAGAGAAGAAAGGCGATTTTCTTTATTCCATCTCAGTTCATGCGATATACCCCGTCTGTGGAAGTTAACATAACGCCCCGCTGAAGACTATTTTATTTACAAGACAAGTGAGCTTTTATTTGAAGCTGTATATTTATAGAGCTCAGAGGTAAACGTCAACAACTGACCGGGATCAAAACATCGCCATGGTAAGATCAACTCTTTTATACAGGGCTCAAAATTCGCTGATCTGTGTCTAATAGGGATGTCAAAAAAAATTTCTAATATCGATATACTCCAATACCACCTTACTCGATACACTGTATTGATACCGTATCAATATTTTTCTACTTTCGTTTTATATTTATTTAGAATGTTTTTAACGCGACGTTCTTACTTACATGCAGAATTCTTATTTATTTTCCTATTGTAGACCATATAGTTAATCGTTATGGCAACATTATATTGTCGTAACGTAAATAAAACAAATCTCGGTCAAATTTACGACAACAACTAATTGTAAATTATGAAAGCCGACATAAACAAGTAAAATTTAATAAGATCAACTCTTTATAGCCGGAGTTTTTTACATGTGATGTATTTCCGGTGTCTATTTTTACCATAACATGGTAAATACTAAGGAAAATTGTTACCTGCAGGCACTTTCGAGAAATATATTCAAACTTCAATATCCAGTTTAATATTTGTTAATAATAAAAAAGAACATAGCATTACAAATCACAATAACACATTCATGTGTAACAGGTACTCAGAGTGGAGAAAAATGGTGCCACTATAGTCACCTAGTTTCCAAGAAAGAACAAATTCCTTCCTACCTATATCCTACTCTTCAATAATATGGTTACAAGTCCAAAATTCCCATTGTGTGGGGGCTGGCTAGTCACCTCTGGCTTGTGGCTGTAGTTTCGAGCCCTAGTGTGAGCGTATGTGACATGGAGATAGGGGCAGCTTCTAAACCTCGTGGGTTTCCTCCGGGCACTCTGGTTTCCTCTCACTGCTAAAGACCCCTACGCGCAAGGGAATTATTGAAATAAAAATTGAAAACCATACGTTAGTCCCAAAATGACCTCGTTGTGTTGAGTGGATGTTAGACCCCATTTCTCTCTCTCTATCATCACCCCCACCCCCATTGACATACCAGAAATTCATGTGAATCTCTGAATCTGATTTGCGCAAGGATTCTCGCAAGAGTTTACGTTGGGGAAACTACAAGGATTTATAAAAAAAAAAATCTTGGAGGATATTATTGTCAAGTGTGACTATTGATGTCAACAAGGATCAGTGTTCTTAATCGCCTGTATTTTGTAGGCTTTAGCTGATTGATGTTTAATCTAGCCGATTGGTAAAACAATTATGAACACCATCAAACCTCAAACCATCGGCCATATGTGGTTCAAAATCTGACTCCGAGTTATTAGTACATTTAACGGGGATTTTGATAATCAGGTAAAAAACAAAAAACAAGCTTGCTGATTATTCATAATATGTTTAGTAAAATAATCAATAAGCCACGTGACGAATAAAGTCCATCTCGGTATGGTTTGTGAATCATGCATCTTCCTCGCTCCGGCCGTGTGAATTCCAGTTACCAGTAGATATTAAAATATAACTGGATCATACGTTGATGGATTCTATGACTAGTTGTTGGGTAAATTTAAATCTTAATTGAATACACACAGAGAGAAACAGTGCATATTTTCCCGACAAAATTTCAATGCCGAATTCCAATAACACGTGACATATATATTGGTTGGAATTTATGGCGGGGTATCAGGTTCAAAATGCGATCTAGAGTCAAAAGTCAAAAGAGAAAATTCTTATCCAAAATGGACATTTTCGTGTGGCAAACATATACCCCTCGTGCTTTTCAACCTAATACGTCCACCTTTTAAACTTTAAGTCGTAAATATTCTACTTTCAACAACATAATTTCTACTTTCAATAATCAATTTTTGACATGCAATTTTCAACTTCAGATTTTCTACTCAAGTTTCTAACGATACATTAGTTGATACTGATTAAATAAAATGAAAGTACCGAGTTTTGTCACAATCACCAATGGGTTTCAAAATGGCTGCCATTTTATTGTCATAAATGAAATATTGGATATAATCATGCCATTAAAACTTTCAAGATGTGCAGGAATAAAGCTATATTGATTTTTAGCATGATATATATGTCTTTTGTAAGAATAGTATAGGTTTTGGGGGGAAAATCACTAAATTGTGATAATAATGTATTTTTTCTAAAAATAATAAAACGAAAACGAGCAGTATTTACATTTTTGCGGTAGATACCACAAATATAAAAATCATCAAAAACGAGTTTTTAATAACATTAAAATAAACATAAAATTAATATTTCGAAAATAACAATAATGTATACCAAAATATTCACATTAAGATTGCCATGGTGACCAATTTGACCAAATCACATACGTCTATATAGCAGCGATCCACGTGTTGTTGTAGGTACGTGCGCGAATGTATAAAAACAGCCGAAAAATTTTCGCTGGTCTTCTTTTTTTGTATCTTTTTTTTTGTGACAAACAACCGAATTTCCATCAAAAGAACAGCCCCCAATTATAGTATAATCACTACCCGAATCCAAAATAGACGTGACGTCATTGGTATCGGAATTCACGGCTAAATTCAGCCGAAGTCTTTTTGTTGTGAAGGACGCCATTCCTCGGCTATTCTGACTATTGATGGTTGTTCCGTCAATAGAGGAACCCCCCTCGTAATAAAAACTCGTGTTATACACCATCTAAGATTAAAACCATGCTTTTACAGGGGAGTAAACCAGGTTAAATAAACTTCCCGACTATAGTCGGGTCCCGCTCTGACAGACTATAAAATTATCCCGACTATTGTCGGGATTAGCTCAGGAAGGGTTAAACAGATGTTTTAGCCCCCCCTATAATATTACATACATAGTTATACCCCCTGTAAATCGGTGATAAAATCAGCGATGGCTTTTTGTTCATGTGCTTTTTTGATAAAATAAAATTAATTCATCGATCTTCTTCACAAAAATGGATACATCGCTGATTTAGCCTTGCATATAATAGTGGTTCCAGCCATTTCATATGTTATAACTTTTATATAATACAGGATACTAGTGATGCTAAAACATTTCTATATTACAGGAAACTAATGATGTTATAACTCTATATTACAGGAAACTAGTGATGCTAGAACTTTTATATATTACAGGAAATTAATAATGTTATAACTTTTATATGTTACAGGAAACTTTTCATCAGTGTACAGAATGTGATGAATTTTTCCAATGTGTTTATGAATTAGAAAACCACTACAAAGTGCATGCTAAAGATGAGAAAACTGATAATGTAGAAGAATATTGTCATGTTAATGAAGAAAAAACTGATGACATTAAAACATGCTATCAATGTAATTTGTGTGATGAAGAATTTAATTTAGAAACTGATTTAGATAAACACTGTGAAAATCATGTTAAAGATGGGGATTCTGTTTTACAAAATTCAGAGACAAGTTTTAGCGAGAATAATAAAGAAAAAAAACACAATTCACAAGAGTCTGAGAAATGTGATGTTTGCAATAAATCATTTATTAACAAACGTTGCCTTCAAATTCACAGGAGAATTCATACAGGAGAAACCCCCTTTAAATGTAATGTTTGTAGTAAATCATTCACAAGCAGTAGTCACCTACACCGACATATCAGAACTCATACCGGTGAAAAACCTTTTAAATGTGATGTTTGTAGTAAATCATACACAAGAAGGTCTGATCTACAGAGACACATAAGAATTCATACAGGTGAACAACCTTATAAATGTGATGTTTGTAATGAATCATTTACTGACAGTTATCAATTACAGAAACATATCAGAATTCATACAGGAGAAAACCCTTTTAATTGTAATATTTGTAGGAAACCATTCATCACCGTTGGTAATCTACAGAGACATATGAGAACTCACACTGGAGAAAAACTATATAAATGTGATATTTGTAGTAAATCAATAACTAGAAGATCTGATCTACAGAAACATATGAGAATTCATACTGGTGAAAAACCTTATAAATGTGATGTTTGTAGTAAATCATTTTCTTCTAGTAGTAATCTACAAACACATATTAAAATTCATACAGGTGAACAACCTCATAAATGTAATGTTTGTAGTAAATCATTTACTTATAGTTGTACTCTACAAAAACATATTAGAATTCATACCAGTGAAAAAACTTATCAATGTGATATTTGTAGTAAATCATTTACTTATGGTAATAGCCTGGTGCAGCACATGAAAACTCATACTGGAGAACAATCTTTTCAATGTGATGTGTGTGGTAAATCATTCACACTAAATTGTTACCTACAGAGACACATAAGAACTCATTCTGGCGTAAAACCTCATAAGTGTGATGTTTGTGGTAAGTCATTTGCCATCATTAGTAACCGACAGCAACACATGCAAATTCATACAGGTGAAAAAACGTATAAATGTGATGTTTGTAACAAATCATTTAGGACCACATCCTACCTTAAAATTCACATGAGAAGTCATACAGGAGAAAAACCCTTTACTTGTGATGTTTGTAGGAAATCATTTTCCACTAGTAGTGGTCTACACAAACACAGGAGAACTCATACAGGAGAAAAGCCTTATAAATGTGATGTTTGTTTTAAATCCTTTGTTAGACCCTTTACTCTACAGAGACACATGAAAAGTCATACTAGAGAAAAAACATTTTCAATGTGATGTTTGTGGTAGTACACTACAGAAACACATGAGAGCTCATACTGGTGAAAACCCACAATAAATTAATATTTGCAGTTAATCCTTACTTGTAGTAGTGGTCTTTACACTGGAGAACAACCTTTTGAATGTGATGTTTGTGGTAAATCATTCGCAAAAAAGTGTAACCAATGGAGAGAAATGCATATTCATACCGGTGAAAACCTTATTAATATGATGTTTGTGGTTAATCATTCACAGACGATGGTACTCTACAGACACACAGGAGATCTCATACTTGTTAAAAACACAAAACTGTTTGTAGTTTTGTACTAAATCATTCACCCACAGACTCACATAAAACTGGTAAAAATCTCATAACCTTAGAGTAGTAATTTAATAACAGACATTAACACCTCATAAAGAGTAAATAGTCCAATAATTGGGGTAAATTAATAACACACATGAAAACTCATACTAAAGAAAAAAAACCCTCATAAACATGATGTTTGTGGAAAAATCAGTCTAATAGATTACAAACAGTGTTCCAGTAATGTTTGTGGTAAATCATTCTTATAGATTACAAACAGTGTTCCAGTAATGTTTGTGGTAAATTATTCTTATAGATTACACAAAGTGTTCCAGTGATGTTTGTGGTAAATTATTCATAGAGAATAAAAGGGGTAGCAGATTTAGACAACAATTAAAAATCATGTCAACTAAATATTCAAATTGATACGAAATAAAAAATGATGCAGCTTGCTATGTTTTATATTTAATTCTTGTGCAGTATTCAAATTTATGTTTGTAATATTGCTACAAAATTACGTGTTTCTGTAATACAATAGATAGAGAGCATGCCGACCTGTACCTACTTCAAATCACGTCGTGTTTTTGTTTATGGAGTAAAAGGTCTAAACATCGTTTTCTTCTTTATAATAAGGTATTTTAATATTACATTGGTTTAAAGTCATAGCCCTTTTCTGCATATATCATGTTCGTGAATGAAAAATGATTGAAAAATTGTGTAATGGCAATTTTAAAAAAGAAAAATGGTTACAGACGTGGAAAGTGGACCTTCCACATCATACGTATGACCCATTTTCTTACTACATATTTTGGAAGAGTATTTGATTGTCTAGTATTTGTAATTGTCTTCTTTGCTTCTTTTTCGTATTGTATATTTTCTTCTTACTATCTCCGTTGTTAAGAAAGTTATCCTCTCAGTAGTTAAGACATTTGTCTTACCAGGAATAACAATGCAATAGTATATTTTATATATCAAGCACTTGTTATATAAGATACATGTACAAGCATAGCTTACAATAAAGCCATTTGAGTGTCGCGCTTCGACCTCTAGCTGGCCGGTCACCTCTCGCTTGCGGCTGTGGTGTGAGCCCTGGTGTAAGCGTATGTGGCATGGAGATAGGGGCGCCTTTTCAACCTCGTGGGTTTCCTCCGGGCACTCCAGTTTCCTCCCACAGCTAAAGACCCCTACGCGCAAGCGAATTATTGAAATAAAATTAAAACCATATGTTAGTCCCGAAATGACCTAGTTGTGTTGAGTGGACGTTAAACCCCATTGCTCTCTCTCTCTCTCTCTCTCAATCCCATCCCACCCAGACTCGCTGGGATTCTTCTAATAGAAATTGCAACGACTTCTCCTTCTGGAATGTAGCGGGTATCTGACGAATACCCTGAGATATGATACATGTAGCTTTGTAACTTTGTGTTTGAACCTTCAATTATCTAATTGGTTAGTATGACATAATTAAATATAATGATTGGTTAAGCAGTCTAATGACATCGAAATAAAATAAAACTAAGTACGAAAAATCCAAACCATTAGACAAAATTCAAATTCATAAAAGAAAGGTACAGGCAAAATAGTGTAATCGGGCAAAATAAGTGCAATCAGCAAATGGACTGTTCAATGTGTACAAAATACATGACAAACAGTGGTAACAGGTGTCCAGAAGAGTAAGCTTACCCCGCCTGTTGCCACACCCGCCATAGCTGCATTAAAACCATAAGACGGCCACCCTTACAATGTATATGGACTTTGTAACTTGCTACCAGAAGTGTCACACAGATGTGGTGATATTTAGTTTTCACATAGAACTAGAGAACTAGCTATGTTTTAGTTTTGGAACTCTTTTTATGTGTAAATCTGTCACCCATCATTTGAGTGCATGAGATGCAACTGGTTTACAATACATGATGCATCACACTGATCAGCAGTGAATTTTCGCTAGGCCGCAACAATCACTGATAAAGATGGAGAACGCTAGATCGAAGACGGTCCTCAGCATTTTATGACGTCATATGTGGGTTAGGATAACGTAAAGGGTCAGAGTCTCAAATGTAGACAGGGCTAACCCTAACCCTGGGCCAAGCTTAACCCTTACCCTAACCCATAATTCACATATGATATCATAAAATGCTGAGGACCGTCTTCGGTGTCTTTCTTTAATTTAGTTTATATCTATGTATATATATATATTGTAGTGTAGGAGGAACCCCCTGAAAATGAGTACACTTGTGCTAAGGGGACTATCATCATTAAATAAAGTTATTATTATTATTATTATTATTATTATTAACCTCAAGTACTGCCCACAATCTTGTAGAAGAGTACAGTGCAGTCGCCTGGGACCACTTTCTACAAAAGGACAAAAACAGACTTGAGAGAGTCCAACGCCAAGCTGCAAGGTTTGTTTCCGGCGATTACAAATCTAAGGGGGAAGGATGAGTCACAAGATCCAATCCCTTCAAGACAGACGGAAGATGATGATCCGCCACTCTTTCTTCTATAAGGTGGTTGAGTGGCTGGTCCCAGCTTTCAATTGTGATGGCTATTTACCTCCCACCAAACCCAAACGTCGAACTAAAGCAAAACAGAATTCTGACTTTATAGTTAAAAATATAGTTGAAAACCATGTGACAAACAATTTAAAATGTTTAAAAACAGTGGTATGCAAAACTGAACTTTATAAACACTCATTCTTCCCAAAGACAGGAGGGGGGGGGTGGCTGAATGGTTAGCATGCGCCGGCTGTATCATAAAGCCTGTCATTGAATCAACGGCGTGGTTTCGAATCCCCGGTTGCACATCGCAAGGAGTAGGGTCGACTGTCCGACCTCGTGGGTTTCCTCTGTGTCCTCCGGTTTCCTCCCACTGCTAAAGACCCTAAGCGTAAGCGAATTATTGAAATAAAATTAACCATATATTAGTACCGAAATGACCTAGTTTGTGTCGAGTGGACGTTAAACCCCATTTCTCTCTCTCCTAAAGACAATAATTGATTGAAACCACCTGGATGAAAGTATAGTGTGCGCTCTCATTAAATCTACTGCCATGAATAAGGCAAGGTTCTTGAACAGTAGATCGGAATAAACGTGTGTATCTAAAAAAATTCTTAAATTATGATTTTAACTAACGGATACGTTTCCACGGAAACAGTCCAATTTAGCTTCAAAGATTGCAACAGCCACCGTCGCATCCACCATTTACCATTTACCACAAATACTGCCTGGAAAGTCCCCCTTGCCGTGATGTAAACCACAGAATAACACAATATTATCAAGTTCACTAAGTCTTTTTAATACCATCAAATACAATAATTATAGTTCAACAAATGGTCGTACAGCATACAAGCGTACATAAACGGTGGAGCGAAGTATGTTGACGAAAGTTACATTGAGTTGAGTCACTTGCGTGCGTGCGTTTCAATCTGAAAACAGAATGAAGTAGGTCTACAATATAAGCGCTACAGTGTATAATAATCAACTAGGCTTATACATAATATATACAATTTAACATTTAAAAATGATTTATGGTTAATTGAAGTTTTGAACAATATAATAAACATAAACATCGTTACTTTGAGTCATAGATACGTTATAATATTAGGCTAAATCTTACCATATGATGCCGAATTACAATTGAATTAGTTTCATTTTATTTCCCGATGCCGAAATAAAGTTGCCTCTCGCAGGGAATTTTCTCACACACGTGGAATCACTAAGTTATTCCCAGACATCTGTTTTTAGTCAGCTGATCGCACTTACGGTCGCTGATTGGATAAAAGACCGATGACGTTTACACGATATAGCTACACATAAATCAAAGTTACAAAGTTAAAAGGACATGTACATACATAAACTTTTTGAAAACGGGTCGGTTTATTTATTTGCCAACCATAGCGTGTTGTTTCTACAACAGTGGGTTCATCTGTCGTTTTGGTTTTATCAACCACAACGCGGTTACACTCATATGCCCATCAACAGTGGGTTCATCTGTCGTTTTGGTTTTATCAACCACAACGCGGTTACACCCCCCCCCCTTAGATCCTCCTGGGGATCTAAATTGACTCAATGGAGTAACACTTGTATTATCTAACTGTTCGTCGGTTGAAAGATAACTGGGAGATACAGGTTCTGGTTCATCGGGGACTGGATAAGGGTTAATCTCGACACCATCAACTTTTTCCCACAGTCGCAGTCTTTGGGCAGGCCTGTTGAGTTCTCCCTTGGCAGCCTGTAGTCGATATGTCCGAATGATACCATCGCGACTTCGGATGCCTTCGATTATGCGGCCGAGCTTCCATTGTGGTCTTCGGGTGTTCTCCTCGGTGATGAGAACCACATCATTTTCATGTAATGTTTTTTTTTCGACCAACCATTCCTGACGGGTCAATAAAGTTGGAATGTATTCTCTCTCCCAACGCATCCCAAAACTTTGAAGAACAGTCCGTTGCTGATGGTAACTAGCGTCTAGAGATTTTATCTGTGATGATGACTCCTTGATCTGTTCTAAAGATCTCCCAAGACACAAATGAGCTGGGGTCAAGGGCAACGGGTTATTGGGATCTGATCCGGCATATGTAAGAGGTCTAGAATTGAGATGGCGCTCTACATCTGACAAAAGCGTGATCGTTTGTTCCCAAGACATAATAGCATTGCCGATGACTTTTCTTAGAGGTTCTTTGGTAGAGCGATTAAGACGTTCCCAGAATGCACCTCTATGTGGAGCTCTCTCAACTATGAATTCTGCTTGTATAGCAGTGTAGGGCTGGTTTGACATTCTGTGAGCACTTGATAAAATATTTGGCGTTGTCAGAAATAATCTTCTGAGGAAGACCACGACGATTAACAATACGTCTAAGGGCTCCAATTGTATCTTCAGTCCTCATCCCAGTAGTCAATTCTAAATGACACATCCTGGTTTGAGCACAAGTGGCAATGAGGATATACGCTTTTATTTTCTTTCCACCAGGAGCCTTCACTTTCAGTGCACCTGTATAATCTAGTCCTATGGTACTGAATGGTGCGGTAATAGAAGCTTATCTGGATTCAGGCAAATCTCCCATTTCTTGTTGTACTTGGGGAGCGTTACAATGTTTACATTCCGGACAGCTGGACAGGACTCTTCTTACTGCTTGTCTACATTGTAAGATCAAATATTTCTGCCTTAATAGATTTACTGTGTGGTCCTGTTGAGTATGAACACGGCGGCGATGATGATATAAAATCAAGAGTTCTACTAAAAGGTCCTTGGGTGGCAAAATCACCGGATGCTTCATCTGGGGATGGAGATGTGAAAATGTCAGACAACCATTCACGACTATAAGTCTTTTTTCACTATTCCACATAGGCTTATACTTTAGGAGGCGACTTTCACGTGGAACAGACTTTCCTTCACTAAGAGCCTTATACTCTGCTGGGAAATGGTACCATTGAGTTACGCGAAGTAATCCATTCACAGCATCTTTTAATTCTGAAGTAGTCAAGGGTACTGGTTCATCTAACACTTCTGTTTCCGGTTTTGGCTTAGCACCATTCTTAGTCCTATTTTTGGTTACATTGAACCAGCGGCGAATGTTACCAGCGTAATGTAGACACCGTTGATAATCATTTGTACGGTCCAATATAAATGAATACTTTATTGACGAAGGAAGCGATGTACATGCGGTACTTTTGACTTCTTCTACAATTATCTCTTCGTCTGTTATTTCTGGTAGAGGAGACGATGGCCAACAGCTGACAGGTTGTTGTAACCAACTTGGTCCGAACCAATAAAGTGTGTTCTGTATCAGATCATTAAGACTGGATCCTCGGGAGTGGACATCTGCTGGGTTTTCAACACCCGGAATATGGTACCATGTAGCGTCAGATGTCAGCTCCTGTATTTTCTGAACACGATTTCTCACATAAACTTTCCAGTCATAACTGGGTCGAGATATCCATGCAAGAACAATTGCGCTGTTGGTCCATAAATGGATTTCTGGTTTGATTTCCAATGACTCGCGTACGAATCTGATAACCTTGGATAATAATTCAGCAGCAACCAATTCGAGTCTAGCGACTGTTACTGCTTTTACTGGCGCAACTTTGCTTTTAGCCATGAGGTAAGTAATTGTTATCCCCCCCCCCCTACAGAGTCAACAACTCTTAAGTCGACAACACATCCCAAAGCAGAGGATGACGCATCAGAAAATCCAAAAACTGTGTTTCTACGACTTTAGGTGACAGTTGATACCAGCGTGGTAGACGGATCTCCTTCAAATCAGCTAATTCTTGTCCCCATGACCGGTATTCCCTTTCTACTTGTTCAGAAACAGGATCATCCCAGTCGTTTTTCTGTTTCCACAGATTCTGTACGACAATCTTCATTTTTAAAGTTAAGGGACATACGAATCCGAAAACATCATAAATGGAAGAGAATCTACTAACAATTGTCCTCTTGGTTACTTTCTTGGCAGGCGTGAGTAGTGCTTCAGAAACTTTTAACTCCAGAGTGTCCTCCTTGCTATTCCATATTACGCCCAGTGTGGTCGAAATTCCGGCTTCGAGCTTAAGATCGTCATCAAAACTTACTAAGGAGTTGGGCATTCGTTGATCCGGGGACAATGATTCTAAAATTGAACGAGAGTTAGACGAAAACTTCCTTAATTCCCAACCACCGTCGGCAAGGATACCAATAGAATCGTGGCAGTGCTTCTGGACTTTGGCTTCGTCATCGCCCCCAAAGAGGAAGTCGTCGACGTACATATTTTTCCTAATTTCCTCGACCAGCTCAGGATATTCCGTTTGGTATTGATCAAGGTGGTGTCTCATTGATCTGATGGCGGGGAACGGTGACGAAGTAACTCCAAACATCAGGGCCCGGTTCCTAGAAAATTCTTAAAGTAAGCAAAAAGTCATACTTCACTTTTACTTACGTAAGAATCTTATAAAAATACTGTTACTAGAAATTCTCAAGACTATTCTTACATAAGCACAGGTCAAGTACAAGTCTAAGCACAATGAGACTGATAAAGCTTACCATACACTTAGACTACGATGCTCTTTCACGTCATAAAACAACTTTGGTATGCGAATTACGTCATAAATTTGTGGTCTGCTTCATTGTGGTTGATTTGGATGCGTTTGACATGTCCCCTATAGGGCCGACACATAATTTTAAAATGTGCCAAAAGATATAAAAAAAACGTACTGCCCACAATCTTTTAGAAGATCTGCCTACCTAGCGCTAGTTTGTTCCACCCTGGAGTACAGTGCAGTCGCCTGGGACCACTATCTACAAAAGGACATAAACAGACTTGAGAGAGTCCAACGCCAAGCTGCAAGGTTTGTTTCCGGCGATTACAAATCTAAGGGGGAAGGATGCGTCACGAGATCCATCCCTTCAAGACAGACGGAAGATGATCCGCCACTCTTTCTTCTATATGGTGGTTGAGTGGCTGGTCCCAGCTTTCAATTGTGATGGCTATTTACCTCCCACCAAACCCAAAGCAAAACAGAATTCCGACTTTAAAGTTAAAAATATAGTTGAAAACCATGTGACAAACAAAACCATGTGACAAACAATTTAAAAAGTTTTAAAACAGTGGTATGCAAAACTGAACTTTATAAAATTCTTCCCAAAGACAGGGGGGTTGGATGGCTGAATGGTTAGCGTGCGCGGGCTGTCATTGAATCGACGGTGTGGTTTCGAATCTCCGGTTGCACGTGCACGGAGTAGGGTCGCCTGTCTGACCTCGTGGGTTTTCTCTGTGTCCTCCAGTTTCCTCTGCTAAAGACAATACGCGCTAGCAAATTATTGAAATAAAATTAACCATATATTAGTACCGAAATGACCTAGTTTGTGTCGAGTGAACTTTAAACCCCATTTCTCTCTTTCTCTCCCAAAGACAACTATTGATTGAAAACCACCTGGATGAAAGTATAGTGTGCGCTCTCATATGCCCATCATCATTGGCCCAATCGGAACAGAACAGTAGGACGTTAAACCCAATTTCTCTACCTCACATCAGACGAAAATTTCAACTTCAGTTACGCGTTTGCGAGTTGTTCGCGTTTAATAGATCCATGACAATATTTTTTAAACAACTCGTATCCGTTCTCTACCGGAAATGAACTTGGGGAAAGAACACAGGCATGTTTTTCTCTTCGTTTTTTTTCCAACTTATTTTTTAAGCAGAGTTTGAATCCCTCCAAAGGGCAGCTTACCAGAAAACCGATCATTTACTGTAGCAGGATTTTACAAACAAAATAATGGTGAGTATTAAAGTTATATTCCGCGTGCAAACTTGGCAATTTAATGGATTACATGTCATTTGGGACTCGCGTCATTTGGGACTTGGGTATACGACGTTTGGGACTTTGGTATACGTCGTTTGGGACTTTGGTATATTTAGTAGTACTTCCATGTTTTTCTTTCTCAAATATTAAACGAGCATGATTGACCGATCACTACTAATGTTTTTCATGAAACGGGATAATTGCAATCAACACACGGCGGCCATTCTCGATGATTGACAACTCACGTTTTCCCTCATCTACCAAAGAACCGCTTGGTTTCTTTGCACATACTACGATAACATTGGGATTATTGGTTAATCTGCTTTAATTATCCTGCTGTGGTCATTGCCACTTCTTTTATTTTCCTGAGAAAAAGAACCCTGTAATTGGTACACAATCAACACACTGTCGCCAATCTCGCGTTTTCTCTCATCCACCAAAACACCGCTAAGTTTCTTTGCACATACTACAATAACATCGGGCTTATCAGTTAATCTGCCCATCCTTTTGTGATCATTGCCATTTCTTATATTTTCCTGAAAAAAACTTGCTTTGTACGCACAAATTTATCAATTGGTATTGCCTTCTACAAGCTTGTCGCCGAATGCAAGTGAACGCGTAGCTTACAGATTATCGTTAACAATTTATAAGGGGCTTGTTTTTGTGTTTGTCATTTTAAAATAAATTCATCAGCAATTATTATTCGTTTTTAACCAAATTTAATTTATACAACTTTTATGGGAAACAATGATTATCAAAGAACCGTTAAGTGCAACTAATGTTTTATTGTTTGGCTGAGCCTTTTACTAACCACGTGTAGTTCATGTTAATAAATATTTTCTTTCGTGTTTCGACTTGGCCTATTTCTATTAAATTCATCAGCAACTTTTTTATATAAATACATGTAGTACAGATAGACAGGTACCAGCCGTGTTTGTCTTATCAAATCAATAGTAACAGACAGCTGATATAAATAAAAGACAACTCGGGACAACTATAATGTTTTCATTTCTTTATTATTATTATTCATAATCTCAAATATGTCTTCGGCCATCATCTAAAACGAAAAAAGATAAGTTATTACTTTTTCTACTATCGTTTATATCAAGTCCCAAATGTCGTTTGTGTGGAGTCCAAAATGTTGTTTGTGTGGAGTCCAAAATGACGCCAGTCAAGTCCCAAACATCGTCAACCGAGTCCCAAATGTTGTTTACGTCGAGTCCCAAATGACGCGAGTCCCAAATGAAGTGATACAATTTAATTGTATATATAGACTAAAAACATATTCAAAATAATTAATTTATAAATTTGCTTTAAATCCTTCTCGAAACATTGTAATTGCCAATGAATGCCCTGTTATGAAAATTTGATCAAACCCGGTCATGTTTATATCATGTGACTTACCCCCCTCGGAAGTCAGAGGAGAATTCATTGCATACATAAGATGATGTTGTCTTTAGTCACTTACTATTTATTACAAATATCAAACCCTAATTAAATTCTCAGATTATCCACTGCCACGTCTTTTATCTCAGAAAGTGTTGTACGTCTAACTCTTCATAAAGTTTATCAACTTGTACATCAAGCGCTCAATTACGCGTGTAGAAATTCCTAATCGTCAGGCTGTTACATGTTATTAGGGGAATCCTTACATTTTTGTCCTTTATGTGCTCCATAAGTGTTTTTCGGAGAATCCAGTATTTTGGAAATTCCTGTCTTCAATTAGCCCAGGTTAGGTGAAGTAGCAAAGGACGTTAAACCCCATTTCATTCTTTTATTGGAAATAACCACCTGATAATTTTTTTTCTGGGAACCCATCTTTAATAATAATAATAATAATAATTTATTGAACTTGTATATAGTGCCAAAATCCAGCTTGTAAAGCAGATACAAAATATATGATTATGAGTACACAATGTAAAACAATATAGATAGAAAGTCGTATACAAATGAAAATAAAACTGTTTGGTAAAATATAGATAAAATATAGATAGAAAATCACAACAAATTAAAAATAAACTGTTTGGTAAAACAAATAAATGGCAGTGTACAGATAAAAATATAAAACATTGAAGTATTTGTTAAATATATAATGTTTTTGAGAATAAAACTCTTTAATTTCTGTTAAAATCCATTAAGATCCCCTACCTTAGGGCCCAGAAACTAACTCAATATATGTGATACGTTTTCAAACAACTTAACTCCACATTCTTCATCTTGAAATGGAGTCCAGTTTCCCACACTGTATTATGCGGTGGTTTGATAAAACCAGAGTTTTATTTTATAAAAATAATGTGTTGGTGAAATTTACCTTTTGTTATCAAGTACAGCACATGGACCATTCACCATGTAGACCTCTAAAGGAACGGGAATCGATAATCGGGTCACCCAATAAAAGAATTCAACCGAAATCTTAAAAGGGTTACGTGTCCGGATAAACTGTTTTAACGCTCACGTCCAAACGACTCAATATTTTGAGCTAAAATTTTGAGTCAGAGTATATACACCAGTCTTCTATATTTTGGCGTTTAAATTTCATACATACTCAGACTTTTATTTTTGAGGCTCTGTTCTATTCGGGACAGTCCCTTTAAGGTTCTTTTTAAAAATGTTGAAACTTGAACTGGTCCTAGTTTTAAAGGATATCTGGTTCCAAAGTTACGGTGCTGCTACCGAAAAAGAGCGTTGGGCGAAGAGTGTTTTACTTTTTGGCATCTCAAGGAGGTGAAAATTAGAAATGGAGACCGGTGCGTTGTTTAGATAAAACCAGATTTTTATATTATAAAAATAATGTGTAGGTGAAATTCACCTTCCTTATCAAGAGCTAAATTTGATTACTGCAAGTCTTAATTTAGACTTTAGATGATAAAGAAGTTATAAATTAGACATTAACTAACTTATTCAGACCATAATTAGCTCTTGATGGTAAGGCTAGACTGCGATAATTGTTGGATTGTTGTCCGATTCGTAAGAAAACTTTACTTTGTGATTTATCAAATAAAGCCTTAGCCACTTCAGTAATGATGATCGAGGCTAAGCGGAACTTTCATTCGAATGGTTCATGGTTCATAGTGGACCAATTTGACTGAAATTTTCAGCAAATTGCCTTTACATTATGTAGTTTAGAATATAATAGTGAGAACTGCCAACTCATTATCTCATCTCCCATTATGTATGTTTAAGTACAGCATATGGATCATTAACTGTATAGAGCTCTAAAGGAATGGGAATTGATTACTGGCAGTGGCTATCTGGTAAGCAAAAATTTCAAAATACAAACAGCAATTGTTAAAAGATTTCAATGAAACTTACAGATTATGATAACAATGATAATATCTCTTAGTAGCCAAACTTTAAACCAGGGGTTTTCGAGATATTACAGTACGCCCGTCAAGTCTCTTTGATAAAACACGATATTACCGTGTTTTTTATCGTGGAATTCCGAGATTTACCGAGTGAATATCGAGTGATACGATAGCACTGCCCTGGTGTTGAAAACACCGTGTGACTCGGTGTTATAATTAAAACATGCATCTCGTAGTTTATTTTAGGTGAAATACATGTATCACTTCAGTTACTATGTTGGCATTTTGCCATTAATCACAAATATTTGATGGCTAGTTCGAAATCAGAAACAGAATTAAACACATTGAAACCCAAGTACTATTCATTTTTCTTCTAAACAGAATATGCCTATAGATACCAATACGTTATTGCTTCATTAATATGTTCGATATTTTTAAGACTTGCGTCAATCGACTATTACGAATTAATTCATATCACGGGAAAAATATAAAATGCGAACAAATCGATTATGGTCTTACCGGGGTGTAGTTTTATCCATCCAAATAATAATTCACACACTGACAAATAAGTCATACGGTATTATTGGTAAATCACACCTCAACTAATAATATATCTTTTCTGGTTTAAATCACAAATGATTTAAATGTCTTCGTCACCTGATATGAACAACACTTTGCTGAATACATGTACATGTGTCAGTCCGATGCCCCAAGAGGTTGGGCATACTGTCAATCAAGGTTTCATAGACGCCCATTTTACAACACTCTGTTACTCTGCTGTAATCATCTTGACAGTGTGACTTGTATTGTAAATTGTCAGTAGAAAAATAACTACATAAAAAGGTTTGACATCTTTATTAAAAAAAACCCAATCACAATTGTATTTATGATTCTGAAATGCAAATGGTTGGCATTCAAGAAGGGTCAACCTGGTTTGTTCTTTGCGTGTCAATCAATTTGGGCGTTTCCATTTGGCTGGACACTTCCGCCCCATCCCTACATGTAATACCAATATGTAACGAGAAAATTGTGATTACTGTTTTACGGTAAAAATCGATAATTATGGTCTATTGCATGAAAACGTCAGATGTTTGTATGTTGCATTCATATATTGAACGTGTGTCCGTATACTCGTCCACAAGCAAACATCTCATGATCTAAAATATTCAGCGATGATTAATAATATCACTTCATATAATTTACATTGCTGAGAGTGTTGTTAGTACAGAACAAAATCATGTAATTTGTATATGATCGGCTTCAAAAGAACTTAAGTTGTCAATGCTTCTTTGAACTGTCGGTATTACAAATGAAAAAATAGGCGACAAGCCGTGGCTGCACAATTTTCTCGAGACAGTGTTCTCCCAACCCACCACAATGGCGCCATACTTAAACAATGGTATTATAAACCACACTACTGATCATATATTAATATCTGCTCTATTATTACTTATCGCACAAGTTGTTGTTTATAACGTTAAAAAACAAAACAAATAAACACCACGTTTCATTACGCGATTTATATCTTGATTAACAGCAAATAATGAACCGAATACTGGTGTGATTTTAGCGGATTGAGTAAATTTAACAGTAGATACAAGACGAGGTGATCAACAAAGGTTAAAAAGTAATTTCACTGATTGAGTACAATTACGTTCATGTTGTATGTACACAAGTAGACCCGTATTGTTTGTTAATTGACTTTATCCCATGATTTAAAAAAATTGGCAATGGTTAATATTGGGTCAAACATAATTCCTTAAATAGCGCCAAGCGCCAGAGCAGCTTTTAGATAAAGTGAGTTCACATTAAAACACCAAAGAGTGGCTACGTGTGCGTTTATATTCTTTGATCTTTGATACACGGGACATTTCTGTTATTAAAAGAAATCTGCACGAGAATGACAACACATACAAGTTGACAGTTTACCATTGAGTTCGGGTTCAAGTGGAATTGGCTCTTCATCGAAAAATAGTTATTCTTATCTAAAATAAAATGAGTGCCTTGGATTTTTGTGTGGATTTGATAGCGGTTATAATTTACTAATATTCTCTGACATAGGAGACTTGTGTTTGCGTTCATGTCAATTTTACGGTAAGTACGATCTTATGTCTGATTTGAAAGCGCTTTCCCCTCCCGTTGCAAGTTCTATTTGTCTTATATCTATTTGTAAGACTGGTAACCTTACTACCGTTATAGTTAATCAGTAAGTTTAAACAAGACAATGCTCGTGATTCCTTTGAAAATACTACTCGCTGCTCCAAAGCTGTTAAATCCTGGATGAATAATAATAAATTAAAGTTAAACGATGAAAAAACAGAAGCAATACTTGTTGGAACACCACAGTGTCTCGCATCAATTCTTGTTTATTAATTTACGACTCTAGTATTGAATTCGCAACAAAGGTTAAAATCTAGGTGTTATTTTTGATTCGTCTTTAACAATGGAAAAACAGGTTAATCAGTTATGCCGTGTTTGTAATTTTCATCTCATGGGTATAGGAAACATTCGTCACTTATTGACTACAGCCGCTTGTCATCTTTTGGTGCGTTCTCTAATTTTTTCAAGATTGGACTATTGTAATAGTGCTCTGGCTGGAATATCTCAACATTTATTAAAGCCACTTCAAATAATTCAGAACAACTGTGCCAGAATCATCACAAGAACAGCAAAACGTCAACATATAACATCTGTCCTTAAATCGCTTCACTGGTTACCAATAGAGGCTCGTATAAAATTTAAAATCCTAACACTGGTCTACAAGTCTAAGCAGGATTCAGCTCCATCATATATCACAGATCTTATACAGCCTTATGTACCAAAACGACCAACTACGTTCACAGAATAACCCAACATTTGTTGTACCTTCAACTAAATTAAAATCTTTTGGTGATAAGGCCTTCAGTGTATATGGTCCACGACTATGGAATGACTTACCTGACAATATAAAGTGTTCAGAAACAGTTGCTCAATTTCAATCTAGACTTCAGACACATACATGTATGTTCACGATGTATAATCCACAGGAGCTATTAACTTACAGCGCTTAGAGCATGCTCATGGATGGATTAAGCGCTATATAAATGTACATTATTATTATTTATTATTATAGTGTGCAAGTGTTCAGAAACAGTTGCTCAATTTCAATCTAGACTTCAGACACATACATGTATGTTCACGATGTATTATCCACAGGAGCTATTAACTTACAGCGCTTAGAGCATGCTCATGGATGGATTAAGCGCTATATAAATGTACATTATTATTATTTATTATTATAGTGTGCAAGTGTTCAGAAACAGTTGCTCAATTTCAATCTAGACTTCAGACACATACATGTATGTTCACGATGTATTATCCACAGGAGCTATTAACTTACAGCGCTTAGAGCATGCTCATGGATGGATTAAGCGCTATATAAATGTACATTATTATTATTTATTATTATAGTTTGCAATTTAAAAGTCCATCTTTGCCCTGATTCGAAGGCAATTCTTAATTATGGCTTCTTAATACAGTAAACATGCAAAACAATTTGAACACAGCTTAAATATCTAAACATGTATAGTCTTATGCATACGTGTCCTTCAAAATGTACTAGACCTGCAGCTTTACATGACCGGATGAAAATGAAACAGCATATATAGTGCAGAATATGTGTTCTTACTATATACCTTTACCTAACGCGTCCGTATTATTAACAAAAATATTTAACATTCATAACATCGTGGTGGTGTATCGTTTTGTCATCGATTGTTTATGACAAATATAACCGTTAATTTTGCATGTAACATTTCAAATATCGTGGCAGTTTGTTAACATTGTGGCAGTATATCTTTTTTGGCATCAATTTTTTCATGACTGATAAATATCGTTAATTTTACATACCAAATAACACCGAGGCCTATCGTGGCACACGATAGAGATTGCTACACCGAGTTATTTATCGTGGCAATACCGTGGTGTTATCGTGAAAATTTTCAACAAAAAACGACACGATAATCGAGTTTTATCAAAGAGTCACGACGGTTGTACTGCAGACCACAATTATCAATCTTTATCCATGAAACTTACAGAATATGATAACAATAATATAATCTCAAAATTCATTGTTAATACTCAAAGGCAAACAAATATAGTTTTAATAATAATAATAATAATAATATGAATATTTATATGCGCTATATCCAGAAACCAAGTTTATGCTCAAAGCGCTACACAATTACTATCCAGGTCTCTTGGATACAAGTAAAGCCTAATTACCTCCTTTTACTGTGAACTCTTTAAATCTTAGAAAGAGCTCCAACATATACTGCCCAATGAGCGCAACAGTTTTTTGTGTAATACATACACCATCCTACCGGTCCCATTTACAGCTGAGTAGACTGGAATACAGGGATGAAGTGTCTTATTCAAGGACACAAGAATTCAACGCGCAACCATTGGGTCACAAATCCTACTCTCTAGCCGTTGCGCCAAATCCCTCCTTGAGGGACAAATCTTTGACCTCACTAAATTTGACCAAAAAATTACGGCAGTATGTAATTTTTTTTGATGAAAATGGACATGTGAGCAGGTTTTGAGAAACAAACAATTAATGAATTGCTGCCTTATTCTAAAAGTTTCATTTCTATCGGTTAATAATTGCGGTCTGCAGTCGTGCTACATGTGACAAATAGTCTCTGACATGTCTTACCACATCAAGCAAATAGCCCCAACTTTGATTATTAGGTTACCCAAAATCTTAAAAGTGTTATGTGTCCAGATAAGCAAGGGGAGAGATGTTTTTGGTAGCCTTTTTTTGGCTCTCCTCTAATATACAAATAATGACGACTGGTTATAACTTTTATATATTAAAGGAAACTAATGATGTTATAACTTTTATATATTACAGTAAACTAATGATGTAATAACTTTTATACATAACAAGGAAACTAATGATGTTATAACTTTTATATATTACAGTAAACTAATGATGCTATAACTTTTATATATTACAGAAAACTAATGATGTTATAACTTTTATATATTACAGGATACTAATGATGTTATAACTTTTATATATATTACAGAAAACTAATGATGTTATAACTTTTATATATTAGAGAAAACTAATGATGATATAACTTTTATATATTACAGAAAACTAAGGATGTTATAACTTTAATATATTACAGAAAACTAATGATATTAAAACTTTTATATATTACAGGAAACTAATGATGTTATAACTTTAATATATTACAGAAAACTAATGATGTTATAACTTTTATATATTACAGGATACTAATGATGTAATAACTTTTATATATTACAGAAAACTAATGATGATATAATTTTTATATATTTCAGGAAACTAATGATGTTATTACTTTCCATCAGTGTGTTGTATGTGATGAAATTTTCAAACAATATGATGATTTAGAAAAACACAATAAAATACATGTTAAAGAAGAGAAAACTGATGATGTAGATGAATATTGTGTTAAAGAAGAGAAAACAGATGATCTAGATGAATATTGTCATGTTAAAGAAGAGAAATCTGATGATATTGAATCTGTTTATCAGTGTAATTTGTGTGAAAAAGAAGAGAAATCTTACACTGATTTAGAAAAACACTGTGAAGTACATGTTAGTCAGCAAGTACAAACAGGAGAAAGAGCTTATAAATGTGATGTTTGTAGTATATCATTTCCCACCAGTAGTAATTTTCGGAACCACATGAGATACCATACTAAAGGAAATAAATTTAAATGTGATGTTTGTAGTAAAGCATTTACTTACAGAAGTCAACTACAGAGACATATCAGAACACATACTGGAGAAAAACCTTATAAATGTGACGTTTGTAGTAAAGCATTCTCTACTCTTGGTGCTCTACGGCAACACATGAAAACTCATCCTGGAACTAAACCTTATAAATGTGATGTTTGTAGTAAATCATTTCCCACCAGTTATAATCTGCAGAACCACAGGAGAACCTATGCTCGAGGAAAACATTTACTTATAAGCATTTACTTATAAAAGTTATCTACAGAGACATATGAGAAAACATACCGTACTGGAGAAAAACCTTATAAATGTGATGTTTGTAGTAAATCATTCTCTGCTAGTAGTACTCTACAGAACCACATGAAATCTCATTCTGCAACTAAACCTTATAAATGTGATGTTTGTAGTAAATCATTTCCCACCAGTAGTAAGCTGCAGAGACATATGAGAAAACATACTGGAGAAATAACTTTTACATGTGATGTTTGTAGTAAATCATTATCTGCTAGTGGTAATCTACAGTACCACATGAAAACTCATACTGGAACTACATGTAAACCTTATAAATGTGGTGTTTGTAGAAAATCATTCATCAAGAATTGTCTTCTACAAAACCACATGAGAACGCATACAGGAGAAAAACCTTTTAAATGTGCTGTTTGTAATAAATCATTTAGTCAGAAAGGGCATCTACAGAAGCATGTAAAAAATCATACTGGAGAAAAACCATTTGATGTGGTGTTTGTAATAAATCAAAATACTGAACAAGGTACCCTACAAAAGCATATCAGAATTCATACTGGAGAGAAACCTTATAAATGTGATGTTTGTGGTGTATCATTTGCTTGAAAAAATAGCCTAATAACACACATGGGATATCACCCTGGAGAGAAAGCTTTTAAATGTGATGTTTGTAGTAAATCATTCACTACCGGTACTAGTCTACAGATACACATGAGAATTCATACTGTTGAAACACAGTATGTATATCATTTAGACGGAAGGGTGGTCTATACGACCACATGAGAATTAATGCTTGTGAAAAACCGTATAATTGTGATGTTTGAAGTAAATCATTCACTGCTTCCTATGGGTTTACATCCGATCAACACAAACAAGGTCATTACGGGAATAAAATATGGTTCAATTTTATTTCAATAATTTGCTTGTAACAGAATGGAAACCACACCAGTTGACGCAATGACAGACCTTAGGATACAGCGCACTCAATCGAAAATGTAAAAAAAAACTAAAGACCTGTATGGACAAGCAAATGATAGAAATAAAATTGAACTCTGTATTTTTCCCAAATTGACCTAGTTTATGTCAAGTAGAAATTAAACCTAATTTCTTTCACATGTTTTATCAACCTAATTTAAAGATCCAAGTTGACAATAAAAATGTCACCCATCGAAATTTGAAATCAGAGTAGGACGTAGTGCATGCTCCTTTCAAAAATTTCTCACATAACACGTTGCATGGTGTATGCCCATCTTTATGGTGTATGCCCATCTTTATGGTGTATGCCCATCATAACACGTTGGATGGTGTATGCCCGTCTTCATTACTCCAGTTGGTGAAGAGTATCAGGATGTTTTAAGTTCCCCTAGCAATTTTTCAAGTTATATTTTTAAAATGTATTAAAATAAAGCCCTAAAAAAGATGGTATCTATAAACAGTCCTACCTTGTTAAAGATTAATCCTATAATTCACTAATGCCAGTTGAGAAATTGGCAAAAATGTCCTTTTCAACTATGTTTCATTTTATTTTGTGTTTTTTTAAATGTTTAATTGAATAAAATATTTACATAAATAAAAAAAAAAGATTTAACAAAATAACAGCATCAACAATTTCTTTTACAGACATGTATGACATCGTAGCAGCATTAGATATGCCATGTTAATGTAACCTAAATTAGATATGGCTTTTTTACGTGCACGCCAATGTGTACATGGGACCTCATTATTTTCGAACGACTAGACAACTGTCCTTGTCAGGCCCTCCATCATGCACCACTGGGGGGTTGGGATTGCCTAGTGGTCTAGAGTGCCGCGCTTCGACCTCTAGATGGCCGGTTACCCCTGGCTTGTGGCTGTGGTTTCGAGCCCTAGTGTGAGCATATGTGACATGGAGATAGGGGCGCCTTTATAGCCTTGTGGGTTTACTCCGGGCACTCCGGTTTCTTCTAACTGCTAAAGACCCCTACGCGCAAGCGAATTATTGAATTAAAAATTGAAAACCATACGTTAGGCCCAAAATGACCTAGTTTGTGTGGAGGTTGCGTTAAACCCCATTTTTCTCTCTGTCATGCACTACTGACAACGGGGAAACACGCTGGAAACCACTCTCATTTAAAATTTTGGTAAGATTATCGTAACCTGTTTTGAGGTTACCATACAAGAGGCTTATTTCATACCCTGCTGTAGGCTTTTGGGTGACCCCCCCTTCAAGCGTACGTACTTTATGGATGGTCCCTTAGGGCACTTTAGGCGTAGGAGGGGGGGGGGATGCAGGAGACCAGGAAAATTGGAGTTTTGTGGTACATAGTAGAAGCGATTTGACATCTATGTGAGCCATGACAGTGTGATTTCTCATGTGTTTCTTTAGGCTTTCACCCTGTGTGATTTTTTTTTTTTAAACCATATTTTTACTCAGATTGAATTAATGATATCAGTAGAAAATGGTATCGACCGATACTCAGCTATTTTGCAGATACCGCGCAGTTGCTGATATCTGTTTATAAGGACTCTGTAAGTAACTCTAAAATATCATTTGGGTTGTGAACAAATTAATTTGCTTGAAACTTGGTCCTTTATTTTAGTTGCCATGTGTGTGGTGGCTATTTAGACATACCGTACATGCTGTTCGAAATGGAAAATGAAATGAAAAGGGGTTTAACGTTCTACTCGAATGGGCCAAGGATATGGAGCAGTGTGCTAGAAGGGACATTTGGCACTATGGCCTACTCATATATCAAATTTCAACTTCCATGGCATCTTTTACGTGCACACCAATCTATACACAGGACCTCAGTTTTTCATCCTATCCAAATGACAGTTGTCCTTGTCAGGCCTTCAACACTAACAAGTCATAAAATAACAATGATCATTGCAGGGATCAAACCCAAACCTTTGGGCTCCCTTAATACAAGACTCTCATAGATGGGTTAAAAAAAAATAACTGGGCAAAAAAGTCCTTACTTAGCTACTTTTTAAAAAAAAAAAATCATATTCACAAAATTCATTTCCCAAGAAAACCATTTATGCGCATGTGCAAACAGACATTAACATAACTTGGAATTAGTGAAATTTTATTCTGTGGTTTAAATTTAATATAGTGTAATTATTTAAGCTGGTGCCAACTTGGAAAATTGAAGCGTCGCAAGTCTTACATTAGTTCAAAATCTTACTACGTCACAGAATTTTTTTCTTTCATTTTTTCCAATTCACTATTGCTATTGTCTGCACACTGTCATGGGGCGTAGAAGTTTTATTAAAGGTGGGAAAATATCACTTTGTTTTCACATGATTGAGAAGAAGGATGAAAGGTGGTTTGGATGTCCTTTGATATAATGTCACTAGATTACTGTCGGAACTACATCTGATATACAGATGCCAACAAACAATTAGAGACAGAGAGAGAGAGAGAAATGGGTTTTAACTCAAATCAACACAACTAGGTCATTTCAGGACTAACATATGGTTTTAATTTTATTTCAATAATTTGCTTGCGCAAAGGGGTCTTTAGCATCGGGAGGAAACCGGAGTGCCTGGAGGAAACCCACGAGGTTGAGAAGGCGCCCCTATCTCCATGCCACATATGCTCACACCAGGGCTCGAAACTGTATCATTATGGACATTAAATAACTCATAACCTATAGATCATACTTTCAGAAGACTACCAACACATTAGTTAGTTTCCCATTAGATGGTTTTATTTTCATCTCAAGTTACAGATATTGCGGGAGAATGTCACATGATTGCTACTGTTGACTGACCGGGAAACTACATGTATTGCTATGATGACGTATAAACCTTTCTGACATACGGGTGCCGATCAATTTAGGGAATAATACCGTATTTAATATTTAATAAATGATAATCTTGACTTTATTAATTAAACATACAGCAATAAATGAAGTTCACAATAAATGGTGTGTATTTTTGACTGTGTAATAAGCGTGCCCCATTAATTCCTATAAAATTCAAGGTGCTTCCCCTTGTTCTGCTCCTACTGGGCAAATAAAGAAAGGCATATGCCATACAGTATGCTATGAGGGAAAGTTTGTCCAGGCAGCGGCACTATGGCTTACTCTTTTATCGAATTCCAACAGCCGAGGGATCTTTAATATGCACGCCATTGGGGGATTCCACGTCAAGTGCACACAAGGTTCTGACATGACCATCACAGATTTTGATGATTTTTGGTGTGCAAGTTAACCATGATGTTAAAATGTGATGTGCAAAATTATAGTGCTGGGGGCCCTGTGGGGCCCCTTCAGGGGCATCCCAAACTTTGGACCTTTTCGGCTTACCTACCAACTTTGAAACTCCATAACTTCGTCCCTAGTAATCCTATGTACATGAAATTGGTATCAAATTGTTCAGAAAACATAGATCCGCCTAATGACATGAAGCACGAATTTGACAGAACGAAATCCAGGCAGATATTGCTGACCTTGACCTTTGAACCCACGCTCCCAAAAAGGGGCAAACTCGATTTGGCTAATTTTTTGTGGGAACATTGCCCCACCTATGATGAATGAACACACAAAAAAATCAAAATGGGATCTCCGTGGGAACATATTTTAGGAGCCAGACAAGTCAGGTGCTACACAGTTATTCAAGTGCACAAAACCTTATCTGTTTGTATCTGTTAACTCTGTCGTCTGCTAGTGGTTACGCCACCCAGAAAGATCACAACTTGGAAGAGCAATTATTAAGAGAAAGGGCGATATTAGCAAAAACAATTCCTGGCACGCAGAAACACCATTCGCTTAAACCTTTATCAAAGACAACGCTTGAGGTACGCGAGTTTAGTGCAAGTAGTTCTTCGTGTGTTAAGTCCGTAACAGCTGAACATTCTTCACCTGTAGAAATGAAACTAGCAGGTTACGTCACCGTACAGTACGACAGTAAATGGTGGCTGGCGTGCATCCTAGAATCGTGTCCCATTGAACGAGAGGTGAAGGTCAATTTCCTTCATCCAAATGGCCCGTCAAACAGTTTCTTCTTCCCCGATGTGGAAGATCAGTGCATCATAGACTGCATGGATATTCTGATTCCGGTAGACCCTAAAACAGCTACTGGTAGGACCTATACTCTGAGTAAAAAATAAATTAATGCTGCAAACAAAGCCCTAGGGAACAAAAAATGAGAACTAAATGGATCGTCCAGTAACAAAAACAGAATGTACAAGTTAACATAGTGAAATTAGTGTACAGAAGTCAGCTTGCACAAAAACCCTACAGTTAATTCTAATAAAATCAATGTCTGTTTTTGCGACCTAGATGGACTTCCATGTCAATCAAATCTGTTCCCATGGAGATCCCACTTTGATTTTTTGTGTGTTCGCTATGTATAGGTGGGGCAATGTTCACACGAAAATTTGGCCAAATCGAGTTTGCCCCTTTTTGGGGGCATGGGTTTAAAGGTCAAGGATATCTGCCTGAATTTTGTCCTGTTGAGTTTGTGCTTCGTGTCATTAGAAAGATCTATCTTTTCTGAACAATTTGATGTACGTAGGATTAATAGGGACGAAGTTGTGGAGTTTCAAAGTTGGTAGGTAAGCCGAAAAGGTCCAATGTTTGGGATGTCCCTGAAGGGGCCCCATGAGGCCCCCAAGATCTTTGATGATCATGTCAAAATCGCCCGAATTTTGTGTAAACTTGACATGGAATGCCCCCATTGTATACACAGAACCTTGGTTTTTCATCCCATCCAAAGTCCTGATGAATTAAAAAGGATAACCATATTGTGCTTTACTACAAACATTAAAACATTCTCCTGTATGAATTCTCATGTGTATCTGTAGGTTTCTACTATGTGTGAAGGATTTACACATACTGCAAACATCACATTTATATGGTATCTCTCCTGTATGAATTCTTAAGTGTGACTTAAGACTATTACTCTGTGTAAATGATTTACTACAAACATCACATTTATAAGGCTTCTCTTCTGTGTGAGTTCTCATGTGCCTCTTTAGAGTAACACTAGTGTTTATAAGGATTTTCGCCTGTATGAGTTCTCATGTGTGACTGTAGACCTCTACTCTGTGGAAATGATTTACTACAAACACTACATTTATAAGGTTTTTCTCCTGTATGATTTATCATGTGCCTCTGTAGGCTTCTACAATGTTTGAATGTTTTACTACAAACATCACATTTATAAGATTTTTCTCCACTATGAGTTCTGATATGTTGTTGTAGATGGCTACTATAAGTAAATAATTTACCACAAACATCACATTTATAAGGTTTTTCTCCAGTATGAATTCTTATGTGCGATTGAAGATTACATTTGTGAAGAAATGTTTTACCACAAACATCACATTTATGAGGCTTTTCTCCTGCATGAATTCTTATGTGTGACGTAAGACTATTACTCTGTGTAAATGATTTACTACAAACATAACATTTATAAGGTTTCTCGCCAGTATGAATTCGCATGTGCTTCTGTAGATTATCACTAGCAGAGAATGCTTTACTACAAAAATCACATTTAAAAGGTTTTTCTCCAGTGTGAATTCTGATATGTCTCTGTAGATGACCACTATCAGTAAATGATTTACCACAAACATCACATTTAAAAGGTTTTTCTCCTGTATGAGTTCTTGTGTGCTTATGTAGATGACTACTCTGAGTAAATAATTTACTACAAACATCACATTTATAAGGTTTTTCTCCTGTATGAGTTCTCATGTGTGACTGAAGCTCATATTTGTGTAGAAATGATTTACTGCAAACATCACATTTATAAGGTTTTCCTACTGTATGAATTTTTATGTGTGACTGTAGATAACAGTTTGTAGTAAATGATTTACTACAAATATCACATTTGTAAGGTTTTCCTCTGGCTTGCCCTTGCTGACTAACATGTATTTCACAATGTTTCTCTAAATCAGTGTAAGATTTTAATTTTTCATGACACAAAGTACACTGATGAACAATTTCAATATCATCAGTTTTTTCTTCTTTAACATGACAATTTTCATCTACATCATCAGTTTTCTCTTCTTTAACAAGACAATATCCATCTACATCATCAGTTTTCTCTTCTTTAACATGTACTTTGGAATGCTGTTCTAAATCATCATTTTGTGAAAAAATCTGATCACATACAACACATTGATGGAAAGTTATAACACCATTAGTTTCCTGTAATATATAAATGTTTTAACATCATTCAATTCCTGTAATATATAAAAGTTATAACATCGTTAGTTTCCTGTAATTTATAAAATTATAACATCATTAATTTCCTGTTCTATATAAAAGTTATAACATCAGTAACTTCCTGTAATATATAAAAGTAATCACATCTTTAGTTTCCTGCTATATTCCATTTTGAAAAACAAACGACCACAATCGGTCAAATGAGGTTCCAGTAGGAAATGAAGTTAAATAAAATATCACCAAGTACAAACAATCCAAACCATTAGACAAAATTCAAAATCCTAAATCAGCAGTATAGGCAAAATAGTGTAATTAGGCAAAATAGTATAATCAGCATAAAAAACGACAAAAAGTGGCAACAGCTGTCCAAATGTGTAAGCTTACCCTGCCTGGCGCCACTTCAAAGAGAATGTGTTGGTGTATCCGATGACCTGACAATGACTTAAAAAGAAATATACAGTGTAATTACAAACACCATAATTTAATAATAAACAATACCATATATGATTATCAAACATGTCCATCTCAGCCAATTGTTGAACCCTTATAAGCAAAAATTGAAATATCCCTGCGACAGAAATTGTAAACTCCTAATATTCTGATGAATATAGAATTTAATCTTATAGAAAACGAGACATATTCCCAAATCTATTAAAAAAATATATTGGTATTCTATAGGACGTTCGCTAAGGGTGGAAAAGCTAATGGTATTCTATTGGACGTTTTGCTAAGGCTGCTATTAAATAGGGTATATGGTATTCGTTTGGAGGAATACACAAATACTTGTGTTTGAACAACAGGAATTTGCTTAGAGGTTTACATCAGGCTATACGCGTATAGGGGCTGTCATTTTTCGGCAAGAAATAAGGCCACAGCAAGCATAAACGCAAAGGCCCTGAGATCGGTGCGAAGTTTGGACTCAAGGTCTATGTCAAGGTCACGGTTGGTTGGCGTTGACTAGTGAAGGTCGCTACGACCTGTCACATTGACCGTGCCCATTGACTACATTTCAGACACGGGGCCCTCTGTGTTTGACCATTTTCTGACCCAGCAGTGAGCGACAGGGCAAAGTTAAACGTCGGTGGTTCAAGTCGAGATGATGGGCTTTAATCAAGGTTTTCTGTAACATGACCTTGATCTACGACTTTGACCCAGTTATCTTTTCTGAAGGGCGTCGTCTCTGCTTTCACGTCGAACCTTAACTTTGATAATGCGGCAAGGAATAAGGCCACGGCAAGCTTAAACGCAAATGACCTAAGATCGGTGGGAAGTTTAGACTTAAGGTCAAAGTCAAGGTCACAGTTGGTTAAAGGTGACTAGTGAAAGTTGCCACGACCTTTCACATTGACCAGGCCCATTGACTTCCATTCGGACACGGGCCCCTTGCGTTTGACCGTTTTCTGACCGAGCAGTGTGCGGTAAAATAAAAAGTTATTGATCGATTGGGCTGAAACTTAGTGTGTGGGCATTGTAAGTCACCCTTAACATCCCCTGAAAATTTCAAATTCCTACGACCACGGGAACTGGTAGAGGTACGAAAGTTCAATAATCTCTGTGTTTTGTTTTGTATAATTATAATCCAAAATCACCTTACCATTTTTGTTATTATTGTTAACAACTTTTGCTGTCTATTTGTGATGCTGCTGTGTTACCGAATGACGAGTATAAAAACACAGCAGGGGATTAGTGATCTGTCTCTTCTTCAACTAGATGTACTCATTTAGGTTGCTGATCTGTCTCTTCTTCAACTACAAGTCATAGAAAATAGGTACTGATTTGATAAACATATCTTCGGTAGAGAACAAATCGTGCGTTCGATTACTGGCGCCGCGCTTCCTCAAGCCTCCACGAGTGCGTTCAGGTTACCGATGACGTCATTTAAACGGCTTACTCGCGCCAGGCCGAAGTAACCTGCCCAAGGAGCCGGTTACTTCGGGAAGTATCCCATAATCCAATTATTCAATATGGCAGCAAATAAATTTTTTGATCGAAGTTATTATTTGCAGTTTAAGTTTAGTCGACGGAAGAATTATTGTTGACACTTTTCTCTGATTAAAGATATCGTGTTTCAATTTCACAGTATTTTTGTTTTTATTTTAGTGATTCTACATCTTGGTGCAACGATTCTAGGAGTTAGAAACGGACTACTCAGCGTCATTTCAATTGCCCAAATGCACGTTTTATCGTAGAACTGATATTAACTATTTTTTTATTACTGGTCAATTTCCCAAATCATTGTGTGGAGTCATAACTTGTGTGAAATGCCATTACTTCTTCGGACAAGTTAAGGGTATCTAATTTTAACAAATTCACATACTGGTAACTTCAGTAAGAAATATATCAAACAGTCGTCATAATTTCAAAAATCCCAAACGAATCGACCGAGGATTGTTCACCGCCACCTCGTCCGCCATTTGGAATATATACAATCCATAAAAAAGCCACCGATTCGTATGGAAAACTTAATTAAATCTTTTGTCTCTTAATTAGTTTATTACTACTCTTACCGCATATACTTATCAACACTAATCCGAGATTGATCAAGAGACAAAAGATAGGTCTATTGATACCTAATTGATTGTTAATTGACTCCCTGTCATTCAACCGAGCGAAATGGACCGTAATGCGTCTATACGGTGTGGAAATCAACGCTTTGTCATTATAACTATAAACAAATATTGCCAAAGGTAAAAAAGAATCGCCATGTAGGAATGAATGAATGAAATGGGGTTTAACGTCCTACGCTTAATCACCTAACCTGGGCTAATTGAAGACAGGCATACGCCAAGCTAATGTGCTATGAGGGAAATTTTGCCCGGGCAGCAACTGAATTCCAACTGCCAAGGGTTCTTTTACGTGCACGCCAATGTGTACACGGGACCTCGGTTTTTTGTCCCATCCGAACTACTAGGCAGCTGTCCTTGTCAGACCCTCCTTCTGCATCACTGACAAGGGGAAATCACGCCGGAAAATCGAGATGAACTTTCTCGGCCAATGCAGGGATCGAACACTCGACCTCCAGGCTAGCGAACAAGCGCCTTGTCCACTTAGCCACCGTAATCGCCATGTAGGAAAAAGTTATCGCCAAAAAATCCGCCAGATTGAATATTTTATCGCCAAGATAATATTTTTATCGCAATTGGCGGAAATGGCGATCGACAGCGTGAGCCATGGCTAAAGAGAACATACTGGGCTCCCAACAAGTAGGACTTCCCCCTCTTGAAATTTGGTATCTAGTTGAAGGAAAATACAAGAATTCTTCAAAACCCAGCGCCATGTATAAACCCAGACCAGCGTAAATCGAATTCGATGATCACATACTACAGCCTGGAGTATGACCCAGTGAACTTTTTGCGGTCGGTGTATGATATCTAGGCCATAATTAAAAGATTGTTTGTTTGCCCAAACGCTACCTACCCCCAAAAAAGCTGCCTACTCAAATTCTTTTATTGCCGTTTTTGAAGGATTTCTTTTTAAACAGCATTATTTTTACGCTTGACAATGACACCCAAACGCGAAATAATCGGTCGGGAGATTGAACAGCCACTGTCATGTCTATACATAGTAACACCAAACACGAAACTGATTTCGTAAAATCTCGTTATTTATCGTCAAAGTCTGCCCCCCCCCCCAAAAAAAGGATTTGCCTACCTACCTACTCATATCTAATCATCACGAGTCAGGTTTGTGCAAACTGAAATATTTTAACCCTGGCCTGATTGTCCTTTATCTTGGGCGCCTTAACTGGACAGCCCCGATTGGATTGTTACTAGAAATTACAATATTCAACAAAATTTAAAGTCTTCTATTATGCATAAAATTCTATCCTTGGGGCTTTATTTCGCTTATCCGGATTTAATAGTTCCAATAACATGCTAATGAAAACGTCAGTATATATTAATGTTTATTGGTGGATTATTGTCTGGACCCAGTTTCTCGAAATCATAACTAAAGATAAAATCCAAATTTTAGTAATTTGATTGGATAATATTAGATTGGTTTAGTGCTTAGCCAATAATATCTTAGTTAAAATCCCGTGAAACAGGCCCCAGCTCGTCGTTATTGAGCATAATTGTTTTGCGGTGTTATACCCGAAGAAAAGCACCGCGCCGTTCGATTACCCGTTCCAACTGCGCATGTCGAAACATACTCGGGGAACCTTGTCGAGTAAGCCCGGAGTAAGTAATCGAACGCGATCTAAATAAGGTTGACTTCCGTAAAATGTTAAGTCACGGAAAAAGGATTCTTTTCCGATATAAGGTTGTATACATGATATGGCAACGGATTTTGCCAACCCGATTAGTTCACAAAAAAAACTATTTCATTTGAAATTCACTTCATTCAGTAAAGAGAGATAAATGGAGTTTAACGTCCACTCGACACAAACTAAGCCATTTCGGGACTAACATATTTAAAAAAACCCATTTTTTTTCAATAATTTGCTTGCGTGTAGATATCTTTAGCAGTTGGAGGGAACCGGTGGTCCTGGAGAAAACCCACGAGGCTGAACAAGTGTCCCCACTCCTTGCCACGTACAACCAGGGATTCAAACCCACGCCAGTTGACTTAATAACAGGCTTTATGATACAGCTAACCATTGGGTCATTCAACCATCCATCATTCAGTAAAAAGTTCTGATATCATCTTTGCTGTGGACACTTTTCCTTAATTTCGCCAATGAATTCTCAGATGTTTGTTGTTTTTAAATATAATCTTACTTAGGTAACATTTGTTGTTGCGAATTGGAAAGGCAGTCCGGGTATTGGGATTGATAGTACGGGCCCCTTAACTAAAAAGTTTGGTACAATGCTGGCAGCTTATAAACTTCCGACCCCTGTGGGGTGTTATTACATATGGGTAGATTAAGAGCATGTTTAATCACCCTTATAAGAGTAGCTCTACCTTTGTTATTGAGGTGGGTTGTTGTTATCAAAAGTGTTTTATAGCTGAGGCGCTGAAGGCACCAGCCTCCTCGTGAAAAAAATTCAAAGAATTTGAAAAAATGAAGCGGGAGAAACAGGCTAAAACCGGTAAAGAAATTGAATAGCACCCTAGTAAGGGAGGGCCCTAAAGGCAGACAAAAGGGCCCCATGTCTGGAAAAAGGGCCCCTCCGGCCAAGGAAAGGGACCCCAAAGTCCAAGTCAATCTATGGAATGAGAATGCAGCCTTTGCATTAGCAAGAAAATCATCAATCAAGAAATCACCTTTTATGAAAACCTACTAATAAGCTATTTGGGAAAGAGATGGCTAAGCCGCCCAGAGACCCCCACCAAATCCCCCGCGAAAGAGGGCTCTCAAAATAGTATAGCCTCCGCCATGATAAACCTTCAAACGCCCCTGGTTGTTATACACGAATTGATTGTCTTAATTAGTCTGTCACAGTAACTTCCTTGGCCTGGCTTAAAGTGTGTCTTGATTGTCTTCTCGTTCTGGGGGGTGTCAGTCTACTTTCAATTCTACCCTCCCCTCATTAGGGAACAAAATTGAATGGAATTGGCAGGTACCCTTTGTGAGGAATACCAATCCCCTCTGATGCTTGTTTTTCTTTATTCACATGTCGTTTAATGATTGGAGGAGAGGGGTTTAAAGGGACAATAACACACTTGCTGGCTTGACAGGTCAAGAAACTTTTCAAGTCTTATTCTAACTACTAGATGTTTAAAGGCCTAATTACACTCTTGTTGTAACATAATAATAAGTCCCAATATGTATTCTGCTCAACAAATTGTTGTTTTTTACAACATTCCAATTAATTGGTGATACAAATTTCATCTTAACACACCTAATTTCAAAAATTGGAAAAAAACACAACACTAACCCAACCCTAATAATAGATATCGATGGACTAGTGAGCATTCCCTGTGTAAATACATGGTATGTCATGGCTAACATACATGTCAAATCACTTCTACTATGTACCACAGAACACCAATTTTCCTGGTCTCCTGCACTCCCCCCCCCCCTCTCCTACGCCTAAAGTGCCCTAACTTTGATCTTTCGGAGGCCCTAGCACGCCCTTGGTTCATTTTCAAACTCATTTATGACTGTCCTAAATTCTCTGCCATTGACAAGTAATAAAGAAATTTTGAACTATAAAAAACAAAACGAAATTGGATCAGTGTTTTAATCAGATTTGATTATTATTGAACTTAGGCCAGGAACGTAATCGGCCCTTTATTTTAGCCTCGAATACCTGTTATCTTTCTGTCATTTTTGGAATGACGGTAGGCAGTTCATTATTAAATGGTTCACTGCATATCTGACAAACAGGCAATACTGTATCCATCTGTGTCTCAACATTTGCCCAACATTTGAATCATTTTGTGAAATAAATTCAATAAGTTTGGCCACCTTGACTCAACTGTGGAGGTTGGTGATCGAAATCAGACACCTCCACGACGCTGCATCCACTGTGGGCTGAGAGCGGTTTCCAGAGTGGTTCCCTGTTGTCAGTGGTGCATGATGGAGGGCCTGACAATGACAGTTGTCTATCGTTCCCCGTTGTCAGTGGTGCATGATGGAGGGCCTGACAATGACAGTTGTCTAGTCGTTTGAAAAAAAAACAGGTCCCATGTACACATTGGTGTGCACGTAAAAAAACGAGGTCCAATGTACACGTAATTTAGGTTATATTACCATGGCATATCTTATGCTGCTATGATGTCATACATGTCTGTAAAAGAATTTGTTGATGCTGTTATTTTGTAAAATCATTTTTTGTTTATTTTTGTAAATATTTTTTTCAATTAATCATACATTATGCAAGAGCTAATTCTGCCTATTGCATGTCTTGCTTTAGGCCTGAAATCTTATCTAAATGATCAATTAGACATTAATTAACTTATCCAGACCATAATCAACTCTCGATGTCAAGGCTAGCCTTTGATATCGACTGGATTGGGATCCTATATGCTGCTAACGCTCATTGATAATTAAATTAAAACAGTGGATAATCAAGACTATGCTTTTTTACATACCAACTTTAGTAATGATGCACGAGGCTAGACGGAAATGTACAAAGCTGATATCTCGGTTCATAGTGAAACAATTTGACTGAAATTTTCAACGAATTAACTTTAAATTATTTGGTTTTTAACTAGTATAGTGAGAACTGTCAGCTCTTTATCCAAATCTTACCTAATGTATCTTTAAACATTTCAAAATAAACCAAAATAAAGAGAGAGAGAGAGAGAATGGGGTTTAACATCCACTCAATACAACTAGGTCATTTCGGGACAAACATATGGTTTAATTTTTTTTTAATAATTCGCTTGCGCGCAGGGGTCTTAAGCAGTGGGAGGAAACCGAAGTGCCCGGAGGAAACCCACGAGGTTGAGAAGGCGCCCCTATTTCCATGCCACATACGCTCACACCAGGTATCGAAACCACAGCTGCAAGCCAGAGGTAGCCGGCCAGCTAGAGGTCAAAGCGCGGCACTCTAGACCACTAGGCCATCCCAACCCCCAAACCAAAATAAAATGAAACATAGTTAAAGCGAAAATTTCATTTTTTCTAAGAAAATCAAAACATAATTATTTGAATGTCTTTTACTAAATAGGATGTCAACTCAATATTATACAATCATAGGCATCATTTTAACATTTAAAATTCATTCACATACAAATTTGAATTATTTTCTACTTGTCTTGAGCGGCTTGAAAATAATATCTTTTCATTTCAATGGAAAACAACGTCTACGAGCTATGTGGGTGTTGTTTCGATCGTCAAGGTCTGTGGTTAGCCAGTTAATGATAATCATGTCTGGTTGACCGAGACCTTTATAGAGATCAGCGATTTAAACATCGATTTTCTCAACGTTTTAAAAATCAAGTTGAAAAGGATATTTTTGCCAATTTCTCAACTGGCAATAGTGAATTATAGGATTAATAGGATTATTCTTTAACAAGGTAGGACTGTTTATAGATAACATCTTTTTTAGGGCTTTATTTTAATACATTTTAAAAATATAACCTGAAAAATTGCTAGGGGAAAATTAAACATCCTGATACTCTTCACCAACGGTCATACACCATCCAACTGGAGTAATGAAGCCAGGCATACACCATCCAACTGGAGTAATGAAGCCAGGCATACACCATTCAACTGGAGTAATGAAGACAGACATGCACCATCCAACTGGAGTAATAAAGACAGACATACACCATCGAACTGGAGTAATGAAGACAGGCATACACCATCCAACTGGAGTAATGAAGACGGACATACACCATAAAACGTGTTCTGTAATATTTCTGTTTATTAGTAATGATACTCTTCACCAATTGGAATAATAAAAACGGCATGTACCATCTAACGTGTTATGATGGGCATACACCATAAAGATGGGCATACACCATCCAACGTGTTATGATGGGCATACACCATCCAACGTGTTATGATGGGCATACACCATCTAACATGTTATGATGGGCATACACCATAAAGTTGGGCATACACCATGCAACGTGTTATGATGGGCATACACCATAAAGATGGGCATACACCATCCAACTGGTTATGATGGGCATCCACCATAAAGATGGGCATACACCATCCATCATGTTATGAAGGACATACACCATAAAGATGGGCATACACCATCCAACAGGTTATGATGGGCATACACCATAAAGATGGCCATACACCATCCAACGGGCTATGATGGGCATCCACCATAAAGATGGGCATACACCATCCATCATGTTATGATGGGCATACACCATAAAGATGGGCATACACCATCTAACGTGTTGTGATGGGCATACACCATCCAACGTGTTATGATGGGCATACACCATAAAGATGGGCATACACCATGCAACGTGTTATGATGGGCATACACCATAAAGATGGGCATACACCCTGCAACATCTTATGATGGGCATACACCATAAAGATGGGCATACACCATCCAACATCTTATGATGGGCATACACCATAAAGATGGGCATACACCCTGCAACATCTTATGTGAGAAATTTTTGAAAGGAGCATGCACTACGTCCTACTCTGATTTCAAATTTAGATGGGTGACATTTTTATTGTCAAATTGGATCTTTAAATTACGTTGATAAAACATGTGAAAGAAATTAGGTTTAATTTCTACTCGACATAAACTAGGTCAATTTGGGAAAAATATAGGGTTCAATTTTATTTCTATCATTCGCTTGTCCATACAGGTCTTTAGTTTTTTTACATTTTCAATTGAATTCGCTGTATCCTAAGGTTTGTCATTGCGTCAACTGGTGTGGTTTCCATTCCCTTACATACAAGCAAATTATTGAAATAAAATTGAACCATATTGTATTCCCATAATGACCTGGTTTGTGTCGATCGGACGTTAAACCCATTTTAGTATAAGTAGCAGTGAATGATTTACTTCAAACATCACAATTATACGTTTTTTCACAAGCATGAGTTCTCATGTGGTTGCATAGACCAACATTCCGACTAAATGATATACCACAAACATCACATTTATACTGTGTTTCAACAGTATGAATTCTCATGTGTATCTGTAGACTATTACCGGTAGTAAATGATTCACTACAAACATCACATTTAAAAGCTTTCTCTCCAGGGTGATATCCCATGTGTGTTATAAGATTATTTCTCCGTGCGAATGATTCACCACAAACATCACATTTATAAGGTTTCTCTCCAGTATGAATTTCTATATGCTTCTGTAGGGTACCTTGTTCAGTATTTTGATTTATTACAAACACCACATCAAATGGTTTTTCTCCAGTATGATTTTTTACATGCCTCTGTAAATGCCCTTTCTGACTAAATGATTTATTACAAACAGCACATTTAAAAGGTTTTTCTCCTGTATGCATTCTCATGTGGGTTTGTAGAACACCATTCGTGATGAAAGATTTACTACAAACATCACATTTATAAGGTTTAGTTCCAGTATGAGTTTTCATGTGGTACTGTAGAGTACCACTAGAAGAGAATGCTTTACTACAAACATCACATGTAAATGGTTTTTCTCCAGTATGTGTTCTAATATGTCTCTGAAGATCACTATTACTGATGAATGCTTTACTACAAACATCACATTTATAAGGTTTAGTTCCAGTATGAGTTTTCATGTGGCACTGTAAATTACTACCATGTGAGAATGATTTACTACAAACATCACATTTATAAGGTTTAGTTCCAGTATGAGTTTTCATGTGGCACTGTAGATTACTACCATGTGAGAATGATTTACTACAAACATCACATGTAAATGTTTTTTCTCCTGTATGTGTTCTCATATGTCTCTGTAGATGACTACTAAAAGTAAATGCTTTACTACAAACATCACATTCAAAATGTTTTCCTCCAGTATGGGTTCTCATGTGGTTCTGCAGATTACAACTGGTGGGAAATGATTTATCACAAACATCACATTTATAAGGTTTAGTTGCAGAATGAGATTTCATGTGGTTCTGTAGAGTAATACTAGAAGAGAATGCTTTACTACAAACATCATATTTATAAGCTCTTTCTCCTGTTTGCACTTGCTGACTAAGATGTACTTCAAGGTGTTTTTCTAAATCAGTGTAAGATTTCTCTTCTTTTTCACACAAATTACACTGATAAACACATTCAATATCATCAGTTTTCTCATTTTTAACATGACAATATTCATCTACATCATCAGTTTTCTCATCTTTAACTTGACAATATGCATCTACATGATCAGTTTTCTCTTCTTTAACATGGCAATATTCATCTACATCATCAATTTTCTCTTCTTTAACTTGACAATATTCATCTACATTATCAGTTTTCTCTTCATTAAAATGAACATGACAATATTCATCTAAATCATCAGTTTTCTCTTCTTTAACATGTATTTTATTGTGTTTTTCTAAATCATCATATTGTTTAAAAATCTCATCACATACAACACACTGATGAAAGGATATAACATCATAAGTTTCCTGTAATGTATAAAAGTTATAACATCATTAGTTTCCTGTAAAATATATAAAAGTTATATCATCATTAGTTTCCTGTAAATAAATATAAAAGTTATAACATTAGGGGTGGGCAAATGGAGGTCGAATTTTGGTGACAATTGTTTTCTAAGGCCATTTTGGCTGCTGAATCGAAATCTGGTGAAAATTTTGTTCTGCGATGTCATTTTAGGTTGGTTCAGTGGCCCTTTTCAAAATGACTTTTTTCCAGTTATTACCCTCATATCGATATAGGATGTTATCAAATCATAAATGGGAGTGCAATTTTAGAATCCACGGCCATGAAAACATATATTTTAACATATTGGACAACTAGTTCCAATATTGTCTTGCTTTTATGAGAAAATAAGTCATTTTTTTGCCGCCATTTTGAAAACCACTGAATCAACCTAAAATGACGTCACAGAACAAAAATCTCATCGAATTCGGATTCAGCAGCCAAAATGGCCTTAAAAGCACTTGTGCCCAAAATTCGACCTCCATTCGCCCACCCCTAATAACATCATTAGTTTTCTGTAATATATAAAATTTTAACATCATTAGCTTCCTGTAATATATATAAGTTATATCATCATTAGTTTCCTGTATAAAAGTTATATCATCATTAGTTTTCTGTAATATATAAAAGTTATATCATCATTAGTTTTCTGTAATATATAAAAGTTATAACATCATTAGTTTCCTGTAATATATTGAAGTTATATCAGCATTAGTATCCTGTAATATATAAAAGTTAGAACTAGTCGTCGTTATTTGTATATTAGAGGAGAGCAAAAAAAAGGCTACCCTTAATGACAATTGAAAAAATAGCTCCCCTAAAAAAATCTCTCCCTGGTCCCAAAATCTCTCCCCTGCTTATCCAGACACGTAACACTTTTAAGATTTCGGGTCACCTTATAATCAAGGCTAGGGCTAATTACTCGATGTGGTAAGACATTTCGGAGAAATAATTGTTTGTTTCTTATATATAACCTGTCCACATGTCCATTTTCATCCATAATAATTACGTACTTGGGTCAAATTTAGTGAGGTCAAAGATTTGTCCTGTAAAATTATATTTGTTCGCATTTGAATACGAACAATGAATTATGTGGTAACCTGATATCTCAGACACTATTAACCAAAAGTGGCCAAAACTTTGCCAACTAAGTTTTATGGATATACATGTAGATTGATAATTGTGGTCTGCAGTCATGCCACATGAAATTAACCAAAAGTGGCCAAAGCAAATTGAAAAGGTTTCTTTTACAAAGCAAAATGTTATCTAACCGAGTCATTTTTTAAAACGTAGCCGGATGGAAATAAATGAACGTATTCAAAAATTAATTAACTGATAATTCTAAAGCTTAAAAGTTTGTTGCTATTCTCTAGGTAGGACAATAATCCATAATTTACATCGAAAAAGCTTCCAAATATTTATTCCCACAAATGACAGACCAAATTTGTATTAATAACTCATCCCTTTATTGCTACTAGATAAGGGTTTTTCAAAGAATTGACAGAATTTGATATAATGGAATTATTAAGCAGTACCAATAACTTCAGTAAACCTAATAGACCCTGTAACTGCCAGTCATGATTATTTTTTTTATCAAATCTCAATCTTCGAAATATGTAACGGTTTGATCCGAACACTTGCGGGATGTACCCCAAACCCATAATTCTGATGTAAACCGCCATTAGTTACTTCCCAACTTGACTATGCAAATGCTCTTCTCGCCGGAGCACCTAAATTCTCTCTAGATAGGTTGCAAGTTGCACAAAACAATGCTGCTACATTAGTAACTAAAACACCAAGACGTGAACACATCAGTGACAAACTAAAGGAATTGCAATTGCATTGGCTGCCAGTTAGAGCGCGAATTGAATATAAAATCCTAACAAACAACTGTATACAAAAGTCTCTTTATTACATCCGCTCCCAGCTATATGAAACAGATGTTTACACTGTATAGTGATGTTAAAATACGCCGCAACATCAGATATAAAGGGTATAAAGAGACTCATGATTAGCAAAAGGCTTTTATGGCCTATACATGTATATGCTGTAATGATATGGATATGGACATGGATCCCACCGTCCAAACCATCCCTGCTATCCCCTACCAATAAATTGCCCAGTTTGTACACGGGAATGTAACTTTAATACTCACCATTATTTGGTTTATAAAATGCTGCTACAGTAAATTGTCGGTTTTCTGGTAAGCTATGCACTATAGAGATTCAAACTCTGCTTAAAAAATAAGGTGAAAAAAAAAACGAAGAGAAAAACATGTCTGTGTTCTTCCCCAATTTCATTTCCGGTAGAGAACGGATACGGGTTGTATAAAAAATATGGCCATGGATCTATCAAACGCGAACAACTCGCAAACGGGTAACTGAACTTGAAATTTTCGTCTCATGTGAGAGAGAGAGAGAGAGATTTTTTTTTTTTATAAAAAAAAAAAAAAAAAAAAAAAAAAAAATCTATCAAACGCGAACAACTCGCAAACGGGTAACTGAACTTGAAATTTTCGTCTCATGTGAGAGAGAGAGAGAGATTTGGTTTAACGTCCACTCGACACAAACTAAGTCATTTTGGGACTAACATATGATTTAATTTTATTTCAATAATTTGTTTACGCATTCGAAACCACGCCAGTTACCTCAATGACAGGCTTTATGATACAGCACGCCGTGGTAACCATTCAGCCCCCCCCCCCCCCTCCGTCCGAGGTAAATCGAAAGAAAAGGAATTTAACATCTCACCAATAATTAGTTTTAAAAACATGATTTCTGTAATGGTTGAGTCGATATGATTGCTGCATTACCTTTAATTTACATAAACCATGTTTACATTACAAATTTGAAACCTACCAGGTACGGCACAATTAATTTTTTTGTAGTGTAAACGGGTCAACCATAAGCGTCCTCCAGCGCTTCAGCTATACAACGCTTTTGATAACGACAGCCCAGTTAAACGGTACTTGTACTTTGTACTTGGCTCAATCCACCTCAATAACAAAGGTACAGCTACTCTTGCAAGGGTGATTAAACATGCTCTTAATCTCCCCATATGGAATAACACTCCACAGGGGTCGGAAGTTTATAAGCTGCCAGCATCGTACCAAACTTTTTTAGTTCCCTGATGTAAGGCGCCCCTACTATCACTCCTCATGCCCGGACTGCCTTTCTACTTCGCAACACAACGGATGTTACCTAAGTAAGATTATATTCAAATACAACAACCATCCAAGAATTCATGGGCGAAATTACAAAAAAATGCCCAATGATGGATGGTTGAATGACCGAATGGTTAGCACGTCCATGCCGTATCATGTAGCCTGTCACTAAGTCAACTGGCGTGGGTTTGAATCCCCGGTTGTACGTGGCAAGGAGTGGGGTCACTTGTTTAGCCTCGTGGGTTTTCTCCAGGACCACCAGTTTCCTCCAACTGCTAAAGACATCTACACGCAAGCAAATTATTGAAATAACTTTTTTTTTAAAAAATATGTTAGTCACGAAATGGCCTAGTTTGTGTGGAGTGGACGTTAAACTCCATTTATCTCTCTTTACTGTGGGGATCACGGTGGCTAAGTGGATAAGGCGCTGGTTCGCTAGCCTGGAGGTCGAGTGTTCGATCCCTGCATTGGCCGAGAAAGTTCATCTCGATTTTCCGGCGTGATTTCCCCTTGTCAGTGATGCAGAAGGAGGGCCTGACAGGGACAGCTGCCTAGTCGTTCGGATGGGACGAAAAACCGAGGTCCCGTGTACAAATTGGAGTGCACGTAAAAGATCCCTTGGCAGTTGGAATTCGATATAAGAGTAGGCCGTAGCGCCGCTGCCCGGGCAAAATTTCCCTCATAGCACACTGTTGGCGTATGCCCGTCTTCAATTGGCCCAGGTTAGGTGCTTAAGCGTAGGACGTTAAACCCCATTTCATTCATTCATTCATTCATTCATTCTCTCTTTACTGAATAAAGTGAATTTCAAATGATATAGTTTTTTTGTGAGCTAATCGGGTTGGCGAAATCCGGGGCCATATCATGTATACAACCTTATACCGGAAACGAGTTCTTTATCCTTGACGTAACATTTTACGGAAGTCAACCTTATTTTGTACTCTACCGAAGATAATAATAATAATCTCGTCATTTTACAAGGGTAGCAAATTAAGCCTGAGGCTTATTTTCAATTAAGCGCTTGGCACAGATCGTGCGAATGATTTCGATCATTACTGCAGGAAGAAACCGAAGAACTCGGGGGAAACCTGCCTGATCGGACGGGAGACCGAATATCCCTCTCACGGTGTTTATCAAATGAGTACCTATTTTCTATGACTTGTAGTTAAAGAAGAGGTGTCAGGCGTATTCAACACCAGGCTAATTCAACACCAGTAAAATTGGCGTATTCAAGACCAGTATATTATAAGACAAAAGCAGGATAAACAAGATATTTATTATATATCTTAAATTAAATAGTCATAATACAAACAACAGTTGAAATATTTCATATTCGAATACAATATTTACATAATATAAAACAAGTAATAAATAAAATGGAACCGGTCCCCGAGTCTTCAGTCGAGAGTTGATTAGGTTATGCCAACCCTCCACGTCTTTATTTGGCGAATGGGGCGCATAAACACAGACTCTTTGCACTAAACACTCGGTTTGATATCCATCCATTGGTTCTTGACGTACTCAAGGACGTAGGAATTGATTTGAAGTTTAAAATACAAAATAACAATAGGCCTATATACATAATACATGTACTGCTCTTGAATACGCCGATTTTTCTGGTGTTGAATTAGCCTGGTGTTGAATACGCCAGGATTCAAAGAAGAGACAGATCAGCAGCCTACATGAGTAGATCTAGTTGAAGTAGAGACAGATCAGTAATCCCCTGCTGTGTTTTTATACTCGTCATTTAGTAACACAGCAGCAGAAGTTGTTAACAATAATAACAAAAATGGTAAGAAGGTGATTTTGGATTAAAATTAAAAGATGGAGAAGAGTTATTATTTAGGAGATAAACACTTCCTGTTACGTATTAGGAGGGGGTTTATTGTCCATTTAACCATGCTTGAATCATTGCCCCTTTTAAGAATACCGTTATATAGGCTCTTAGGGGTTGAAAGGAATAAAATCATGGAGACCTCTAAAAGCCGCACCTAAAATTACAAATTCAGTTATGTTCGGCGAAATACGCCTGATCGAAAGTTAACCCTTAGAACCTGTACCATCGGTAAACCGGTGGAACTCTTATACGACTATTTGTGGTAGCACCGGTTCACCGGTGTGAGGTCATGCATTGAACTATGAACTACATAAGTGCATTTCTTTTTAGCCAATCACAATGCTTTTTCGTATTTAGCTCTCAGACATGTAAACCAAGATGTCAGCGCCCATGCAACGTGTTTTTGTTTGATGTTTGTGCGATGATTGTTAGCATGAAACGAGTGAATCCAGAACCAGGAAGCTCGAAAGGTAAACAACTGTTACTACGACAATCAATTCGAGGATTTTTGGAATTAGACGCTGCAAATGATCAAGATTATCCAGAAAGTGATTTAGAATATAGCAGTGAAAGCGAAGATAGTGATGTGGAATCGGCTGGCCCATCAAGTGGGTGTGGTCGCCCCCGTCTTTCTGGCGATGCAACCAACACACAAGTAACTTCAGGTTGGAGTAAAATTGACACAACAAGGTTGAATACTGACACTAATGACATTTGTGACCTTTCTGGTTAAATATGTGGTTGTTTAAAATAAATACATTTGACGTCATATAGCCCAGGAGCCTTAGCATGACGTCAAATTTGGGCCAGGAGGTCAGGGTTCAAAGGGTTAATCTTAAGCGTCTGGTTATTCCAGTCTACACTTTGCCTCCAGATAAGAATATGCGTCACCTTCTAGCCTTGATCTTTAAGTCCCTCGTTAAAAATGGACCTGAAACGCATTATGGTACACGATTCGTGTACCAGTGGTAATTTTTTTATTTTGTCCAGTATATTGGATATCAGAAGCCCATCTTTTCCCGGTAAGATGACAACATCAATGTTATTTTGAAATGACAAATAATTAGTGTTTTCATTGTTGATGATTTTTGATGATATTGAGTTATGGACTTTAAGAGCTCAAATACTTTTGGAAGAATCAATTTGGGTAGGCCAACACCTTGGGGTATAACTTAATGTGGATTATAAATGAAACAAAATGTTTATCCATTTCAAAAATATTAATTTTTAATTTTCTTATACTCATCTAAATAAACAGCCTGCATCATTATGCATTTATATTTTTATATGTTGAGTTGTATTTGTAGGATTGTTATGAATTTAATAAATGCATCGACAGACATAAAAACTAAATTACGGATCAAAATATTGTATGTGCCTGTTTTCGAAGACTTGGGTCTCCTTTAGAGTAGTGAAATCTTCATTGACAAAATAGACTTGATAATCAAGTCTGCTATTAAATCACCAGATTTAGAAAGAATGGCGAGAAAAGCCATTCGTTTCTCGCTGGAATTATATTGTTACCAGAGAACCGTGAGTTAGCTTTCGGGTGCTTCTAAAAATATGTACCAGGGTTTCACTCTAGGTGCGTGGTGGGTGCGCGAGCAATAAAGCGCACTTTTCGTTTCCAGTCCTGGGCTCTCCACCCATATAGGGAACCCCCTCCCACACCACTTGTGCCAAAATTTAATAAAATACCATTATGTAGCCTTGACACCCATTTAGAGTTACTCCCCTTAGACTGCTGTTACATAGGGGTATTCAACATACGGCACAATCAGAACACAACTGGTCAAATTTGTTGCAGACTGGAGCTGGTTCTCCTTGTGCCAGAATGGACCAGCCCGTCTGTGACAATTAATCTTTTTCTGCATGTGCACAGTAGTATTTTTTATAAAGACTTGTGTTTGGTTTCTATCCCCTCTAATTGTCCCCCGCCTTTCAAAGAAAGCAGGGGACTATTAAAATGGGTTCGTCCGTCCGTCTGTCCGTACGTCTGTCACACTTTTTGGGACACAATGTATTACAAGATACTAATGATGTTATAATTTTATATATTACAGGAAATTTATGGTGTTATAACTTTTATATATTATAGGAAACTTATGATGTTATAATTTTATAAATTACAGGAAACTAACGATGTTATAACTTTTATACCGGTATCACAGGAAACTATTAATGATGTTAAAACATTTATATATTACAGGAAACTAATGGTGTTATAACTTTCCATCAATGTGTTGTATGTGATGAGATTTTTCCACATAATAATGATTTAGAACAGCATTCCAAAGTACATGTTAAAGAAGAGAAAACTGATGATGTTGATGAATATTGTCATGTTAAAGAAGAGAAAACTGATGATGTAGATGAATATTGTCATGTTAAAGAAGAGAAAACAGATGATGTAGATGAATATTGTCTTGTTAAAGAAGAGAAAACTGATGATATTGAAATTGTTCATCAGTGTAATTTATGTCATGAAAAATTTAAATCTTATACTGATTTAGAGAAACATTGTGAAATACATGTTAGTCAGCAAGTGCAAGCCAGAGAAAAACCTTATAAATGTGATGTTTGTAGTAAATCATATACTACAAACTGTTATCTACAGTCACACATAAAAATTCATACAGTAGGAAAACTTTATAAATGTGATGTTTGCAGTAAATCATTTCTACACAAATATGAGCTTCAGTCACACATGAGAACACACACAGGAGAAAAACCTTATAAATGTGATATTTGTAGTAAATCATTAACTAGAAGTTCTGATCTACAGAAACACATGAGAATTCATACTGGAGAAAAACCTTATAAATGTGGTGTTTGTAGTAAATCATTTTCTTCTAGTAGTAATCTACAAGCACATATTAAAATTCATACTGGAGAAAAACCTTTAAAATGTGATTTTTGTAGTAAAGCATTCTCTGCTAGTGATAATCTAAGGAAACACTTGCGAATTCATACTGGCGAGAAACCTTATAAATGTGATGTTTGTAGTAAATCATTTACACAAAGTAATAGTCTTAAGTCACACATAAGAATTCATACAGGAGAAAAACCTTATAAATGTGATGTTTGTGGTAAATCATGTCTATTCAAAGGTAATCTTCAATCACACATAAGAATTCATAGTGGAGAAAAACCTTATAAATGTGATGTGTGTGGTAAATTATTTAGACATAGTACTAGTCTACAGGAACATATCAGAACTCATAGTGGAGAAAAATCTTATAAATGCGATGTTTGTAGTAAATTATTCAAACATTGTAGAAGTCTACAGAGGCACAAGATAAATCATACAGTAGAAAAACCTTATAAATGTAGTGTTTGTAGTAAATCATTTCCACAGAGTAGAGGTCTACAGTCACACATGAGAACTCATATAGGAGAAAATCCTTATAAATGCTAGTGGTACTCTACAGAGGCACATGAGAACTCACATAGAAGAGAAACCTTATAAATGTGATGTTTGTTGTAAATCATTTACTTAGAGTAATAGTCTTAAGTCGCACTTAAGAATTCATACAGAAGAGAAACCATATAAATGTGATGTTTGCAGTAAATCCTTCACATATAGTAGAAACCTACAGATACACATGATAATTCATACTGGAGAGAAACCTTTTAAATTTGATGCTTGTGCGTAAATCATTCACACAGGGTAGAAATCTACAGTCACACATCAGAACTCGTTCTGGAGAAAAATCAATATAAATGTGATGTTTGTAGTAAAACATTTACACTATTGATGTTCCGATATGGCTACTATCATTTTTACGGCCGATACGATAGGAGTGGATATTAATGTATGTGTTTGAAATATAATAATGTCGTTTACTGTAGTGATACAGAGGGTTGGGATGGCCTAGTGGTCTAGAGTGCCGCCACCTCTAGCTTGCGGCCGTGGTTTCGAGTCCTGGTGTGAGCGTATGTGGCATGGAGATAGGGGTGCCCTCTCAACCCTGTGGGTTTCTCTGGGCACTCCGGTTTCCTCCCACTGCCAAAATAAAATAAAATTAAACTGTATGTTAGTCCCAAAATGACCTAGTTGTGTTGAGTAAACGTTAAACTCCATTTCTCTCTCTTTCTCTCCCGTAGTGATACACAGGGGAATTGATACAGGAGAATGTTTTGATGTTTGGAGTAAAGCCCAATATGGTAACTGATAGTGTGGATATAACCTATTACACATTAAATGTCATGATGGTCAATGTATTTAAATTTCAATATCCTTTTTAATTCACCAGGACTTTCCGACATGGTTTCCCTTGTCAGTGGTTCAGGACAAGGACAGTTGTCTAGTCATTTGGATGGGATGAAAAACCAAGGTCCTGTGTATACAATGACGTGCATGAAAAAGATCCCTTGGCTGTTGGAATTCAATATAAGAGTACATGTAAGCCATAGTGCCGCTACCTGAGCAAACTTTCCCCCATAGCATACTGTATGGCATATATATGCCTTTCTTTATTTGCCCAGTAGGAGCAGAACAGTAGGACGTTAAGCCCCATTTCATTTCCTTGTTAGTCGGGGATGCACCTTGAACTATTTTACCTCGGGGAATAAAACACAAACATGAATTTTAAATGAATTAATGGGGCACGCTTATTACACAGACAAACATACACACCATTTATTGAGAACTTAATTAATTGCTGTATGTTTAATTAATAAAGTCGAGATTATCAGTTATTAAATATTAAATACGGTGTAATTCCCTAAATTGATCGGCAACTGTATGTCAGAATGGTTTATACAACATCATAGCGATAGTTTCCCCGTCCGTCAAACAGTTGAAGTCATGTGACGTTCTCCAGCAATTTCTCTGACCAATTGTTTGTTGGCATCAATAAACCTGTATATCAGATGTTGTTCCGACAGTAATCTAGTGACATTATATCAAAGGACATCCAAACCACCTTCCGTCCTTCTTCCTCAATCATGTGTAAACAAAGTGATATTTTCCCACCTTTTATAAAACTTCTATGCATCATGAAAGTGTGCAGACAATAGCAATAATGAATTAGATGAAACGGAAAAAAAAATAATTCTGTGACGTAGTAAGATTTTAAAATAATTTAACGATCATCAAAGTAAGGCCAAATGTAAGACTTGCGACGCTTCAATTTCTCGAGTTGGTACCAGCTTAAATAATTACACTATATCAAATTTGAGCCACAGAATAAAATTTCACTAATTCCAAGTTATGTTAATGTCTGTTTGCACATGCGCATAAATGGTTTTCTTGGGAAATGAATTTTGTGAATATGATTTTTTTTTTTTAAAAGTAGATCAGTAAGGACTTTTTTGCCCAGTTATTCTTCTTCTTATTTTAACGCATCTATGAGAGTCTTAAAGATACATTATTCAAGAGCGAAAACTGCCTATAGCAGGTCTTTCTTTGGGCCTGAATTGTTTTCTAAAGTATTAATTAGAAATTAATTAACTGATCCAAGCCTTAATCAACTCTGGATGGCATCAGATTTCTCCGATATTAAACAGATTAAAACGTTTCAGCGATACTCTGATTTAATCAATATGGCGGCTTCCAGGCGTTTCGAGACTTTGCCAATATCTTCGCTTGCAATGGAGTAACTTGAATGAAATTTTCAAATTATTCATTTTACATCATCTACTTTCGAACTATTATAGCAAGAATGGCTAGTTCTTTATCTATATTTTGAATAATGTAACTTTAGGGAGCTTAAAGTTTGGGAGTTTGATCCCTGCAATGATCAATGTAATTTTATGACTTGTTAGTGTTGAAGGATGGAGGGCCTGGCAAGGACAGCTGTCTAGCCATTTGGATAGGATGAAAAACTGAGGTCCTGTGTATAGATTGGCGTGCACCTAATAGATCCCTTGGAAGTTGAAATTTGATATATGAGTAGGCCATAGTGCCAAATGTCCCTTATAGCACACTGCTCCATTTCCTTGGCCCATTCGGAGTAGAACGTTAAACCCCTTTTCATTCATTTTCCATTTATTTTGTTGCATGTATATCTAAATAGCCACACACATGGCAACTAAAATGGGGGACCGAGTGTCAAGCAAATTAATAATTTGTTCACAATTCAAATGATATTTTAGAGTTACTTACAGAGTAAAAATATGGTTTTAAAAAAATTAATTCACACAGTGTGAAAGCCTCAAGAAACACATGAGAAATCCCACTGGAGAGAAACCTTTTACCGTAAATATGTTGTTTTAAGTGAATCATTTGCTATCGTTACTTTGCCGATATTTGCTAACGTTACTATGCAGAGATTTGTAATTTTCATTGCAACTAAATTTAAACTCATTGTTAAATCAATAAACATTCTGGAACAGAGTATTTCAAACAAAAAACTGAGACTGAAGAGAGGTTGCAGGGTTGGTCAAATTAAACAGACTGAAGAATAATAATAATAATAATAAAAGTTACATGGCTGGTCAAATCAATAGTGATTGATTAAAACTATCAACACCAGGGCTCTAAACCACAGCCGCAAGCCAGAGGTGGCCGGCCAGCTAGAGGTCGAAGCGCGGCACTCTAGACTGCTAGGCCATCCCAACCCCCCAGAAACGGACAGAAGTAATTCAATATCATATGGAATTGACGAAGGTAATGCATAAATCATATCGAATCAGACATTACACAAATCATATGTTTTAAATTGATTGCAATACTGTGTTGCTGTTACGTTAAAATCCCTTTCCTTTTTATTAACATCGGACGATAATTACAAATTCAATTATGTGTTGAATAGACGTTTGTGGGCTGTTCGCGTTAGATAGAGCCATGACCATATTCATTATACAACCAGTATCCGTTCTCTACCGGAAATGAACTTGGAAAAAACAAACGCTTTTCTCTTCGTTGTATTCTCGTGCATTAAAGCAGATTTGAATCTGGCCTAAGTACAGCTTACATCTCAACCGACAATTCACTGCAGCAGAACTTTACAAACAAAATAATGGTGAGTATTACTGTTACTATTCAAGCAACCTGGCGTGGCGTGTAAACGAACAGCCAGGGATGGCCTCACAACAGGGCTTCCACTTCAAACTTTCACAACCGGTCATTTTTCCCGTGGAGAAAGTGATGCTATTTTAAGCACATAATAAGAAGCCATAGAACAACATGATATTGAAATGCCGATCGGGTTTAATTGGGTCAAGGACAGTCACGTCCGCATTTATACCCACTGACCCCCTCAATAAAGGAACACATATAACCAATTATCATTTATTTATATATATATATATATATAAAAATATAACAACAAGAAACATTCGCAAGTACACTATTTTCTTACTTTTTTTAACAACATCACCCGTATATACTCATCGTATCTCAAATGGAACTGTTGTGGTATAACATCTTTAAATAGTCGATATTCGTGTTCACGTAACGTTTTATGGTCACTGGAGACAGTGTGCTCCACCAGAGACGACTTTCTATAATTTTGGGAACAATCACAAAACTATTCTTGGCGTTATATTTCTAACAATGATCTTTTAATTAACCTGTTCGTATATGGGACAAGTTAGACTGTTGACTATTTCTCCATACACAGCGAAAAGTAGTTCTGAGTGATTAATGCATTTAAATTATTAAAAGTCATTCAATGTACAATAATTAACATACTTTTTAAACTAATTAATATATTATTAACTCGTATCAATATTTTGGGAGCTTAAACAAGGTCGTTCTAGTATTTGCACTCGATAACATGTAAAGATAATTTCACATATGTATCAAATTGGCGGCTAACGTAAATAGTCCATTGTGTCAAGTTAAATATCGTCAATAAGTTGTTACATAAAAAAACCCAAAGGGATTAAAAAAACACACCGACAATACATTTTTGTGTAGAAATATTATATCTTAACCACGGGAATGTTTGTGACAAGATTTTAAGACAGAATTTGTCTACTACGTGGGCCGATGTTGAAAAAAGGAGGGCGCATTCATTGACGAAAATTGTTACTTTGAGAGGTTTGGAATTTCAACATTTTGAAATGATATAAAGCATGCAAACATTTCTGCTTTATATGTCATTTGCATGCTTAACTCTAGTTATCAAGTGAAGACATCAAAGTAAAGTTTATAATTTGTTTGGTGTTGACATAGTATATATGGCTGCACGAGCGATGAAAGTCAGCAAATGTGCTGTAACAATAAGTCGGTTTTAAGAATGGTCACAAAGTACTAATCAAAAAATGAAACTTGGTTAATTAGTGTGATTAAATGTCAAGATTTTAATCTGTTTGATATTGATCCTCCGTTGATTGTGAGTACTGCAATATACACAAGGATAATTGATTGGCAGTGGTGTCGTTTCGTGGACTACTGATCACTGTTATTTTTATTATACCTGAAAGTTTACATCACGACACGCACGTAGATTCTTCGTATCCCGGGATTTAGCACAAAATATGCTATTTTTCTTGCATGCAAAATGACCTACACGAATTATTGGTCAATTTAAATCAACATTGATGATGTAAACTTACCCGGAAAAGATGAGAGAGTCATATATAAACTACAAATATCCTATCTTCTTTATGTTATGTTATAAATAATTAACAAGGATCATAAAGCTTACCTCCTAAGTCTCTGAGTGTATTGTTAACTTGATTGCATTCTTTCGTCTACGATTAACTAATAACCGCTTCAGTAATAATTCCTTTAGTAACATCTTTAAGCATGTTGCAGCTGCCCTCAAAGTACCTATTGCGTGGGTATATAATGCTAATAAGACTGCGTAAGAAGTGGAACATTAATTACCGATTTGACAGAAGTGTGATAAGCCCTGTAAAACGAATGTAATTGTTTTTGTACGGCATGCATGTTCAAAAGAAAATTATCCCATCCGAGTCGCTAATCAAATAATTAAAACAAAATATTTCAAGAGGTAAAGCTACAAAATTTGCAGAGATTTTACTAGAATGTAAAAGATGGTAACAAAGTAAAGGAATGCGGGTAGTTAAGTGTGCTCAAACTCAATGCCAATTGTTGTATTTGTACTTGAATTGTTCTAAAATGTTGCTGATTGGAGTAATGTCCAAGCGCTGATATCCATTTGTCAAGTTCGACCAATGCAGGGGGCTGTGGAAGATGGCAGCATATAATAAACTATTTAATAAATTGATGATGTAATAAATATGAATGTCTTCTGTAATGTACTTACCCTACCCGTAGCTCACATCTAGTAACGAAGGTATTGTTAAGTTCTGTATATAGGCTACTCACCTATCAATAATTACCCTCTAGGTTTTGTGATTTAATAATAAATAATATTTGTTTAAAATCTGTATTTTATTTTTACATGAATAAGACAAGCTAAATAATGGTCCAAGAAGCAACCCGGTGGGTTGATCCGACTAGCAAATATAAATATTGGCCTGATTTGTCTTCCAATATAAAAAGTGGTCTTTAGGATTGGTCCAAGTAGTCTTTTAGGTGGGTCAGGAAACTAATGATGATATAACTTTTATATATTACAGGAAACTAATGATGTTATAACTTTTATATATTACAGGATACTAATGATGATATAGCTTTTATATATTACAGGAAACTAATGAAGATATAACTTTTATATATTACAGGAAACTAATGATGATATAACTTTTATATATTACAGGAAACTAATGATGATATAACTTTTATATATTACAGGAAACTAATGATGATATAACTTTTATATATTAGAGGAAACTAATGATGTTATAACTTTCATATATTACAGGATACTAATGATGATAAATTTTTTATATATTACAGGATACTAATGATGATATAAATTTTATATATTACAGGATACTAATGATGATGTTAAAACATTTCATCAGTGTGTTGTTTGTGATGATATTTTTCAACAACTTGATGATTTAGAACAACACAATAAGATACATGTTAAAGAAGAGAAAACTGATGATGTAGATGAATATTGTCATGGTAAAGAAGAGAAAACCGATGATGTAGATGAATATTGCCATGTTAATTTTAAGGAAGAGAAAAATGATGATATTGATGAATATTGTCATGTTAAGAAAGAGAAAAATGAGGATGATGGAATTGTTTATCAGTACAATTTGTGTGATAAAGAATGTAAGTTGGAAAGAATGAATGAAATGGGGTTTAACGTCCTACGCTTAAGCACCGTACCTGGGCTAATTGAAGACGGGCATATGCCACAGTGTGCAATGAGGGAAATTTTTCCCGGGCAGCGGCGCTACGGCCTACTCTTATATCGAATTCCAACTGCCAAGGGATCTTTTACGTGCACTCCAATTTGTACACGGGACCTCGGTTTTTCGTCCCATCCGAACGACTAGGCAGCTGTCCTTGTCAGGCCCTCCTTCTGCATCACTGACAAGGGGAAATCACGCCGGAAAATCGAGATGAACTTTCTCGGCCAATGCAGGGATCGAACACTCAACCTCCAGGCTAGCGAACTAAGTTGGAAAGAAAATCGGAAAAACATGGTAGTCAGCAAAGAAAAACTGGAAAAAGAGCTTATCGATGTGATATTTGTGATAAATCATTCACTTCGAACCTTAGTCTAGAGCACCACGTCAGAGTGCACACTGGAGAAAAACCTTATAAATGTGATATTTGTGATAAATCATTCACTTCGAACCTTAATCTAGAGCACCATGTCAGAGTACACACTGGCGAAAAACCTTATAAATGTGATATTTGCTTTAAATCATTTAGACAGAAAGTACATCTACAGAACCATGTGAGAAGTCATACTGGAGAGAAACCTTATAAATGTGATGTTTGTGGTAAATCATTCACACACAGTTGTCAACTACAGAGACACACATGGATTCATTCAGGAGAAAAACCTTATAAATGTGAATTTTGTAGTAAATCATTCACCCAGAGTAGTGATCTACTGAGATACACAAGAGTTCATACTGGAGAGAAACCATATAAATGTGATGTTTGTAATAAATCATTTGCTCAGAATGGTTCTTTGCACGAACACAAAAGAATTCATACTCGAGAGAAACCTAACACATGTGATGTTTGTAGTAAGTCATTCAAACAGAGTAGTGAACTACAGAAACACACAATAATGCATACCGGAAAGAAACCATATAAATGTGATGTTTGTAGTAAATCATTCACTACAAATCGTACTCTACAGTCACATATGAAACGCCATACTGGAGAAAAAACATATACATGTGATGTTTGTAGTGAATCATATATTGATCAAACTACCCTACGAAAACACATGAGAATTCATAGAGGAAAAAAACCTTATAAATGTGATGTTTGTATTAAATCATTTAGTAAGAATGCTGGTCTACAGAACCACATGAGAATTGATACTCATGAAAAACCTTATAATCTACAGAACCAATCACCTTTAGTAGTGATCTACAGGCCCGTATGAGAACATGTTCTGGAGGAAAACCTTATAAATCACCTTTAGTAGTGATCTACAGGCTCGTATGAGAACACGTACTGGAGGAAAACCTTATAAATCACCTTTAGTAGTGATCTACAGGCCTGTATGACAACACGTACTGGAGGAAAACCTTATAAATCACCTTTAGTAGTGATCTACAGGCCCGTATGAGAACATGTTCTGGAGGAAAACCTTATAAATGTGACATTGCGATAATAGAAATACTGATTTGTATAGACTACTGTAAAACATGAAATTATTGCGAGCATGAAATTATTGCGACAATTGCGATCGAGGCCCTCTCGCATTAATTTCATGTTCGCAATATTTTCGTGAAAATTTGTTAAAATGTCGGCCATATTGAATTATCCCCCCTTCATTACTTTTCACAAGAAAGAGTCCCAATAAGTTAAAATTTGTTAAAATGTCGGCCATATTGAATCATCCCCCTTTCATTACTCTTCACAAGAAAGAGTCCCAATAAGTACCAATGTCCTGCGTCGTAAAAGAAAATAAAAATAAAGATTTTAATGCCATGTGTTTTATAGTCGTTCGTCAGCTTGGAGTTAATAATCAAGGGATTAGATTTAACAATAATTATTTAAAAATGAAGTTTGATAACAGGTATTTCATTTTCTTTGATCTGTTGAATACAGACTCGAAGCCATAATCCTCAATAGTTGTTTATTTACTGTTACTAATGATCACCAATCAACCGATGTTGATTCGCAATAATTTTTTCCCCACTATAGAAATTCGCAATAATTACATTTCGCAATTATGTTTCACCTACCCAACTCGCAATAATTTCATGTCGCAATAATTTAGTGTTTTACAGTATATTATTGGTTTTTTTTACTTTTTCATAGCACACATCTGCCACATAATGTGCACTTTAAATAAAATGAGCATACTTGGTAAAATATTTAGATAAAATTATATGTACTTAGAAATTAGAATAGTTATTAACAATCTATATAAAAGGATCATTGGGGAAAAGCTTTTTTAAATAAATATATCTTTAGATTTAAAAGTAGCAATAGAAGCGACATTATGAATTTGAATTTGTCATTTATTCCATAACAATGTGGAAGTGTTGGGATGGCCTAGTGGTCTAGAGTGCCGCCCTTGGACCTCTAGCTGACCGGTCACCTCTGGCTTGGGGCTGTGGTTTCGAGCCCTGGTGTGAGCGTATGTGGCATGGAGATAGGGGCGCCTTCTCAACCTCGTGGGTTTCCTCCGGGCATTTCGGTTTCCTCCCAATGCTAAAGACCCCTACGCTGAAGCGAATTATTGAAATAAAATTAAACCATATGTTAGTCCTGAAATGACCTAGTTGTGTTTAGTGGACGTTAAACCCCAAATGGCCTGTTACTATAGCGATGATCAATTATAAGGGTGTTTATACAATATTAAATAGAATGACTTGTTACTACATGTAGATTATGACAAACTGATACGGTTTTATAAGTATTAAGGTGTAAGTACATAATCACAGATTTCTTATACATATACATATTTTGAAATATCTACTTTTTGTAAATATTTTATAATATACTATTCAAAAAAGTAGGGGATATTTGATTTTGGCGGCATAATACTAAAATATGCAAATGACTACGAAAAAGGTCACTATAGAACCTAGCAGAAGAAACATTTCCAGTTACATGTGGCGCCCAAACGCACGAATAGCTACAGCATGGAATGCACATGATGCTTGGGATCGTCATGAGGGTCCAACCCAGTGTTGGGATTTTAAAAAATTTCTTGTCGGACATTTACCGAAATTAAAGGGGCATAACTCTTATCATTATTTAAGCAGACGAATTTATGCCACAATTAAAAGTCACATGTAAAAATATTCAAATCACGTACGTAATAAAATTAGGTGAACCTCGTTATTTATCATTTTTAATTCCCGTACGGTATTCAATTAATTCATACCACAATTAAAAATCACATGTCGCTATTTTTCACACTTAATTCTGAATGAAAGCTTGCCGATCCTGCATGGCATTAAATTCACAATCTTTATATTCCTTTAGAATTACGTGTCTTTGTTTATACGGCAGCAAATGAATGCAGAAACTTCGAAATAAGAATAGTTTGTGATGTCACATGTCTTCAAAGTATTCAAATCACGTACGTAATAAAATTAGGTGAACCTTGTTATTTTTCATATTTAATTCCCACACCGTCACAATAACTGTGATTATAATTTTAATCCATCTGTTTACCTCATGGTTTCTCAATTGTCAACCTCTTTATTTTTCATATTTAATTCCAGTACCGTCGCACTATATTCAAGTCATACCACAATTAAAGACCACATGTAAAAAAAATATTCAAATTCCGTACGTAATAAAAAATTAGTGAACCTCGCTATTTTTCACACTTAATTCCCGTGCGGCATTCAAATTTATGTCAGGGTGGAAACATCAGTTTAATTGTTTTAGTGACCAGAAAACAATGCGTCGGCTTACCCAAAATGAAAGGTTACGTGCCCTTGGCAAGCTACAGATCGGCACAACACAGGCGGTTGTGGCGCGGACGATGAATGTTTCTCAGTCTGTCATAAGCAGGCTATGGTCCAGATACCGTGATACACAATCTGTACAGGACAGACCACGCTTAGGTCGACCAAGGACGACAACTCAAGCCCAGGATCGATTTATCCGTACCTTGGCCTTGAGAAATCGTGTTATCACAGCATATCAGATCAGCGCTCGTCTTCAAACAAACACTGGTGTGACAGTGAGTGGCCAGACGATTCGGAATCGACTGCATAGGGGTCACCTTCGCACCCGACGTCCTCGCATGATCCCTTGTTTGAGAGATCATCACATTCAGGCAAGACGTCGTTGGTGTAGGGATCGTCAACACTGGGATAATCGACGCTGGAGCATTGTAATGTTTTCAGATGAGTCAAGGTTCACTGTTGATTTTTGGACAAACGTAGGAGGGTGTGGCGTCGTCGAAACGAGCTCTTCCAAGACGTTAACGTCATCAGACATGATCGATTTGGGGGTGGTTCTGTTATGGTGTTGGGAGGCATCACTGTTGCTGGAAGAAAGGCTTTACATGTTGTTGCAGGGCGTGTTACAGGCCAATACTACCGGGACAACATCTTGGAAGTCCACGTTGTGCCGTTCGCAGGATGACAACGCAAGATGTCACAGGGCCAGGATCGTTACAGGTTACCTCCAACAACAGAACATCACCACATTACCTTGGCCAGCACTGAGTCCCGACCTCTCCCCCATCAAGCATGTCTGGGACATGCTTGGACAGAGGTTACGTCAACAACGTCCTGCCAATGTCCAATAACTTGCTGCTGCGTTGCAACAGGAATGGGACAATCTGGACCAAAATGACCTTAGACGTCTCGTTAGGAGTATGCCACGTCGGATCAATGCTTGTTTGGCAAACAGAGGAGGATTTACTCGTTACTGACTTTGTTGTGATGCTGTGGTTACTTTGCTGTTTGACCCCGGGTATCATTTTACCCTTATAATGGTCAGTCTGTGCCTTACTTAGTCTAACGATCATTTGAACCTACTTTTATATTGAAATCCAACTACCAAGGGCTCTATTAAGTGCAAGCTAACGTGTACACAGGACCTCGGTTTTCCGAACCATTCGAAAGACTAGTCAGGTGTCCTTTGTCAGGTCATCCCTCCTGCATCACTGACAAGGGGAAACTATGCCACCCTGAAAACCTGGCTAACCATGATATTCCCTACGATTACTGGGTCCAAATTGAGCCAGGGGATCACGATGGGTAAGACGCTGGCTCGCTAGCCTGGAGGTCGGGTGTTTGATCCCTGCATTGGCCAAGAAAGCTCACCCAGAAAGAAAGAAATGATGTTTAACGTCCACTCGACGTTAGGGACCGTATGTCAGTGGCGTTAGGGACCGTTCGTCATTTTATTGCATCCAGTCACTCTGACTGGCTGAATTACTATTACAATTAGCTTCTGCTTGCTGTATCTACATGGCATACGCTTGGTCCAGTGGTGGTTTATTTAAGAACCTCGCGTGGGGTTTCTGCACTCTGAATTAATCATTCTGAAAAAGAAAAGCAAACACTGCCAGTAGACAGTATTGTTGTTACCGGGACCAGGGGGGTTGGGATGGTCTAGTGGTTTCGAGCCCTGGTGTGAGCTATGTGGCATGGAGATAGGGGCGCCTTCTCAACCTCGTGGGTTTCCTCCGGGCACTCCAGTTTCCTCCCACTGCTGAAGACCCCTAGGCACAAGTGCTCACACTAGGGCTGGAAACCACAGCCGCAAGCCAGAGGTAGCCAGCCAGCTAGAGGTCGAAGCACGGCACTCTTGACCACTAGGCCATACCAACCCCCCCCGTGTACCATAGAAAGGAGTAATAATAATAATTCTTTAGTCCACTAGAGTAATTGTTTCCCTAATTATGTGCAACCAGGTTTTTCTCCTGAATGAATTCTTACAGGTTCCTGAAAATCTATATTTTTTTGCCAGTATTGGTACTGTTTGGACATTTTCTTCCCATGATCTTTGAAAGAGAAAAGCAACAGCTTCACCTCAGTGCTACTCCTAGTACAATGAGGTAGTAAGGCGCTGACTCACTATGGCATAAAACTTTGAAAATAATGCAGACAATTTTTAAAATATTTTGCTGCTCGACTGGAAGCCAGTGTAGCTCTTTTAAAATAGGCGTCACATCTGCATGACGATCTAGCTTCCACCTGGTGACCAGCCTAGCTGCAGAATTCTGAATATGCTGTATTTTTTTGATTTTGTAGGTTGGAAGACCATAGAACAAACAATTGCAATAATCAAGTTTCGATGTCACAAAAGCATGTACTAATTTCTCAGTGCCGACTTGATCTGAAAGATGTCGGATTTTACCAATGTGCCATAGTGAGTGAGACACCCTACCACATACACTCTTGATCTGCTCATAAAAATCCATAAGTCCCGCAGAGTTCGTCATCACCTCCAGATCTCGGAGGATTGCCGACGGAGATATAATCAACTCTCCAACGCGCACACCACCCTCGACTACTCACAGACTTGCATCTTTGCTGCGTGATGAGAACCGGACTATTTGTGTTTTACTGTCATTCAATGCGAGCAAATTTGCACGCATCCAGTCACAGATCTCAGCCACACAGGCCTCAATTCGACTGACTGTGACAGAGTCTGTTCGAGAATTGCAGACAGACCTCAATTCGACCTACTGTGACAGAGTCTGTTTGAGAATCGCTGTCAATGTACAGTTGAGAATAGTCCGCATAAATGACAGTATTCAGACCATGGCGGGTTATGATGTCCTCAACAGGAGTCATGTACAGTGCAAACAGAACCGGTCCAATGACTGAGCCCTGGGGGAGTCCAAATTCAGGAGGTGGTCCTCCGACACCATCGACCGTACTGACACTCTCTGGGTCCTATCTCAAAGTAATGAGTTTATCCAGTTATAAGCAAAGCCACAGATGCCGAACCTAGAGCGCAATCTGTCCATGAGTAGGTCATGGTCAATGGTATCAAAAGCCGCAGAAAGATCAAGTAACACTAATATTACATCAAGCTGCCTATCTAGAGCAAGCATAACATCGTTCAACACTTGTAAGAGTGCAGTCTCGGTGCTATGCCCCTCTCGATGAGCAGACTGAAATTTATTATACAATCTGTTAGATAATAAATAAGAATGTAAACGTAAGTAACCACTTTTTTCAAGAAATTTGTCAAGGAAACAGTAATTAGAAAATGGTCTATAATTTTTCAATATGTTCGGATCCAGTCCAAGTTTGGTAATTCTGAAATTTCTACATTGTTTGGAATAATAATCGCTGAATATTTCTTGGAACCAGAAATATCATCCACTATTTTGAAAAGTTCCTTGGTATCAGCTGCCTCAATTTTGTCGTGATGAAAAGACGCTTTTGTTGTTTTTCTTGTGTATGCCTTCTCAAATGAACCTTTAGACTACCATTAAGAGTAAATGATTTACTGCAAATATCACATTTATAAGGCTTTTCTCCGGTATGAGTTCTGATGTGGGTTTGTAGAATACTACTGGTAGTAAATGATTTACTACAAACATCACATGTATAAGGTTTTTCGCCAGTGTGAGTCCTGATATGTCTCTGTAGATGACAACTATCAGTAAATGATTTACTACAAACATCACATTTAAATGGTTTCTCTCCAGTATGAGTCCTTTTGTGCTTCTGTAAGCTTCCCCTTTGTGGAAATGATTTACTACAAACATCACATTTAAAAGGTTTTTCTCCTGTATGAATTCTCATGTGTAACCGTAAGCTTTCACTAGCTGTGAATGATTTACTACAAACATCACATTTATATGGTTTTTCTCCAGTATGAGTCCTGAAATGTCTCTGTAGATAATAATTAAAAGCAAACGATTTACTACAAACATTACATTTATAAGGTTTTTCTCCTGTTTGCCCTTGCTGACTAACATGTATTTCACAGTGTTTATCTAAATCAGTTTCTAAATTAAATTCTTCATCACACAATTTACACTGATAAACAGTTCCAATATCATCAGTTTTCTCTTCTTTAACATGACAATATCCATCTACATCATCACTTTTCTCATCTTTAACATGACAATGGTCATCTATATCAATAGTTTTTTCTTTTTTAACATGTTTCTTATTGTGTTTTTCTAAATCATTAAGTTGTTGGAAAATCTCATCACATACAACACACTGATGGAAAGTTATAACATCATTAGTTTCCTGTAATATATAAAAGTAATAATATCATTAGTAATCTCAATCATACCACGGCAGAGGCAAAACTTCCGTAAAAAGTACAAGCTTTAGCAAACACGGACTGCCACGAAATAAAACTAGCCCAAATTGCGCCGTTGTCTACATGTACACGTATCAAAAAGTTATGCCTTTTATATACATGTAGACGCATGAAATGCATAGGAAATAACTTTCCAAAATAACACAGTCGTTCAGGTGCGGCTGGGCTTGGGATTAGGAGGTCAATAGTTTAGAAATGCAAGATTTGGATGTAAATATAGACCGAACCTACCGTTATAATTTTCTTTTTCATAAGAATGCCAACTTTCTAATAAATAGTGCCCTTATTATAGAGGTTATGGCAGAGCTGTTGGAAATTTGATGAATCAACGTTAGTTATGGTTGACATGCGATGGCAATCGTTGGGAACACAAATAACAAAAGACCGAAAGGAAAACAAATTTTGATGATTTTATTACTCCGAGAAGACCCTGTAAATTGAATACCGGTACTTATGTTATCTTAGTACCACCAAACGCAATTAGAACCAGGTTAATTGACACGGAAAATCATTGCAGGGGGGTCTATTTACAAATATAAAAATTGCACGTTCAGTGACGGCAAATGACAACAGTATTTGTTAAATATGAAGAAAGGCAGCCATGCCTTGTCAACTTTTTGCTGCCGTTGTAGTAGAATCATAATTTCAAGCACTGGTCATGAATTATTCCTTCAATAAACATTGTCTTCTTTCCCGACGTAAAATCTCTACAAAAACAGTACATACGCAATCCATAGAAATATTGTACAAAAATGCATTTCGTTTCGATAAAAACGTGTTCTCAAATTTTAATGCAGAGGATATGACGTCAAAAAGAGGTCAAATTATCCCAACATGGCAACTTTATGAAATGTTAGTGTGTGTGATATTGGATAAACCGGTTTTATTGTTGCTCAGAGAAGGATCATACAATAAGGTAGGACATTCATTCAGATTTTATCGACTGGCGCCTTTCAGCTCGATGCTTTATCGACTGAAACCTTTTTACGATATTTTCCGTATAATTTTAAACAATATACACAAATAAGTAAAAAAGTTACAAGCTGTTGAAAAGGTGCTCCTTTTTGACAATTTAGAGATTTTCCACTCAGATAATTGGGTAGCTGCTGGTACCTGTAACACTCACCATTTTTTCATGTAAAGTTCTGATACAATAGATGATCTGTTGACTTGTATACTGTTCTTGGTAAAGTTCAAAATCTTCTTCAAGAAATGAGGGGATATAACGAAGTTAAAAGGTGGCTCTGTTCTTTCCCAAGTTCATTTCCGGTAAAGAACGGATACCGGTTGTATAATGATAACGGTCATGGATCAATCTAACGCTAACAACTCACAAATGTCAAACACAACGCGTAATTTAATTTGGAATTTAAAGTCTAACCAACACAATATTGCAATTAGTTTAAAACATATTTCTGTAAAGTCTGAGTCGATATGATTGCCGAAATAGCTGGGTCGATTCCATATTTAATTACAGGTGCCAGTTTCTCATACCATAGGCTACAATTATTTGAATTCCAGCTCTCATGACCAATTCTATAGGAGTGGAAATTCAGAAAGACCCGTCCTACATTTCCGCGTCTCTTATTGGAAATAAGGTTCATAAATCCTGGGGTGATCGAGATTTATCTGTTATCTACCTTAAAGCTATATTACCCTTAGATACTTTTAAGATACATTCCTGCAATGGGTGATTTGATGATATATTTGGACCAAAACATATTCAAACTAATTATTTTATCATAAATTTGCTTCAAATCCTTCTCAAAAACATTTTGACTTACCTTTCTCCGTACCTATAGCAACTGCTGCGATGTCAGAGGAGAATTCATTGCATACACAAGTTGATGTTGCCTGTAATCACTAACTATTTATTTCAAATATTGAATCCTAATTAAATTATCCACTGCTCACGCATCCTTTTGTGTGATTTTTATCTCAGAAAAGGTTGTACATCTAATAACTCTTCATGAAGTTTATCAACATGTACACAAATCTACCAATATTTGTGTGCAACCTCCGACATCACGCGTGTAGGTAGTCCTAATTGTCAGGCTGTCGATTAGGGAAACCTTACATTTTTGTCCTGTATACGCTCCATTAGCGTTTTTCAGCGAATCACGTATTTTTCTAGAAAGATTGGATATTTCTACTTTCCATATACTGTATATCAAAATTGCCATACTTTTAGAGGATATAACCACCCCATAAATACTATTCTGAGAATCTACCTTTAAAGCTATATTACCTTAGATACTTTAAAGCTTTATATTACCTTAGATCTACTGTAAAACATGAAATTATTGCGAGCATGAAATTATTGCGACAATTGCGAGCGAGGCCCTCTCGCAATAATTTCATGTTCGCAATATTTTCGTGAAAAGTTGTTAAAATGTCGGCCATATTGAATTATCCCCCCTTCATTACTCTTCACAAGAAAGAGTCCCAATAAGTTAAAATTTGTTAAAATGTCGGCCATATTGAATCATCTCATGTGTTTTATAGTCGTTCGTCAGCTTGGAGTTAATAATCAACGGATCAAATTTAACGATAATTATTTAAAAATCTGTGTTTTATAGTCGTTCGTCAGCTTGGAGTTAATAATCAAGGGATTAAATTTAACAATAATTATTTAAAAATGAAGTTTGATAACAGGTATTTCATTTTCTTTGATCTGTTGAATACAGACTCGAAGCCATAATCCTCAATAGTTGTTTATTTACTGTTACTAATGATCACCAATCAACCGATGTTGATTCGCAATAATTTTTCCCCCACTATAGAAATTCGCAATAATTACATTTCGCAATTATGTTTCACCACCCCAACTCGCAATAATTTCATGTCGCAATAATTTAGTGTTTTACAGTATTATATTACCTTAGATACTTTAAAGCTATATCACCATAGGTACCTTAAAGCTATATCACCATAGATACCTTAAAGCTAAATTATGTGTTTCATTTGTGACAATCACTTTGAGTCAGTAGATAATTCAATGAGGTTAAGAAGTCATCATGATGTGTTTTCACATTGTTGATAGTTTTAATCAGTATCTGTTGATTTGACCAGCCCTGAAACCTCTCTTTAGTCTGTTTGATTTGTCCTGCCCTGCAACCTCTCTTCAGTCAGTTTGATGTGTCCAGCCCTGAAATCTCTGTTTAGTCAGTTTGATGTGTCCAGCCCTGAAATCTCTTTTCAGTCTCCATATTTGGTTTGAAATACTCTGTTTCAGAATAAGACATTTAACAGATTAAAACTTGGTTCAGGATGTTTATCGATTTAACAGTGAGTTTAAATTCTGTTGCTAACAATACAACTTTGAAAATCAGGATATTTAAAAGGTTTCTCTCCAGTGAGATTTCTTCTACAGGCTTCTACCCGGCGATAGTATAATAATCTGTTCCAGCATCGGTAATTCATTGATAAGTGACCATTTTGCCAATATTGAGTCGCTGCTATCTGTGAACAAATCAATAAATTGCTTGGATATTTAGACATAATACAAGACAAAATGATATGAAATGGGGTTAAACATTTTCAAATACTTTTTTCTGCTTCAACTGGGCAAATAAAGACAGGCATACACCATATAGTATATCTATGAGGAATATTTTGACTGGGTAAACGCATTATGGCCTACTCTTATATCTCAAATTCCAACGGCCAAGAGATCTTTTATGTGCCTGCCAACGTTTACACAGGACTTCACGTGTTGTCTGTATAATGCGTCTTGCCAGTAGATTTGTCTTGTGTAATTTAAAGCTATATTACCACTTTAAAGCTACATGACCATAGACCCTTTAAAGCCATATTACTTTAGATCTTTTATAGCTATAGGGGGATCAAGGTGGCTAAAGAATGGTAAGACGCTGGCCCGCTAGCCAGGAAGTCAGGTGTTCGATCCCTGCATTGACGTGCACGCAATAGATCCCTTGGCAGTTGAAATTCGATATAAGAATATCCCGTAGTGCAGCTGCCCGGGCAAAATTGCCCTCATAGCACACTGTATGGCGTATGACCCGTCTTCATTAGCCCAGTTTAAAAGGACAACAGTAGGACGATAAACTCGATTTTATTTCTTTTCACTTCATTTAAAGCTATGTAAACTTAGATCCTTTAAAGCTATTTTACCATAGATCCTTTAAAGCTGTATTACCTTAGATACCCTTTGCTTTGGGGTTTCCCCTCTATGTTGCTCTCACGTAACCTGCATTGGCCGTGAATGTTCTTTCGGGTTTTCCTTGGTAGTTTCCCCTTGTCAGTGGTGCATGAAGGAGGGCATGACAAGGAGAGCTGTCTAGTCATTCGGGTGGGATTAAAAACTATTATCCCATGTATACATTAGCGTGTATGTAAAAGGTATCCTCACATACACAGTCTCACACAACAACTTTTGATCTTGGCAGGAATTATTAGTTAGCAGAAATTCGCCCATGTATTCTTCAATCAGTTACATAGAGGGATGACTAGTGTTTTGCTTTGGCGTTCATCATTTCCGATTCAGGAAACCTGTATTGTAGCGATAATCTCTTTGTTAAAATTATTTTTGGAACATTTTTAATTAGTTCTATCACATATGTTATAATGACTGACACCAATATTGTCCTTTAAGGCTTTATTGTAATACATTTTAAAAATATAACTCAATTATATGAAATTCTTGCTTAAAGCTGCATAAAATATGGACTTTAACAACACTAAATAAATCTTATCTTGAAAATAATAAACTGAACAAAGAAAAAATCAAATATCTTATTATTGGCACAACTAATACACTAAATCGTATTGTTGATATTAGATGCTTGATGTCACAACATTTTCTAATAGTTAGTGCAGGGGGACTGCGCCACATATGATTTACAAAAAGGACAAATACAACGACAAGACATCACACTCCGAAACAGCAAACGAAACAAACAATAAAACAACAATTCAAAAAAGAGTGAATGGATCCGGGGGCTAGCCGTAAGCGTCCACTGCGCTGTACAGTCCCGGGTCTGAAGCAACTCAGACTTCACTCAAGATTGAACATAAACAGAGCATAGAGCCCCAAAATACTTTCTCCTGTCGTTTTGACTCAAATCAGCCGGGAAAATTATATTATTGTGTCGTGTCAAATCAGCCTATTTGATGCGACACAATAATAGAATTTTTCCGGAAAATTTGAAACTTGTCTGCTTTCCAGGAAATTTGGGACATTTTTCAAAGGTGGCGACAAAACGGAAGTTATTTACTTATACCAAAACAGACTTTATCTACTCGCATATACAAACAAAATTTGAAATGTGCCTTTGAATCAATTATTATACAGCTCTTGCAGTTAATTTCTAATCAAGCCGAGATTGAATTTCGGTCTTTGGCTAACTCATATCTTTGCTTTACTCGGATAACATTAGCCAGAAAGTTCATGTTTCCAGATGCAACTAGATCTTTAGTCACTAGTCAGTTCATTTATAACTTCAAGATAATTGTACCCCTCCCCCCCCCCTACTCATAGGCCTTTAACTATGTTTGTTATATGTTTATTTGCTTGATATTGCTATGCGCTTTACAAAAAATGTTACTAAAAACAGTTCAAATCCACCTTTTGTATCTAAACTATTTTTTTACCACGTCATATTGCATAAACACTCTTATAATTTATCATAATATGATAAACTGTCATTCTACAAGAAGGTACAAACATCATTGTTATGGAATAAATTAATAATGTCACTGCTAAAGATAATCATATTTATTCAAAAAAGACCTTCACCCAGTGATCCTTTTATATAGATTTTCCAGAGCTATTTTAATTTCTGATACGGTAAATAAACTAAATTACAATTTTTATTTATATATTTGATCAATCAGGTTATTTTGTATCTGGGTGGTTGGATGGCCGAATGGTTAGCATGGACAAGCTGTATCATAAAGCCTGTCATTGAGTAAACTGGCGTGGTTTCGAATCCCCAGTTGTACATCACAAGGAGTAGGATTGCCGGTCCAAACCCGTGGGTTTTCTCCAGGTCCTCAGGTTTTCTCCCACTGCTAAAGACACCTACGCGCAAGTAGATTAAACCATATGTTAGTCCCAAAATGACCTATTCTGTGTCGAGTGGACGTTAAACCCCATTTCTCTCTCTCTCTCTCTCTTTGTTATATCGTTTTATTGTGTTAATCCAATATTGTCTTGATCTATAATTTACAAATAAGCATTTTTATTACAGCAATTCTGGTCATACACAATAACAATAACTCTAGTGAAACAAAATTGCTCTGGTCCAATCGGGACTACTACTGAGCTCTGATCTCTGACAACTATATAAAAGGAATAGCTTCACAATCTCATCATGAGAGAGACAAATGGGGTTTAACGTCCACTCAACACAACTAGGTAATTTCGGGACTAACATGTGTTTTTAATTTTATTTCAATAATTCGCTTGCGTGTAGGGGTCTTAAGCAGTGGGAGGAAACCAGAGTGCCCGGAGGAAACCGGAGTGCCCGGAGGAAACCCACGAGATTGAGAAAGCGCCCCTATCTCCATGTCACATACGCTCCCACCAGGGCTCGAAACCACAGCCGCAAGCCAGAGGTGGCCGGCCAGCTAGAGTTCGTAGCATAGCACTCTAGACCACTAAGCCATCTCATCGAAGCCTGAAGAGTTTGCATGGGAACGAAACTATGTGTGATAGCATAATGAGAAAAATCTGATATGGCTACCAATCACATTTTTTTTTTGTTTATAAGGTTTTTATCTAGTATGAGTTTTCATGTGTTTTCGCAGAGATTTAATGTGACTAAATGATTTACTACAAACATCACATTGATTAGGTTTTTCTCCTGTATGTGTTCTGATGTGGCCTTGTAAAGTACTAGTCTGAGAAAAGGATTTACCACAAACACCACATTTATAAGGTTTTTCTCCAGAATGTATTCTGATGTGGTCCTGTAAATGACCAGTCTGATTAAATGATTTATGACAAACATCACATTTATAAGGTTTTTCTCCAGTATGTGTTCTGATATGTGTCTGTAGATGACTATTGCTATTAAATGATTTATTACAAACATCACATTTAAAAGGTTTTTCTCCAGAATGTGTTCTGATATGTGTCTGTAGATGACTACTGTGTGAATATGATTTACTACAAACATCACATTTATAAGGTTTTTCTCCAGAATGTGTTCTGATATGTGTCTGTAGATGACTTCTGCTAGTTAATGATTTATTACAAACATCACATTTATAAAGTTTTTCTCCAGGATGAGTTCCTGTGTGTGACAGTGGAAATAATTTACTATAAAAATCACACTTATCAAGTATTTCTCTTGTTTGCCCTTGCTGACTAACATGTATTTTACAGTGTTTTTCTAAATCAGTTTCTAATATAAAGTCTTCATCACACAAATTACACTGATAAACCGTTTTAATATCATCAGTTTTCTCTTTTTTAACATGACAATATTCATCTATATCATTAGTTTTCTTTTCATTAAAATGAACATGACAATATTCATCTACATCATCACTTTTCTCTTCTTTAACATGTATCTTATTGTGTTTTTCTAAATCATCATATTGTTGAAAAATCTCATCACATACAACACACTGATGAAATGTTTTAACATCATCATTAGTTTCCTGTAATATATAAAAGTTATAACAACATTAGTTTTCTGTAATATATAAAATATATATATATCAAACATGTTTGATTCGGGTGAGTCATTTGGTTGAAAATGATATTTTTGGCAATTTCTCAACTGGCAATAGTGAATTATATGATTCATAGGATTATTCTTTAGCAAGGTAGGACTGTTTACAGATACCATCTGTTTTAGGGCCTTATTTTAATACATTTTAAAACTATAACTTGAAAATTGGCAATTCCAGCTTTAACTATTGACCATCATTTTCAAGAACTGTCACATCTTTTAATATCAACATTATTCATATGGAGCGTTCTATAAACTGATGAAAACAGAACTGTCAAAATCTAAGCTCTCATGGCTGCCGTTATCAAGTGTTTGTAAATGTTAACAAAATTGTTTCTATATTTTGGATAGATTATTATTTATTTAAGTTAGAAGGAAAGCTATTTTGAGGGTTTGGTATAGAATTTGTTACCTATATAACCTCAATAGAATTTTTTTAAGGCAAATTAATTTGTATGAAGTACACATCACATCATATGTTCCAATCAATCATTCAGCTGGACATTTCCAAATTGAATTGTGGACTATTAGTGTACAATTTAACTGTGATGAGTGTGAATAAATATTGAATAAAATTTATTACAAAATATTTTAATTTAATACCCAGTAAATACATCCATTGTTTAATTGTCAGTGTATCTTTATGCTGCCAGACACAAAGTTTAAAGGGTGAATTAAGAAGTCATAAAATATTAAAGCCCCAATACCACTCTTTTTGTAATTGAATAATATGTTCCAATCTTTATTCTGGTCAACAATTTGTACTATTTTACAAAATTTAAATTAAAAAATGATACAAATTTCATCTTAACACACCTAATTTTAAAAATTGGAAAAATTAAACTACATGCCGTAACATGGTTTGAAAAGCCTTACGTAAGCACTTGCTAATGCAACTTGGATTTAAACATATTTTTGAACCCCCTGGACAAGTAAGATAGGTAATAATGGATAATTTATACAACAGGTAGGACGACTTAAACATCTTAAAGTTAGAATAAGGCTAATTTTTTTTCTGGACCTATCAAGCAAGCAAGAGTGTTATTGTCCCTTTAACAATATGTGTTCATTAGGCGTATAAAAAAAGTTGAAAACAAATAAAGGTTCAAGGAAATCTTGATGCAGTATTTACTATTTTTCATATAGACCCCAAATGTTTCATCTATATGATGTTTATGATGTTACTCCCTACAAAAAATTGAAAAGTAGTGCCTTGAACCAAAATGGAGAATATTTGAAACAAAAAGTTTGATTTATATTAGGGCTTTCAGGTCACGGGCCTTTAGCGTGAAATCGGGACAGCCAGCGACTGAAATTTAGCCCACTTCAATCTACGATTCTGAATTACTATTTTCTGTAAATGCATTACTAGCAATTGTATTGCAATAGTTAAATATCAATCTCAATTCTGCAAAGTTTCAGGCTAAAAAAGTATTGAAATGTAAGTGAAATTATCGTTTGATTACAGGAGACGCTCGCGGGAGAAAAGGCCTACCGCTCTTACGATCACGCGACCCAAGATTTTCCATTGATACGACCCACTTCATTGGCGAATCAGCACGTTAGTTACTAGCTTATTATCATATAGAACCAATCAAACGATAGATAACATTTTTGTGATTATTATCCTTGAAGATACCTTGTGATCGGACAATTAGAGCCGTAGTAAATTGGATTTATCTGTTTTAATGACTGAAAATTGCTAAATTTCGACTACATATAAAAAAACTTTCTTGAGGTATTATCCAGATTATAAATATTTGACATATTATTATTCAAATTATTACCATTTTAATAAATCTTAGCTGACAGTAACGTGTGGATTTCAGTTTTAAAATTCTGAAGGGGAAATACCGCTTTGGAGGCAATCAAATAATATGACTGAAAAAGCACTTATTTTGGTGCCATGCCACGCTTGAGCATTTTGATAACATTATTGACGTTAATCTCGGATTTTAAAATTCAATTAATTTGGATCTAATTAGAATATTTTGATGAAATAACAAAAATTGGGTAGCATTTTATGTATATTTTCACAAAACATTTAAAAAAAATAATTTCTCTCATTTGAAACTTTTACATTGAACCCCAAATAATAAGGACTTTGTGTACTAAAAGTAAAACAAAGATAGTTATTTACAGTATTCAGATATCTCTCTGAGACTTTGTGAATTCCCATGTTTTGTTGGTGACCCCACCCCGTAGCTGCTCAGTTCTGAATGATATATTTGCCTCATATTTTCCAAAGCTATTTTTGATTTTCACCCATTTTTTATTGTTCAATTACATCTCAAGCACATTTAGAAACCAAAATACAAGCACCAAGACGGTTGTGGATCATATTTTGAAGACCCCCCCCCCCCCCCCGCCATTTCAGATTAAACTGTCAAGTTCATTATGTGTCGATTTGTTTAATTCAAAGCCACCTCACCATTTTTTTTTAACAATTTCTGTTGTCTTCGACTGATAGTAAAGTGACGTCAGCCTCTGGCAGAAGGCTGTATACGTGATACAGTCCTGGATCTTCTAACCCGAATAATTCACTAAAATATTATTTCATTTTGAAGTTTACTTTATTAAGTTGAAAGTTCTGATTTCATCAGCTTTGGTTCTTTTTCCGAAATAGCCTGCCTCTGAATTCTCTGATGTTCGGTTTATTCGATTCATTCTGAATTGCTAAGAAAACATGTCGTATTTCAAACGCCTCTAAATAGACTGGCCCAGTCTCTTCTATTTATTCTACATTTCGATTTATATAAAAGTATTAATTTTTTATAAACCAACATTTTCGTTTCTATTTGTATAAAAAAAACTTTGAGTAAACCTGTAACCAGCACCAGAGACTGGACAATTTGCGAACTTTACAATAAAATGGGCGTTCTTGCCATGTTTTTCGTCCTACCTTATTTGGAATGATTGACAGTTATCAAGCACGCCCTGAGTGACATGAATTTGTAAATAAAGTCTTGATTATCGCAGTTTCACACACACGCTGTTGTTATTGTGGAATCATGTCCAAATTAGCGGAAATTGACGAAGCGATTGCAAATGTTTTACCGGCTCTTGGTTATAAGGATCCAAAGGAGTATCAGAGGTCAATAATGACTGTGTATTTACAGAAGAAAGATGGGTTTATTTGTACGCGCCTTGAGGCTCGGGAAAGTCGCTGACGTTTGAGGCTGCCCCATTTTTATTCCAATACATGAAAAATCAAACGATGTCTACGACTACTGATAATATAATTATTGTTGTACAACCCTTGATTGGACTAATGAATGAACAGGTAAGTCATGTTAAAAATAATATTTCTGTTGATGTTATGTTTTTTTTTAAATGCGTCCTTCTGAAAACCCAGATCTAATCGAATTTTTTAGGCCTAGAATGTAACTATTGAATTGTTTTCTCCTGTTTTTAAAGTAGAGGGTTCACATGAAATTTTTATATGTGTGGTTCATGCACAAAAACTATTTCATATCATAGAGCTGGGCCATGGGATCACAAAACAGTTTTCAGATAGAAAATATTTGCTATGGTTCAAAAGTTTTGTCATTTTTAAAGTTAATATTGCTGGTATTGGAGGGGACATTTTTCATAAAACCCTATAGGAAATTAACATGGAGAGCAGCCATAGCAGCGGCACCGTTTTGAGCCAAATTGTCACAATATAGTTTACTTAAAGTCTGGTAACTTTTTCAATTTTGTTCGCAATATCACAAAATTTTCAACAATTATCCGAAAAAGGATGTATAAAATATTTTCATTCCATATGACATTATCGCGACTTCATGGCGGCCATATTGAAAACCATTATGGCTACCGATCACGTTATTATCTGTTTAAACGAAATTCAGAGGGGTTTATTGTTTAACGATACGTGGGTGTTTGCCCAATCAGAATGCTCAATACATTTTGGTCATGATACAAGATCTCATACCTGCACTGAATTTCCACTTCCACATGTAGTTTCAGCAAAAAACATATTCTGTGTAGTCTGTGTTACCTTTGTATTAATAGTCGGCGTACTCATACTGGATGGAGGATCTCGATTTCCTGTCTCAATATTAACTGGTGTAAATAAATGTTTTCTGCATTTAGGTACATCTTCATCTGTTGACCTGGCTAACCGTTTTACTACAGGCTGTTTTTGAGAAATATTTTTTATGCGCTCTTTTGTTTTATCATAATCCTCTTTGATCTTTTTTACGGATTTTACAGCAGTTGCTATTTTACTATCACAGGACCTACATATATAACTCAAACTATATTCAAAATTTAGTTCTTCATGTAATAAATATTGCAAGTTCAAAGCAGCCTCTGTTTTCTCAGTCCCTGGACCAAATCCAGGTTTAAACAGTCTTCTTTTATGAGCCTCCCCTGCTAGCAACTTGTCACAAACACCACAATTGTTCGACTTAGTTCTGGGAGTTAAAATCAATCGTTTGAATTCCTTAATATGAGTGTCTTTGGAAATGGCACCGCTTGAAGAGGCCATTATAAATAAAATTAACTGTATACACTATAATAAGTTAAGTCACTATATTGACTTGTGAGCACATAGGTAGAATTTGTTCATCAATGTAAGTGTCTGATCAGTTTATCATTCACATCACAATCTGGAAATAAATATACATAAAAACAATATTACACTTGTACAACTACAAAACAATTCACAATATTTCAACAGAATTCGCCAACGTGCGCTTCCACTCAAGTAGATAACAAATCCCCGTGGGAGAGATGAGCTTGGCGTGTATCTCAATCTACGTAGCAGTCCTAGTTTTAAATCACGACGGGGCAATTTATACAAAATTGACAGCATTTTTTTTATCGAAACAAAGGTTGATTATTGTTATTAATAATATTTCCGCCACACACCGCTACAATTGAGGACTTTATCTTACCTGAAACGGGTACAAATCGTCGTATTTAAAATCAATATGCTAAGTTTTTCCCAAGGCGGCCATCTTATATTTTGATAGTCTCTATCATCCAGCCAAACATCAGTATATCTCATCGTTTTTAGCTTCGTTCGCGTACATGTAGCTACCACTCAAGGTGATATCGCAGAGTGAAATATGTACTGTCTGTCTGTCTGTCTGTTTGGTGTTTAACGTCTACTTCCACTCGAGGTGATATCTCAGAGTGAAATATGTACCCTACTTTACTGGTATATATACAGTATATTGGTCATTGTAATTAAGGCCAAAACAATAGTATGACATAACAGTTGTATATTAATTAGGTTTGAGTAACAATTAGAACAATAGTCAATAACATCTAGTGATTTTAACAATATATATTTTACAGGAAACATTATAACATACAATCTAATTATAATAATCTCCTGTTTGTCAGCTGTTAGTTAGAGTCATATTATTTTAATTATCATTTCAATCTAATTAATAGCCTACTACTGACGGTAATGTCTAAGATAAATTAAGTTCGATATTTACCTTCATGAATCATGCGTCTCGGCCGGAGTGCAAAGCAGTCATGCCGAAACCGTCTGCGGGCTGATGTCACGTTGTTGTTTCCATTCGGCGTCGTCCCTATACGGGTGAACTGGCTTCGTTAAGTTGTTATAATGATGTCGTGTGTAATTATTTATGTTCATTCACCTCATCCCATACGTTGTATCCGTTCATTCGACAGATGTTGTCCGTCAACAAAATTCTTAGATCGTTAAAGTATCACTAAATAACAATAACTGTTATCCACAACAAACATCTCGCACCCACACCAGTTCAATTGCCCCTAAGTACCACTACGTTTTCCAGTCAACAAACTCGGTCGATGGTTGGGCTAAAATTTGGGATTTGTTTGTTTGACTGAAATAAAAAACGCACTAACTCAAATATGATTACATCGTTTTTGTCTATTTTGTTTTTTTCCCCCACAAGTTCAAATCTGACAGTTTAAATCAAAACTTTATTGAGATGTTACTTCAATAGCAAACCCCTAAACATCCTGTTGACCTCTCATTGGCGTGCACGTAAAAGATCCCTTGACAGTTAGCACTCGATATATAAGAGTAGGTCGTAGTGCCGCTGTCCGGGCAAAATTCCCACATATCACACTGTATATATGGCGTATGTATACCCGTCTGGCGTCTTCATTAGCCCAGTTCGGAGCAAAACAGTAGGACGTTTAACCCCATTTCATTTCATTTTTTTCTGAGGTTGGGGGGGGGCGAAAATATAAGTAGGCTTATCTTAGTCCAATGCCATCAATGCTTCATATTGAGCGACTTGTTTATTCGACTGGATTATTCGACTTGTTTATTCGACTTGATTATTCGACTGGATTATTTGACTGGTTTATTCGACTTGATTATTCGACTTGTTTATTCGACTGGATTATTCGACTGGATTATTTGACTATTGTTATCGACTGGATGAGACGATTTATGAAAATGTCAAATACCTAATACCCACAGGCGACACCCCCCCCCCCCGTCCCCGGCCTCCAACCCACCTGCATCGCATCATACATGGGATTCATAATGTGGACGTATGTATAGCCGTCGCCCCTCTCTCTGTTTGTTATTGTTTGTATTTAGGCCTAATAATAGTAATATGTGTGTGTGTGTGGTGTCTGTGTGTCGCATACCCTACAGGCCACAATTCTTACTTGATCATCTTGAAACTTTACAAACGTATTCCTTATATTACCCTAAGGATGACCCCTATTGTTTTTGGTGCATGTCCGACCCCCAGGGGCAGAGCCACGCTCATAATTCATCCAATATTATTAAAATCTAATCTATTTTTAGCAAGTGATTTCAATCACGTCCGCGCTATAATAGAATTTGCAAATTAGTATGCTCATATCATATATATATAGGGACTCTTTTCATTTCGAGGTAGACAAGGACAGCTGTCTAGTCATTCGGATAAGACGAAAACCGAATTATCATGTACACATTGGCGTGCACGTAAAAGATCCCTTGACAGTTAGAACTCGACAAGAGTGGGCCGTAGTGCCGCTGTCCGGGCAAAATTTCCCTCGTGGCACACTGTATATATACTTATTATAGCGTATTCCCGTCTTCATTAGCCCAATTCGGAGCAGAACAGTAGGATGTTAAATCCCATTTCATTTCATTTCCTTCCGAGGTGGGGGGGGGGGAATATTAGTATATTATCTTAGTCTAATGCCATCACTGCTTCATATTGAGGGACTTGTTTATTCGACTGAACTATACGACTGAACTTTTCGACTGAACTATACGACTGAGTTATTCGACTGAAGTATACGACTGAGGTATTCGACTGAACTATACGACTGAAGTATTTGTCTGATGTTATCGACTGGACGAGACCACATGAAAATGGCAAATACCCCATCCCCACACACGCCCCCCCCCCCCCCAGCCCACCCGCATCGCATCCAGTCAAATTTTTCCTCATGGCACACTGTAAGGCGTTTTCCCGTCTTCATTAGCCCAATTCGGAGCAGAACAGTAGGATGTTAAACCCCATTGCATTTCATATCTTTCCGAGTGTGGGGGGGGGCGAAAACATTAGTATATTATCTTATAGTCTAATGTCATCACTGCTTCATATTGAGGCACCCCACCCGACCCGCATCGCACCCGTCCCCTTTCTATGCCCATATTATATAAAGGGCCTCTTTTATATTCGGGGTTGACAATGGCAGCTGTCTAGTCATTCGGATAGGACGAAAATCGAGGTACCGTGTAGGCCTACACATTGGCGTGCACGTAAAATACCCCTTGACAGAACTAAATATAAGTGTAGGCCGTAGTGCCGCTGTCCGGGCAAAATTTCCATCATAGCACACTGTATGGCGTATGTCTGTCTTATAGCCCAGTTCGGAGCAGAACAGTAGGACGTTAAACCCAATTTCATTTAATTTCTTTCCGGTGTGGGGTAGGGTGGGGGACGAAAATATTAGTATATTATCTTAGTCCAATGCCATCACTGCTTCATATTGAGCGACTTGTTTATTCGACTGAACTATACGACTGACTTATACGACTGAATTATTCGACTGAACTATACGACTGAGTTATTCGACTGAAGTATACGACTGAGGTATTTGACTGAGATATACGACTGAACTATACGACTGAAGTATTTGACTGATGTTATCGACTGGACGAGACCATATGAAAATGTCAAATACCTTATCCCCACAGGCCACACGTCCCCCCCCCCCTCCAACCCACCTGCATCGCATCATACATGTGATTCATAACGTGGACGTATATGTATTGCCGTCGCCCCTCTCTGTTTGTTATTGTTTGTATTTAATATGTGTGTGTGTGTATGTGGTGTCTGTGTGTCGCCTACAGGCCACAATTCGTACTTGATCAGCTTGAAACTTTACAAACGTATTCCTTATAATACCCTTAGGATGACCCCTATTGTTTTTGGTGCTTGTCCGACCCCCAGGGGCAGAGCCACGCTCATAATTCATCCAATATTATTAAAATCTAATCTATTTCTAGCAAGTGATTTCAATCACGTCCGCGCTATATTAATAGAATTTGCAAATTAGTATGCTCATATCATATATAGGGACGGATAGCTGTCTAGTCATTGGGATAAGACGAAAACCGAATTATCGTGTACACATTGGCGTGCACGTAAAAGATCCCTTGACAGTTAGAACTCGATATATAAGAGTGGGCCGTAGTGCCGCTGTCCGGGCAAAATTTCCCTCATGGTACACTGTATGGCGTATTCCCGTCTTCATTAGCCCCACACCCCCTCCCCACCCCACCCCATATCATTTCATTTCTTTCTGGGGTGGGGTGGGGTGGGGGACGAAAATATTAGTATATTATCTTAGTCAAATACCATCACTGCTTCATATTGAGCGACTTGTTTATTCGACTGAACTATACGACTGACTTATACGACTGAACTATACGACTGAGTTATTCGACTGAAGTATACGACTGAGGTATTCGACTGAGATATACGACTGAACAGTCACTATACGACTGAAGTATTCGACTGAAGTATTTGACTGATGTTATCGACTGGACGAGACCACATGAAAATGTCAAATACCTTATCCCCACAGCCCCCCCCCCTCCAACCCACCCGCATCGCATCATACATGTGATTCATAATGTGGACGTATAGAATATATGTATTGCCGTCTCCCCTTTCTGTGTTTGTCAACACAGTGTGTACGTATACAATGAATGTGTGTGTGGTGTCTGTGTGTCGCCTACAGGCCACAATTCGCACGTGATCATCTTGAAACTTTACAAACGTATTCCTTATAATACCCTAAGGATGACCCCTATTGTTTTTGGTGCTTGTCCGACCCCCAGGGGCAGAGCCACGCTCATAATTCATCCAATATTATTAAAATCTAATCTATTTTTAGTAAGTGATTTCAATCACGTCCGCGCTGTATTAATAGAATTTGCAAATTAGTATGCTCATATCATATATAGGGACGGATAGCTGTCTAGTCATTAGGATAAGACGAAAACCGAATTATCGTGTACACATTGGCGTGCACGTAAAAGATCCCTTGACAGTTAGAACTCGATATATAAGAGTGGGCCGTAGTGCCGCTGTCCGGGCAAAATTTCCCTAATGGCACACTGTATGGCGTATTCCCGTCTTCATTAGCCCCACGCACCCCTCCCCAAACCACCCCACCCGCATCGCATCAGTCCCCTTACTATGCTCATATCATAAATAGGGACCCCATTCTTTCCGGGGTGGACAATGGCAGCTGTCTAGTCATTCGGATAGAACAAAAAACCAGGTTACCGTGTAGGCCTACACATTTGCGTGCACGTAAAAGATCCCTTGACAGTTAGAAATCGATATATAAGAGTGGGCCGTAGTGCCGCTGTCCGGGCAAAATTCCCCTCATGGCACACTGTATGGCGTATTCCCGTATTCATTAGCCCCACACACCCCTCCCCACACCACCCACCCGCATCGCACCCGTCCCCTTTCTATGCTCATATCATATATAGGGACTCTATTCTTTTCGGGGTGGACAATGGCAGCTGTCTAGTCATTCGGATAGGACGAAACCCCGGGTACCGTGTAGGCCTACACATTTGCGTGCACGTAAAAGATCCCTTGACAGTTAGAACTCGATATATAAAAGTGGGCCGTAGTGCCGCTGTCCGGGCAAAATTTCCCTCATGGTACACTGTATGGCGCATTCCTGTCTTCATTAGTCCCACACCCCCCCTCCCCACCCCACCCTATTTCATTTCATTTCTTTCCGGGGTTGGGGGGGGGGGGGATATTAGTATATTATCTTAATCAAATACCATCACTGCTTCATATTGAGCGACTTGTTTATTCGACTGAACTATACGACTGACTTATACGACTGAATTATTCGACTGAACTATACGACTGAGTTATTCGACTGAAGTATACGACTGAGGTATTCGACTGAGATATACGACTGAACTATACGACTGAAGTATTCGACTGATGTTATCGACTGGACGAGACCACATGAAAATGTCAAATACCTTATCCCCACAGCCCCCCCCCTCCAACCCACCCGCATCGCATCATACATGTTATTCATAATGTGGACGTATATGATATATGAATATATGTATTGCCGTCTCCCCTTTCTGTGTTTGTCAACACAGTGTGTACGTAATGAATGTGTGTCTGGTGTCTGTGTGTCGCCTACAGGCCACAATTCTTACGTGATCATCTTGAAACTTTACATACGTATTCCTTATTATACCCCAAGGATGATCCCTATTGTTTTTGGTACATGCCTGACCCCCAGGGGCAGAGTCACGCTCATAACTCATCCAATATTAAAATATAATCTAGTTTTAGCAACAGCTTTCACTCACGTCCGCGCTATGCGATTTGCAGTGACTACTTTTGCCCGTAAAATCTATCGTGAAACTAGTTGGGAGGGCCCCAGGGAGGGCCCCAGCCCCTACCCCATGCCCCCGGGACCTTCAGCGATGGCTACGAGCATGATTTGTTACTATATTATCTTAGTCCACTGCCACCGCTGTTTAATATTGAGCGACTTGTTTATTCGACTTGATTATTCGACTTGATTATTCGACTGGTTTATTCGACTTGATTATTCGACTGGATTATTCGACTGGTTTATTCGACTGGATTATTTGACTGATGTTATAGACTAAATTAATTGACTGATTTTATCGACTAGACGAGGCCACACGCCCCTCCCACCCACCCCACCCCACCCCATTGCATCTCTTTTCTACGTTCATACCATATATAGGGACTCTTCTTTTCGAGGTGTAGCCCGGGCGGGGGGGGGGGGTATTAGTTTCTACTTAATAATAATAATAATAATAATGACTTTATTTGAGAAGGGTTGAAGATTAGGCTATAATAGCCTTTCTAACATCCTGCCCTTCATAGAATATATATATTACCAAAGATATACACTGATGCATTAAATAACACTACACAATAATTTACTAAAAAAAAAAAATATATACAAATCACTTAAAAAGATTATTTTAAGTAAATACGCGAGCTCATAAATAGTAATATCATGCATCAACAAATCTACAATATGTACATGTTTAATTAATAATAATAATAATAAATAATTTTTTTATTTTCAAAAGGGTGAAAAATTAGCGGTTTACAATTTTGCCCTTAATGAAAAATAGACAAAACAAACATACACATTATGCAGAAATCGATAATGGTTTAAATTTAAATAATTTAAATAAGTTTATACAGAATAGTTATGTAACATTTTTGATATAATTAAGTACATGTATGACTTAAGACTGGTGACCCCCTCCCCCCCCCACCGCTCCCCTTCCCTCCCGAGCCCTTGGCTCCTTCATTTATGGCTTAACTATCGCCTAAATACCGTACTTAAACTAATTTTGCCCGTAAAATCGATCTTGAAACTAGTTGGTAAGGCCCCCGGCCCCTACCCCATGCCCCCGGCACCTTCATGGCTACGAGCATATTTGTTACTCGTATAATATAATATTATCTTAGTCCACTCCAACCGCTGCTTTTTATATTGAGCGACCTGTTTATTCGACTTGATTATTCGACTGGTTTATTCGACTTGATTATTCGACTGGTTTATTCGACTTGATTATTCGACTGGTTTATTCGACTGGATTATTCGACTGGTTTATTCGACTGGATTATTTGACTGGTGTTATTGACTAAATTAATTGGCTGATTTTATCGACTGGACAAGGTCACGTGAACATATCAAATACGTCATCCCCACAGGCCACAACCTCCCATCCGCCCCACCCCATCCGCATCGCATCATACATGTGATTCATAATGTGGACGTATATATATTGCCGTCGCCCCTGGCCCTGTCTGTGTTGGTCACGGTGTGTGTGGTGTTTGCGCGTCGCCTACAGGCCACAATTCTTACGTGATCATCTTGAAACTTTACATACGTATTCCTTATTATACCCCAAGGATGATCCCTATTGTTTTTGATACATGCCCGACCCCCAGGGGCAGAGTCACGCTCATAATTCGTCCAATATTAAAATCTAATCTATTTTTAGCAACAGCTTTCACTCACGTCCGCGCTATGCGATTTGCAGTGACTACCTTTGCCCGTAAAATCTATCGTGAAACTAGTTGGGAGGGCCCCAGGGAGGGCCCCAGCCCCTACCCCAGCCCCTACCCCATGCCCCCGGGACCTTCAGCGATGGCTACGAGCATGATTCGTTACTATATTATCTTAGTCCACTGCCACCGCTGTTTAATATTGAGCGACTTGTTTATTCGACTTGATTATTCGACTTGATTATTCGACTGGTTTATTCGACTGGATTATTCGACTGGATTATTCGACTGGTTTATTCGACTTGATTATTCGACTTGATTATTCGACTGGTTTATTCGACTGGATTATTTGACTGATGTTATAGACTAAATAATTGGCTGATTTTATCGACTGGACGAGGCCACATGAAAATGGCAAATACCTCATTCCAACACGCCCCCTCCCACCCCACCCTCATCGCATCCCTTCACTACGTCCATACCACATATAGGGACTCTATTCTTTCGAGGTGTAGGGGGAGGGTTATTAGTTTCTACTTAAGTACATGTATCACTTAAGACTGGTGAAGCCCCCCCCCCCCCCAAGAGCCCTTGGCTCCTTCAGTAATGGCTTAACTATCGCCTGAATACCGTACTTTTCAAACTACTTTTGTCCGTAAAATAGACCGTGAAATTAGTTGGACTTGATTTTTTGACTGATGTTATAGACTAAATTAATTGGCTGATTTTATCGACTGGACGACGCCACATGAAAATGGCAAATACCTCATTCCAACACGCCCCCTCCCACCCCACCCTCATCGCACCCCTTTACTGCGTCCATGCCATATATAGGGACTCTATTCTTTCGGGGTGTAGGGGGGGGGGTTATTAGTTTCTACTTAAGTACATGTATCACTTAAGACTGGTGAAGCCCCCCCCCCCCCCCAAGAGCCCTTGGCTCCTTCAGTAATGGCTTAACTATCGCCTGAATACCGTACTTTTCAAACTACTTTTGTCCGTAAAATAGACCGTGAAATTAGTTGGGAAGGCCCCTACCCCATGCCCCATGTTTTTGGTGCTTGCCCGACCCCTAGGGACAGAGCCACGCTCATAATTCATCCAATATTTATATATAATCTATTTTTAGCAATAGCTATATATAGTACTACGCCTTATTGACAGGTGATTTCAGCCACGTCCGCGCGTATTGCGATTTGCGAAGACTACTTTTGCCCGTAAACTCGACCGTAAAACTAGTTGGGAAGGCCCCCGGCCCCTACCCCATGCCCCCGGCCCCTATTCCATGCCCCGGCCCCTTCACCTATGGCTACGAGCATGATTTGTTACTATATTATCTTAGTCAACTGCCGCCGCTGCTTAACATTGAGCGACTTGTTTATACGACTTGATTATTCGACTGGTTTATTCGACTTGATTATTCGACTGGATTATTCGACTTGTTTATTCGACTTGATTATTCGACTGGATTATTCGACTGGTTTATTCGACTGGATTATTTGACTGATGTTATAGACTTAATTAATTGACTGATTTTATCGACTGGACGAGGCCACATGAAAATGGCAAATACCTCATTCCCACACGCCCCCTCCCACCCCATCCTCATCGTATTCCTTTACTACGTCCATACCATATATAGGGACTTTATTCGTTCGAGGTGTAGGGGGGGGGTATTAGTTTCTACTTAAGTACATGTATCACTTAAGACTGGTGAAGACCCCCCCCCCCCAAGAGCCCTTTGCCCCTTCAGTAATGGCTTAACTATCGCCTGAATACCGTACTTTTCAAACTACTTTTGTCCGTAAAATCGACCGTGAAACTAGTTGGGAAGGCCCCTACCCTATGCCCCCGGCCCCTACTCCATGCCCCCGGCTCCTTCAGCTATGGCTACGAGCATGATTTGTATATAGAATCTTAGTCCATTGAGCGACTTGTTTATCACTTAAGACTGGTGAAGACCTTTCCCTCCCCCCCTCCTCCCCCCGGGGCTCTTGGCTACTTCAGTTATGGCTTAACTATATATCGCCTGAATACTGAATAATTGCTTTTGTCCGTAAAATCGACCTTGAAACTAGTTGGGTAGGCCCCCGGCCCCTACTCAATACCCCGTCCCCTACTCCATGACCCCGGCTGGCACCTTCAGCTATGGCTACGAGCATGATTTGTTACTATATTATCTATAGTCCAATTAGTAACTATATTATCTTCATCCAATATTAAAATATAAATAACAGTATAAAAAAATAGATATGCGCCACAAATCACCACTGACACCCCGATTTTTTCAAAAGTTTTCTCAGCCCCCCCCCCCCTAACTGAATTTCCTGGATCCGCCTCTGAGCACTACGCCTTATTGGCAGGTGATTTCACCCACGTCCTCGCTTTGCAATTTGCAGTGACTATTTTTGCCCGTAAAATCGACCGAAAACTAGTTGAGAAGGCCCCCGACCCCTACCCAATGGCCCCGGCCCCTACTCCATGCCCCCGGCCCCTTCAGCTATGGCTACGAGCATGATTTGTTACTATAGTATCTTAGTCCACTGCCGCCGCTGCTTAACATTGAGCGACAAATACCCCAGTCGATAAAACCAGTCAAATAATCCAGTTGAGTAAACAAGTCGCTCAATATACAAAAACAATAATAAAGGGTATTGGAATTAGTGCGTTTTTTCTTTAACTTTTAATGATTACATACGATTCCAAAATTTTAATAAGCCATCGACCGGTTTATTCGACTGACTATTCGCTTTGGACTTAGGGTCGACTCCACCAGTTTGCCAGTTAGTCGACAGCCATGTTTATTATCACGTGACGTGATCCACTTTAAAGCGATATTACCCCATATACTTTAAAGCTCTATTGCCTCAAATACTTTAAAGCCATATTACCCAAGATACTTTAAAGCTATTCCCCAGACACTTTAAAGTTAAAATACCCAGATACTTTAAAGCTCTATTGCCTCAAAAACTTTAAAGCCATATTACCCAAGATACTTTAAAGCTATATTCCCCATACACTTTAAAGTTAAAATACCCAGATACTTTAAAGTTTTATTACCCCAGATACTTTACAGTTATATTAATTCGGGTACGTTAAAGCTATATTTCCTTAGATACTTTAAAGCTATTCTGCCCTGGATACTTTAAAGCTATATTTCCTTAGATACTTTAAAGCCATATTACCCTTGATAATTTAAAGCTGTATTACCCTTGATACTTTAAAGCTATACTGCCCTAGATACGTTAAAGCTAACTACATTACTATTACTACTTACTGGACCTAGTCTATATTTACAAATACTGTGGACTAAAACTAGATTTTTTCAATGTATGTATGGTAATATAGATTTAAAGTAGATTGTGTAATATAGCTCAACAATACTTTCCTGCATACAGGTTGGGTGATTTGAAGGTATATTTGGACTAAAAACATTTTTAAACTAATAAATCTATCAAAATTTTTCTTCAAATCCTTCTGAAAACTTTCTACACTAGATGAGATACCTCAAGCTATAAAAAATTGATTAAAAGAGGTCATGCTTGTGTTTCACATGTCACAGTACCTAGCGATAGATGTGCAGCCGGGGAATAATTCATTGAATATACAGGACGATGTTGCCTTTAATCTCTGATTATTTATGTTTTATGGTATCTACATCTTAATCATAGCCAGTTAATTACAATCACTGTTCATCAGTAAACTTATAAACATATTATTTTCATCAAAATTATTTAAAGGACCTAAGTCCGAAACTCAAAATCCTCCAAAATCTTCGACATCGAAATCACGAAATTTTGGTCAATTTAAATCAACATTGATGATGTTAACTGAACGGGAAAAGATGAGCTTCTGGTACACGAATCGTTTGCGCTTCAGCCCCAGTTGTAATAAGAGACTCTGGGGACGAGGCTAGTCACATTGTACCAAATCAAACGGCATAATGTAGACTGAAATAACTAGACGCTAGAAATGTGCACTAGATTGAGGCTGCATGGCTTATTTCGCCAAACATAACTGATTGGAAATTGGTATAAACGGAAACCATTGAATGTAAATCAGTTTATATACATTTATATTGCAGTATTATATGCGTTGCGACCCACTTTTATTAATTTCTAGGTCCCAAATGTTAGCGATTTAGCTCCTTGAATAAAATATATTTACTGATAAATAAAACTTGATTATTTATTAAAATAAGAAATATAAAATGCCTGGTGTTGGAGTAAACTCAACGGTTTGTCATTAGTCAAGTCATTCCAAGATAGGAGGGCATATTTGAACAAGTATAGCATTAAAAACTAATCGTCGAAAACAATTAAATGCCATACACACACTGGAATATCTTGGCAGGCTCAGAGTCAGCATGTTGACATAACAACATACCACATACACATTATTTACCAATATACATTTAAAACATTAATAAGGACATTGTAAACCCTACGTCAGAAATAGAGTTGATTGTGGGTTATTCGTGTCGGGTAAATCCAGACATAAATTTTGTATACAACTTTCTTTACGTTATACCGGAAATGAACTTCGAAACGACAGGCAGTCTTCGTCGTCTTTGTTATTTGTGTAAGCAGAAAGATTGTAAGCTTCAGTGAAGACTATTGTTAACTGGATGACTAGCCACTTGGTGTTGCAGAGTCAGGTCAATCATTTTCATCTTTGGTATCGTTTTGTTGTGAAATAGCCCTGATATGGTGAGTAAAAAACAAAAAGGAGGGGTGAATAGATATTCCCCTCTTGGTAAAATGAGCTGATTAGATAACAAACCTTATCTCTCCACCCTCCGTGTTTTGACATAAGATTTGTCCCATAGACTCCAACGTAGCACATCCCGGAGTGATCCACTCTTGCTGGATTTAAGCAAAATTGACTATAGTTTTCATCAAAACAACGATTGATTTTTGTTATTTATAATATATCCGTCACACCTAATCCAACAAGTTAGATGTTACTCTTTTGATATGCTGACAACGTAACATCTAACATCCGAACGGTCAAAAGCTCGCCGCAGAAATTGATAACTAGTTTACTTCTTGCAGCGGAACGCGAAATTCACAATGTTCAATTATCTGCACTGTTAACACATTAAACTTACATATAATATCCATCTATGTTCCAAAAAAAAAATGTTTGCTGTATATTTTGAGAGATTTCACAAAAACCTTCGCCGACAACCAACAATCACCGTGAAACAGGAAATGGCTTACAGCGGTCAAAGTTGAAATCTGGCATGGTGCAAATTATGAACGGGGTTCTTTAAACGAAACGAAATAATGAGACTATAATTTGAAGGCGATCATTTTAATTTTATTTGTAGTGATGGTCCGATTATCGGTTTCACCATTCAATAGCCTACTTGGCCGAAGCAATTTTACCGATATTTGCGTAGCCATTATCTGTTAATGACTAAATCGGCAGCCAAATATCTTTTCATAAATTATTGTTCAAATTGGGAACAAAGCATTATCTCTAGTCTTAAAGACTCTTTTACTTAAAAATGACACTCGGTCTTTTAATTTTGTTGTTGACGAGACTCAATGCTTTAAAGATATTTCAACTCTATAGATAGAAAAAGCGGGAAAATGTCACGTGACATTGACAAGACAGAAGCTATCATAATCAACTGATTGATTAAACACATTCTACTAACGCCGATAAATTTAAGGATTTATATTGTAATCAACATTTTATAAATAATAATCTCAATCATGCCACCCATGCTAGAATTTACCACGGCAAAGGCAAAACTGCCGTAAAAAGTACAAGCTGCGCAAACACGGATCTGCCACGGTAATAAAACTAGCCCAAATTGCGCCGCGGTTGTCCACATGTACACGTATCAAAAAGTTATGCCTTTTATATACATGTAGACGCATGAAATGCATAGGTAATAACTTTCCAAAATAACACAGTCGTTCAGGTGCGGCTGGGCTTGGGATTAGGAGGTCAATAATTTAGAAATGCAAGATTTGGATGAAAATATAGTCCGAACCTACCGTTATAATTTATTTTTTCGTAAGAATGCCCACTTTCTAATAAATAGTGCCCTTATTATAGAAGGTTATGGCAGAGCTGTTGGAAATTTGATAAATCAACGTTAGTTATGGTTGACATGCGATGGCAATCGATGGGAACATGAATAACTAAATGACCAAAAGGTACAAATTTTGATGATGTTATTACTCCGAGAAGACCCTGTAAATTAAATATCGGTACTTATGTTATCTTAGTATCCCCAAACGCTATTAGAACCAGGTTAATTGACACGGAAAATCATTGCAGGGGCGTCTATTTACAAATATAAAAATTGCACGTTCAGTGACGGCAAATGACAACAGTAGCCTATTTGTTAAATCAGAACTAACACAATTATATGGGAAAACAATCACTGGTTTATTATACACAAACACGACGTTTCGATAAGTATCCTCTTATGTGTATAATAAACCAGTGATTGTTTTCCCATATAATTGTGTTAGTTCTGATATGTCTCCAATCGCTAAATGCCACTAAAAGATTATATTTGTTAAATATGAAGAAAGACAGCCATGCCTTGTCAACTTTTTGGTGCCGTTGTAGTAGAATCATAATTTCAAGCACTGGTCATGAATTATTCCTTCAATAAACATTGTCTCCTTTCCCGACGTAAAATCTGTACAAAAACAGTACATACGCAATTCATAGAAATATTGTACAAAAATTGCATTTCGTTTCGATAAAAACGTGTTCTCAAATTTTAATGCGGAGGATATGACGTCAAAAAGAGGTCAAATTATCCCAACATGGCAACTTTATGAAATGGTAGTGTGTGTGTCACAGTGTGATATTGGATAAACCGGTTTCACTGAACAACGTTTTGGCAGTAAGTGTCATTGTTGCTCAAGGAGGATCATACAATAAGGTAGGACATGCATTCAGATTTTATCGACTGGCGCCTTTCAGCTCGATGCTTTATCGACTGAAACCTTTCAGTTCGATGCGCAAAAAATTCAGTCGGACGGTGCTCGATGGTGGCACTATTACTGGCGCCTAGAGGTTACGTATCGACGAAACCTCTAGACACCCTGGAGTACCGTCACACCCAACTATAATTTAGCATATAATCCTTCCTGAAGCGGTTACAAATCGTCGTATTTAAAAATCGAGACGTTAAGCTGTTATTAAGACCGCCATCTTTTTAAACGGCATAGTTTGACGCTGTCATCATGCAGGCAGGGCTAAATATGAGGCTTTTATAACAGCCGATCAAAAAAGCAATCAAAAGTGGAGAACATGTTAACACACAAAATGACATCCACATGTTCTATCTGTGAATCATTTCAGAAAATAAAATTAAATTTTGCCGATAATGTTGAATTAAATCCCGAACAAGAAATTATTTTGGACCTGATAATAAATGGCAAGAAGGATTCTTTTGCTTTATTACTGACAGGATATGGTAAAAGGAGCTTGTATAGTGTTGGTGCATGTCCAAAGCAGTGTAACTATGAAAGAATTTTGATGGCGGTGAATGTCAAACAAAAACAACACTTCATTACTTTAAATGAGAAGATTTAGAGTTAGGCAATAGTTGTGCCACTACATTTGCCTCAGTAAGTTTAATTAGTCATAATAGCATAAACTTATCTTATTTTAAAGATAATACATGTATTATTAAAAAAATTAATTTTGCCACGTCAAACTGAAGGCTCCCAATCGTAGCTAAAAACAATATCTCAACGTTTTTAGCTACGTTCTCGTAGCTGTGAGCCGATATGCTCCTATCACAAGATCAATTCTATCCAATGGTCACTATCACTACTAATTTGTACTAGATTACAAAATATAACAAAACGAAATGAAATACAATATTAATAGTAGCTTAAACCCTGTAATTCATTCTTCTTTTAAATCACATGTGGCATTATACTTTAAATTTGGTTTTTTTGACATGGCATTTTGCTGCCCCATCGTGTATGTGAAAAAAAGCTTTATTTAATGTCAGATTCCACATAAGTGATATCACCAACAAGCTACCCCAACCCAGTAAAGCGATATTTATACTTGATGCTGTTTGCGGCAGCGAAATGCTATATGAAATATCAAATTCCAAGTATGTATTCAGAGACTTCAAACCAAACAGAATAAAAACACATGTTAACAAGATGACAGTAATTTATTGTCTGACAAAATGAAATGAAATAGGGTTTAACGCCCTGTTGTTCTTCTCCAAACCGGGCAAATGAAGATGGCATATGCCATACAGTGTGCTATGCAAGGAAAATTTTGCCTGGGCAGTGGCGCTACAGTCTACTCTTATATCGAATTCCAACTGCCAGAGGATCTTTTACATACACGCCAATGTCCCATCTGAACGACTAAGACAGCTGTTCTTGTCAGGCCCTCTGTCTTGCATCACTGACAAGGGGAAACCACGCCGGAAAATCGAGACATTAGCACGTTCAATTCTGCCGGAAGACAAGGAGGCTAAGTGAGTAAGATGCTGGCTCACTAGCCTGGAGGTCGCGTGTTTGATCCCTGCATTGGCCGAGACAGTTCTTCCAGATTTTCTGACGTGGGTTTCCCTTGTCAGTGGTGCAGGACAGAGGGCCATGACAAGGACAGGCAGGATACGTTCACATTTTTGTGAGATGGATAGAGAACAAGCAATACTGAAAGTGATTTTTCCTTCAATCAAAGGCCATAATTAGTTAAGTTACAATTTAATATGCACAAATATATCGAAAGGAATCAAGATCTTTGAGTTATAAACATGCATGTCAAGTTTCATCAAAATCAATTTCAAAATTGTGATCTCTATAGGGTCCACAAGCCTAAAAATGTGGTTATCAAATGGCATTATCAAAAGCAGCCGAGATCTTTTTGGGTTAAACCTATATTTTAAGTTTCGTCGAAATTGGATAAGAATTGTGACCTGTAGAGAGTCCACAACCTTGATATACCATATTTTTACACTATTAGCGTACAAACGGCATCCATTTTGTCTGACAACTTTGGTCCAATTTTCACTACATTCGAACTCATCCTTCCTTAAGGTGTAACGATGATATAATCAGGCGGTTTTTCAAATCAGATAATAATTGTGACTCCTGAGGCACCACAAGCTATGATTCAGGGGCCATGATTCAGGAAGTTATGTTACGATATGTGCAAATATTGACAGGAACTAAGATGTTTGAGTTATAAACATGCATGTCAAGTTTCATCAAAATCGGTTTAGAAGTGTGATCTCTATAGGGTCCACATGATTAAACGTGATTTTTCGTTTAATCAGGGGCCATAATCCATGGAATTACGGTCCGATACATGCCAATATCAAAAGGAACTGAGATCTGAGGGAGATAAAGCTATATTTCAAGTTTCGTTGAAATCGGATAAAAATTGTGACCTGTAGAGTGTTCACAAACAAATTTTGGACGGACATCTGGACGGATGGACGAACAAACAGGGGCGACGATAATGTACGTCCACATGAAAATGTAGGCATAAAAAAATTAAGGTCCTATGTTAGGGTGCCCCACCATAAATTAATATCTCCAAATATCTCGACAATTACTCCACAATGTTTATATATATATCAAGCCTTAAATCAGTTCCACACAATTATAGTCACTAAATAAACGAGCATGCTGTACTTAATAAGCTAATGATCATTTAATCATATAAATACTAGACTGAAAACTGGTTCCAAGTGTTGTCCATTACATCCAGCACTTTTTGAGTAAAAGACAGGTTACTTGCCCTTGTTTTGACCTTAGTCTTGCTTAACCAGTCTACCAATCATTCTACGTTTGATTGACATGTCGGGATAATCAAGACTATAATTCTTACGAAACGTTAAATAAAGCTGGAACAAAAAATTGAATTTAGAAATTAGCACGTCTGTCAACTCAACACCTGTTTTAAGAAACTTGTAAAAGTAAATCGAAACTGCTGCTAGTATCATGTTCCGGCCTAAACCAAGCGTTTCAGAGATATTATTTCTACTAAACCAAACGATAGCACTCCTAACGGTACAGTTAATAATAAAGCAATTTAAAAAATAAAACGAACGTAATTTCTAAAGCTTCTGTAATAACAAAGAAACTAATTTTACTGCTATTCGAAATCGTCAACAACAGATTTTTTAGGGCTCTAATAGCTGAAATATTTGTACAGAAATGCACATGCCGTGGCTATTTATAGTCTCATACACTCCGGCGCTGACCTATTATCATAGTTCGAGACACAGCCACCCAAGCGTGCACGTGGCCGTGTCGAGACCAACTTTTTGTAGAGCACGGGGCATCCTACCTATGTATACATCGCCATGCACTTAAACATTTTTCAATGTATCATTTATTTGGGGGGTTGGATGGCTGAATGGTTAGTGCATGGGTGTGACATGGTTTCGATTCCCAGGTTGTGTGTGACAAGGAGTAGGGTCGCCTGTTTCCTTCGGGTCCTCTAGTTTCCTCCCACTGCTAACCACCCACAAGCGAATTATTGAAATAACATTGAACCATACGTTAGTCCCGAAATGACCTAGTTTGGGTTGAGTGGACCCATCTCGCTCTCTCTCTTGAATCCATGATTTATACGTTTGCTATTTCCAACACACGATTACCTGAAATTACATCATAACCTTCAATAATAAAGACATGGTTTGAGTCCTCGGTTGTATGTGACAAGGAGTAGGGTTGCCTGTCCAACCTCATGGGTTTTCTCCAGGTCCTCTGGTTTCTTCCCACTGCTAAAGACCCCTACACGCAACGAAATCATTGAAATAAAATTTCATGTTAGTCCCGAAATAACCTAGTTTGTGTCGAGTGGACCTTAAACTCCATTTCTCTCTCTCTCTCTTTTGGGTAAATAATAATTTAATAATAACACTGGCTTGACATTACAGGAGACTAATGATGTTATAATTTTTATATATTACAGGAAATAAATGATGTTATAACTTTTATTCATTACAGGAAACTAATGATGTTATATCTATTATACACTACAAGATACTAATGACATTACGACTTTAATTTATTACAGGAAACTATTGATGTTAAAACTTTTATATATTACAGGATACTAATGATGTTACAACTTATCATCAGTGTGTTGTATGTGATGAGATTTTTCAGCAATATGTTGATTTAGAACAACATTGCAAAACACATATTAAGGAAGAGAAAACTAATCATGAAGATATGTTCGCAACATGTGATCGTCCTTCAAAGCGTGCCCGTGTAGATTTGACATTGGATGTCAAGCAGCAAATTATAGCAGATTTTGAGAAAGTTCCACGACCTACACAGAAGGAATTAGCTGTTAAATATTCAATTGGCCGTACTACAGTATCCGACATTTTAAAACGAAAAGATGAATACAAACAGAAGTGTCCTAATATCTTTAACAGCAGTAAGAAACGATTTTACTCGAAAACTAAATTTGGAGACATTAACAGAATGACGCACGAGTGGTTTGTACGCGCCCGAAGTAAAAATGTTCCAATATCAGGCCGCATAATACAGGCCAGAGCATTGTGTTTTGCGAAAGAAACAAATTGTAGTGAATTTAAAGCATCTGACGGTTGGCTAACTTCATGGAAAGATCGTTACAACATCAAAACCTTCAAAATTAGTGGAGAGAGTGTGGGATTTACTCTTGATACTGTTGAAGAACCTGATGCCGTTGAAGAACCTAATACCGTTGAAGAATTCCGCAGGCGCATTCCGTCAATTGTTGAAGGATATTCTCAGGAAAACATATTTAATTGTGATGAAACCGGTTTGTTTTTTAGGGCATTACCTGACCGTACATTGTGTGACAAAACAACCAGTGCTAAAGGTGGTAAAAATTCAGAAGAACGATTAACAATTTTATTTTGCTGTAGCACAACCGGTGAGAAACTGAAGCCCCTTGTGATTGGAAAAGTGGAAAATCCTCAATGCTTTAAGGGCGTGGACAAACACAATCTTTCGGTCAATTGGTCCGCCAATTGTAAAGCTTGGATGACAAGTGCGATCTATTCAGATTGGTTAGAAGAACTTAACGTTCAAATGAGGCGTCAACACCGTCACATCCTTCTATTTATGGACAATGCACCGTCTCATAGCTGTGAAACGTATAGCAATGTTATTATTAAAATTTTTCCAACAAATACTACATCAAGTTTACAGCCATTGGACCAGGGTATCATACAAGAATTTAAAGCATGTTACAGGCACCACATGATGAGCCATTTAATAACTAGAATAGACGATGGTAATCAGGCCAATGACTTAGTAAAACAGATAACGGTTCTTGATGCCATACATTGGATCGCTAAATCATGGAAGGAAACAACAGTATCGACCATCACCAAATCTTTTCAGCGCTGTGGTTTTCATGTATCAGGTGCCAGAAAAGAAGAAGTTACCCCCCTTGCAAAACTAATCAAATCCTTGGTACCATCTTCAAAAACAACAGAAGAAAATTTTATCAATTTCGACAACGAGATCCCGACAGAATGTGGTGAGGAGGAAGAAGATGAATGTGAAACTTCAATTGAAAACGACGATGATGTGTCTGCTGATTTAACTGCGGAGCGTAGATACACTGTCCAAGGTTTAACATATGCCAAATGTTTACACATATTACACGATTTGAAAACATTCGCTCAAATTAAAGACGTTGGATTAGTTGAAAGCATTCGATCATTAGAAGACAGAGTACAGGAGTCTGCTTTACAATATTCAAACTGAAACCAAAAACAATGAACTTAAGATGAATATTAAATTGTTATGTTATTGTGTCTTGTTATGTCATTGTTTTATCACGGTGGCTAAGTAGGTAAGACGCTGGCTCCCTAGTCTTGAGGTCCGGTTTCCTGTCAGTGATGCAGAACCGAGGGCCACAAAAACAGCTGTCTAGTCGTTCAGATGGGACATTGGCGTGCAGGTAAAAGATCCCTATGCAGTTGGAATTCGATACAAGAGTAGACTGTAGCGTCGCTGCCCACACAAAATTTCCCTCATAGCACACTGTTTGGCATATGCCCGTCTTTATAAGCCCAGTTATGGAGCAGAACAGTAGTCTTTAAACCCCATCTCATTTTGATATAAGGTAATAAAATTTGAATGTATATATAGCGTTATCATATTTTAAGTTTAGGGTATTTGAGGGTGTATTATCATAATACTTCCACTATAATACTTCTTGTATTGAGATTTGAGACAATTGAGTATTGGGACATGCTGTGTAATCTGGCGGAATTGACACAGTCCACTATATTGTCAGTCTAATTTATGTGATGAATTTAAATTAGAAACTGATATAGAAAAAAACCCACTGAAATACATGTTAGTCAGCAAGGGCAAACAGGAGAAAACCTTATAAAAGTCATGTTTGTGGTAAATCATTTATTGACAATGGTTGTCTGTTGAAACACTCAAAATCTCATATTAATGGTGAAAAACAATAATAAATGTGATGTTTGTAATAAATTATTCACAACAAATATTAGGTCTACAGAACCACATGAGAACTCATACTGGAGAAATACTTTATAAATGTGATATTTGAAGTCAATTATTTATTCATAGTAGTGGTCTACAAACACACAACACATAAAAATTCTACTGTAGAATAAATGTGATGTTTGTAGTAAATTATTCACACAAAGTTGTAGCCTACGAATACACATGAGAACTCATGTGCAGGAAAACTCCTTTAAATGTGACATTTGTTGGAAACCTTTTACTACTGTACTGGTCTACTACATGTGAGGGTTCATACTGAAGAAAAAAAAACATGAATGTGATGTTTGGAGTCAATCATTCACTCAGCTTTCTTTCCCTCCAACAAACATGGCAACACTGCTAAAGGGGAGGGGGTAATGTGATGTTTGGAGTATATCATCTACTCAGCTTTTTATCCTACAGACACACATGCCAACGGCTACTGGAAAAAAACAACCCACGAATGTGATGTTTGTAGTGAATCATTTACTCAATATCTTGGAATTATTTTCTCTTGTAGCCTTATTAGTCAATGTCAGCATTATCAATCTTTGTATAGCTCAATTTGGCAAGAGAGGCCAATTTTTGAGATCATGATAGGGCCCATCCTGTTCTACGGGACGAGTTTAATGCCCATTCGACACAAACTAGTTCATTTCATGACTAACATATGGTTCAATTTTACGTAAATAATTCACTTGTGTGTAAGTGTATTTAGCAGTGTGAGGAAACCGGAGGATCCTGAGAAATCCCACGAGGTTGGACAGGCAACTGACCCAGGGAGACTATGAGTGCTATAAGTTATATATACTGTGTATGATGAAACCTATAAAATATTTCTTAAAGCTAATAACATGCATGCTAGACTAAAGGCTACCCAAATACTGGTTTAAAATGTTATAAAAAAACTTGATGTAATTGGGAGAACTACCTGGGGTACCCATATTAAAAGTATTCTATATGGTTGTGGATATGAAGTTGTATGGGAAAATGAGGAAGTCGGGAATGTAAAACTGCTTGAGTCCGTAGAAATCGAAGGTTGAAAGAATGTGTCAAAGTGGTCTCATAATAACATTTTAAGGGGTGGATGGCTAAATGGTTAGCTGTATCATAAATCCCGTCATTGAGTCAACTGGCTTGGTTTCGAATCCCCGGTTGTATGTGGCAATGAGTAGGGTTGCCTGTACAACCTCGTGGGTTTTCTCCTGGTCCTACGGTTTCCTCCCACTACTAAAGACCCCTACGCGAAATGACATGGTTTGTGTCGAGTGGTTGTTAAACCTCATTTCTCTCTCTCTCATTACCACACTTACTACCCAGGCCGTCTTGTTTGGTATGACCGGTTATTTACGTTGGGTATATATAGTGGAGTGAGTTAACTCTGTCAAATCCGAATGATACATAATGCCCGAATACTCAGTTTTCTCAAAACCGGAAGCCTTATTAGAATGTGGCTTTGTATCACCAGAACGTTTTTACCTTTACAAATGATAAACCTTTCTGTACATTCAAAGTTTTATTACATCCAGGGGCCTTTCCCTCCACTTGGGCCCCATATTTGACGTAAGCTGGGCCCAACTCTACATGTCAGTAGTCTACATGTGGCCAACTTCACATTGAAGAGGTAGTAGATCAATTGGCCAAATCCAGCCCTTTGCTAACCAAAGTACTCAATTTCATGAGGTTTGTCGTATGACTTACCTCATAAAATTGAATATTGAGTTCTTTTCTCAGCAAAGTATTGCCGGTATATTCCTTTCGACCGCGGGGCTGGACCGCGTAACAGGAAATGAATATAATGATTAGTGATACAGTAAGTTTGATCTGTTACAGTCGTAACGCGTTATTATAACGGCTCACAAATACATATTATACTGTTACTGATGACATATTTAGTGTGGGTGGGACCTCGTGATATTTGCCCTCTTTCGGGGCAGCACCATTCAACTGAAAGAGCATTTTTCTGGCATCTGGCGGTATTTTTCGGACATGTAATTCAGTTGCAGTAGTATGCAGTCTTATGTCATGTAATACTTGTAAGTTTAAACTACTAATTTAGTAATTTGTACGTTTACCAGTTTAATATAAAGAGTCTTTTATCCATAATTCATCATAAGTGGATATATATGTCGAATTCTTGTTTATTATCACTGGCCGACAGTATTACTTTTAAGTAATCTTATTAAATTATTAAGTAATTTTATTTTTTAAGTATTTGTTTTTTGAAATTCGGCAGATTTACTTTTTCCAAAATTGATCCCCAGATGCTTTGAAAGCAATACTATCCCAGAGAAATTCCTCGCCAAAATGGAGTTTTACTTTTTCCAAAATAGATCCACAGATGCTTGGAAAACGGGTTTCCGGCTGGCGAATTTCGTGGTGTTTGACTCTAAAGGGCCCCTTCAGTTACCATGCACAGGATCCCTTCGGGGGCCCAGTACGCCTCTGATTACATCTAAAATATCGAACAATAACAATGCATTTACAATTTATTATAATATTCATATGGCCGCCCTTTTCGTTATATATCACGTGTTCCTTCTGTCGACGGCGAGCTTTCATTTAATACACCTTGACTTACAAGTTGACTCTTTCTGTTCATTTCTGAAAGGGTGGCCGAATGGTTAGCGGGGGCATGATGTGCTATAAGGTATTGAGTCAACTGGCTTGGTTTCGATTCCCCACTTGTACGTGGCAAGAGTAGGGTCGCCTGTCCAACCTCGTGGGTTTCTCTGGGTTTTCTCCCACTGCTAAAGAACCCTTCTAGCAAGCAAATTATTTAAATAAAATTGAACCATGTGTTAATCCCGAAATGGCCTAGTTTGTGTGAAGTGGACGTTAAACCCCATTTCTCTCTCTTTGTTCATTTCTTTAGAATGTATGTGGGTTATTTCACAACACAGCGTGGAAATTTGTTTGCAATACCCGTCAAATATCTTAACAAAATGCGTGCAATAATTATCTCCATTCTCGAGTTCAATTCGTAAAAATCTTCTTCTTACGTCTGTCATTGTCATAGGACGGGGTGAGGGCTTTGGGGTAAATAAAAAAAATTATTTCTGGTGGGCTGGGAGCCATTACCACCACCTCCCCTCCTCCAAGTGTAGCATTATAATAAAATACCAAGTATTATCATATAGAAGAGCATTAATTTTTGTTGTCAGGCTTCTGAAAAATAAAGAAAATAAGATTGTATTATTAAAGTAATTTATAATTTGTTGCCGATTGTGAACAAAATTCACACAGACGACCCTTTGAATTTAAGTAAAGTTCTATAGATCTTTGCCTATAATGATGACGATAAGAAATTAAAAACTATGCCACGGATGATATTCGGCAAGCCTATGAAACAGTAATAAGAATGTTACAAAATGTTTAAATGTAACATAACAACTTTGCCGTTGGTTTTTGAAAGGGTCCCTGGAAAATTTGTACTTTTCTGGTTAGAAACGTTCCAGGTATTCATAAATTATAATAGTCTCACGCACATATCGATTGAAGAGGATTCATCAAACGCTTTGATCCAGCGAGCAAATGTATCGGTTTAGCAAATAATTTAATTTTTTTGTACGTTACTTACCTCTCATGGATATACGAGACAGAAGATAGTCCTATCTTTATCTGTCATTTTGTAAAATTTACAAGAACAATATAAGTTATGGGGAACTTAGCTTTGATACTGAAAAATTCATTCTCTATTACATCCGGGGTAACGTAAATGTTTTTGAGGATGTATTCATTTAAATGTTTTCTTTTTTGATTTGAAATTCTTTCATTTCTGTGCGTGTGTAGATACATATGATATCGTTGTCTGTGTCATTTGTCATTACATGGCCAACAATTGTCACTAGTGGTGCTTGTGGTATCTGGATAAAGAAGAAAATATATTATTTATCATTAGGGGTTTTAAAAGAAGTGTGCATAAACTGAGAAGTGTATGCGTCTAATTTTAGACAATTCGAGGTAAATTGAAACAAATATTTCATCTAGCTGGCATAACAAAGTGCCCCAAATTTAGTTAAAACACTATTTCTTATAACAACCTTTCATAAGGCTTTTCTCCAGTATGGGTTCGCATGTGTAACTGTAGAGCACGACTAACAGCGAATGATTTATTACAAACACCACATTTATAAAGTATGTCTTCAGTATGAATTCTTGCATGATTCCGTAGAGCACTACTATTAGTGAATGATTTACTACAAACATCACATTTATATTGTTTTTCACCGATATGAGTTCTCATGTGTGACTTAAGATTGCTACGCTGTGCACATGACTTACCACAAACATCACATTGATAAGGTTTTTCTCCTGCATGATTTCTTAGGTGTCTTTGTAGACTACTATTTTGGGTGAAAAATTTACTACAAATGTTACATTTATAAGGTTTTCTCCTGTATGAATTCGTATGTAGATTGAGTAAATGATTTACTACAAAAATCAAAATTATAAGGTTTTTCAGCATTATGACTTTTCATGTGTATCTGTAGGTTTCCATTCTGACTAAATGATTATGTGCTTCGTTAGATATCCACTCGTACTAAATGATTTAAAACAAACATTGCATCTATAAGGTTTTTCTCCAGTATGAGTTCTGAAGTGTTCCTTCAACTGACTCTTCTATGCGAATGATTTACAACAAACATCGCATTTATAAGGTTTTTCTTCTGTATAAGTTCTTCTGTGTACTTTTCGACAACCATTCTGACTAAAAGATTTACAACACCAATATAATCTATTTCTCCTGTTTGCATTTGCTGATTGAAGTGTTTTTCTAAATCTACTTCTAAATTAAATTCTTCATCACACAAATAACACTGATAAACAGTTTCAAAATCATCAGTCTTCTCTTCATTAACATGACAGTATTCGTCTACATTTTCAGTTTTTTCATCTTTAATATGTATTTTACTGTGCTTTTCTAAATCATTATACCGCGGAAAAATCTCATCACATACAAGACACTGATGTAGAATTTTTACATCATTAGTTTCCTGTAATATATAAAAGTTATAACACCATTAGTTTCCTGTACTACATAAAAGTTATAACATCATTAGTTTCCTGTAAAATATAAAAGTTATAACATCATTAGTTTCCTGTAAAATATAAAAGTTATAACATTTCGTTTTAAACTCCGCTTTGAGTGATTCTGAAAGGAATAAAAATAAAATAAAACCAAGTACGAACAATATACTGCTTATGACGTCACTCAAATATGACTGAAAAATATTTATGACTGTTCATTTTTATTACAATATTGGTGATCTCAGATTTTAAAATCTGATGACTTTGGGTTTAATAGAATATTTTGATGACATAATGTTTCTTGGGTAATGTATATTTAAACAAAATATTTTTTTGACCTTAAATTTAAACAGCTATCTTGCTGGATCTGACCTGAAACCCCTACTGTGTGAACTCTGATAAATGATAAAAGAATTTCTTCGATTATGGACAAATTATTTGACTTTGGTTATTATAAACTTACCTGTGTGTTTGAAATCAACTCCGGTTAAGTAAAATCCATTGCACAGTTAAATACCACAACTAATTAACTAGGTTCTCTCTTGAAAAATTGACATCTCAAAATGGTGGGGAAACCCAAGATGAAGGCACAATTTGGCGACCTATTCGGCTAGCGAGCTATTCGACCAATCCAGCTGGCAACCTATTCGTTGGTAACCTATTCAGAATAAATTCAAAGATCGCACAAACTCATCTATTTTTATCAACCAATAAAATCCATCGTAACGTCTATCAAACCAAAGTAGAATATATTGTTATTTTAAAGTGAAAATACGGTAATATTTCGAGTCCAAATTCAGGTCATCGTACAAAATTCTGAGCAACTTTTACTAATAGTTTTTGGAAAGCTTATTTAATTACCTTTCAGATTATATATAGCTGGATGCTCTGAATTTTGTACGATGACCTGAATTTTGACCCGAAATATTACCGTTCGGCTGGGACGAAAACACGAGGTCCCGTGTACACATTGGCGTGTACGTAAAAGATCTCTAGGCAGTTGTAATTAGATGTAAGAGTATGCGGTAGAGCCGCTGCCCGGGCAACAATTTACCCCATAGCACACTGTATGACGTATGTCCGTCTTCCATTAGGTTAGGTGCAGAAGAGTAGGACGTTAAACCCCATTTCATTTCATTTCATTGTGCCTTTTTATCGGTAGGCCTACCCCTTATTTCTCAGAGTCTGCTTTAGATATTGATTATCACTTACACGCCCTCGATAGATATATGCCACCATTGCTGATTAGAATAATTTCGAAAGTTCTACCTAGAACGGAAGTACCGCAATGGTCGAAAACCGAAAGTCGGCCGCAGTTTCAGAGTTATTGATAGCTTGCCACAGGATCTATAAATAGAGAGCAGTTGATAATTTCGAAATTTCGTCACTGTCTATTTTCACCCGAAAAGTTGTTTACGAAACAATTTTTGTTATTTTTCACCCCACTCGGCAAATCTCGACAGATTCCGGTACCCTACATCTAGACTCGGATGTATGACGAATTCTGCCATTTTGGAACTACTTTAAAGGACCCGGATAAACAATGGCTGCCCCATGTAGTCTCTATCATCCGGGGGTTCTGGGTGACCGAGACTAGCCCCCATGGCTGCCATTTGGGGACTTTTTTGTAAAAACGGAACGTTTTCCTGTTATAGTAAATCGGTAGTCGACAAGCCGCATCGCAAATGTATGATCGTAGGTACATATCAATTACTATCATACATCCGAGTCTAGATGTAGGTTACGGAGGGTACCGGAATCTGTCGAGGTTTGCCGAATGGAGAGCACCCGCTATCACAAACCTCAAACAGGTCCATTTTCACTCTATAGAGTCTGGGCCCACCACGGTAAGCCCCCTTACAAATGCACTGATTGCCCCAGTCATCGAAACTTGTGGGATCATAATGACCCAGGTAGTACCTAAAGATTTGCCAGCATGGTCTACCGCGACCAGTAGGGCAGGACGAGAGAGAGAGAGAGAGAGAGAGAGAAAGAGATAAAGAGAGGCAGAGAGGGAGGGGTGTGTGCAATGTCCACTCGACACAAATCAGGCCATTTTATTTCAATTATTCACTTGTGCGTAGGGGTCTTTAGCAGTGGGAGAAAACTTGAGGACCAAGAGAGAAAGTCCTCAAGGTTGGACAGACGACCCTACTCCTTGTACCGTACAACCGGGGAATCGAAACAACGCAAGTTTTGTCCTGTGTATTCGTTTACAGGAATTTGAAATAATTATTGGCAGCTGGATTTCGACAAAGAGGAGACAGAAACGTGACTGTCTGGGCTGAATTCCGAGAAGTACGACAATCCTGGTACTGCGCATCATCTTGTTGTTCGAGTGGGACAAACAGTGAGGCCCCATGTCCCCCTTGGCAGGCATGTAAAAGAACCTTGGACAAACGGTTCCCTAAAGCACAATCTCTTTTCCCCTTTCCATCACTGTGCTATATGTAAACCCGACCTTCCCTATTCCACCCAGTGCCAGATCTAGGGGAGGCAAAGTGGGACAAATGTCCCGGGCCCCCCACATTTAGCTCCCCCCCCCCATAAAGCTCTGTCATACTAATATTTTATCCCGGGTGGAGCTATCTAGTACGTGGGCTGATGGGCGAGGATTGTGGCCCTGGGCAGTAAGGGATATTGGGGGTCCCGGGACTGGTAGGTACCAACAGATTTTTTTTTGGGGGGGGGGGGGGCAGAGATTAATTTGGCCCTAAAATTAACTAAATTACACAATTTAGAGGTTCTACAAATCAATAGGACTCCATCCCCGATGTGATTGCTGGAGCCCAAGCAGCCCGTATAGTAAACCAGTCAACGGAGTTTAATGCTATATGTCACTTCGCTAAATTCCTGGAAGGAAAACACCCCAGGCACTCAGGGGCCGGAGTACATACTAGTACGATCCGCGTTCAGTACGAACAATTCGAAATGGGGACCCCGCACAGCTGGTATCCCCCCCCCCCACAAGGTTAATTCGGCCCTGATTTCACCCTCCCCACCTCATCCCTGTTACACCCCGTCTCTAGTGTGTAAACATACTATTTATTTTTACAAGTAATATTGTATTCGTTGATTTATTCTATCCCTCAGACGTTACGCAAAACAATCAAATAATTTTATAGAATAAAACCCTATTATAACCCTAACCCAAAACAATCAAATACTATTATAGATATACCAGTTAGAATAAAACCCTCCAGGGACCGGTTGCTCAAAGCTCCGTTATCTTTTAACGATCCATTAACTTGTTGCTGGAAATAAAGGCCACAAACATTCGGTGGTGCAAATTTTTCCCACAGATTTATGCTAATATTTCAAAAGGAAAAAATAAAGTATTCTATAGTGTTTTCTGTAGTAAATTTAACAAACAACACATTAACAGGATAAAGGTCTTTAAGAGTTCAACGGATCGTTAAAATAACTTAGTTATGAGCAACCGACCCCAGGTAAATAAATAAATACTAAAAATGCATGTATATAAATTCAAGAACAGCTTATCCGTCACCATCAAGACCACAGATTTGCAAGATAATATGACGCCTCAAAGAACATTCGTGAGCGACCCAACCCTCTCTAACATTACAATAAAGCTGTCTTTTTAAAATCAATTCAGATCACTGACCATAACAGATTTGTACTCTGCAGCGAAAATTCGAAATGTTTTTTTAAAACTCTATGAAGAAATTAATCTATTTAGACTACATAATCCTTATAAGACATATAGAAATAGAATGCACTAAAAAAAACACACAACAATTGAGAGCAATATCACACAACAACTGAGAGCAATATGTCACCACAACTGAGAGCAATGTCACATCACAACTGAGAGCAATAACAAAAAGATCCCCCTCCCCTTAAAAAAACACAACACAATTTATATGGAAAACAATCACTAGTTTATAAACATATAGCACGACGTTTCGACAAGTATTCTCTTATTGTTATCGTTTGTTCTTTATACCGATAAGTAAATACTTGTCGACACGTCGTGCTATATGTGTATAAACCAGTGATTGTTTTCCATATAAATTGTGCTGTGTTTTGTAATGTGCTCAATCACTAAATGTCACACAAGGAGTAGATTACTTTATTTTATTATAATTGAGAGCATAAAAAAAGATATAATACAGTTCATTACAATGAATTAAATTACAATATAATATAGAAGTCCATGGTGTTATCTTTCTCAGCATAATCAGTCCTTCATGTTATAATTCGTCAAGCATTATCAGTTTCTATAAAGACAAGAATGATTTTAAAAAAATACTATATGTTCATAGTGAGAATTTAACCTGTATTATATGTTTATATAAGCATTTAGTTGCTTGTTACTGTATCCAAACTTCTATGACTGTATATAAGAATTCTGAATAAATACTTTTTAAATTGTATTATATGTTTCGTGTTTAACCTGTATTATATGTTTTATGTTTAACCTATTCTATGTGTTTTACCAGAAGTGTAATAGTGATATTAATTACATCAGTATGGCAATCTTTAATCACTGAACTGAAAACAAGAAAATCTACACAAATAACTCATTTGATAAGATATTCCGAAATTTTAATAGCAACAATCACAAACTTAAGATTGCAGCAGAATATGCAGCAGAAGTGTTTACAAACTTTGGTATTCATATGTTAAATTAAATCCTTTGAATCCACATTGGGTAGATGAACTGAATACAACCAGTGCGTCTTCACCAGTAGGTACAACTGTAGGTTCTGGTTTAACATCTCCACAATACCTAGAAAATATAATCAGATTAAAGTCTTGATGTGTCATTTGGTTATACTGTACTGAGTTAGTATTGGGTATATGGACCTGTTAGTAATATAGCGAGATGGCTGTCAGAGGTAATATTTGGTTATACTGAGTTAGTATTGGGTATACCTACCTGTTAGTAATAGTGGGTAACTTGTCTTGATTTCGGTATAGCTAGATCGCTGGTAGTGGTAGTATTTAGTAATACCGAGTTAGTATCGGGTAGTAGTCACTAGTGTTTGATAGTATTAGATGAATCGTTCCGGCAGTAATAAAGCTAGACCGCTAGTAGTATTTGGCTATACCGAGTTAGTATTGGGTAGTAGTGGTTCGATCCTAGCTATATAGAGATCAGATGACCGAAGGGTTAGCACGTGCGTGCTGTACCATAAAGCCTGTCATTGAGTCAACTGGTGTGGTTACGATTCCCCGGTTGTACGTGGAAAGGAGTTGGGTCGCCTGTCCAACCTCGTGGGTTTTCCCAAGTGAATTATTGAAATAAAATTAAACCAAATGTTAGTCCCGAAATGACCTAGTTTATGTTGAGTGGACGTTAAAACCCATTTATGTTGTACTACGGATAGGGTTTGTGGTGGTCGCATGGTCTAACATGTTGAAGGTCTGCCATTAAGTCGAGTGGCGTTGTTTCTGTTCCCCGCTTGTAAGTGACAACGGGTCAAGCCTGAAGGGGACCGTGCATATTTGAGAACTGCACATTTATGTTGGATTTATGACGGGGGTTGGGTTCCTAAATGGTTTAAAGGGACAATAACACTCTTGCTGTGTTAAGATGAAATTTTTTATCACCAATTAATTCGAATATTGTAAAATAGTACAAGTTGTTGACAAGTAGTAAATAATACCCTACTACGAGGTCGATTTTAGAAATAGCCCGAGACCGAAGGTCGAGGGCTATTTCTAATATCGAACCGAGGGTTAGTGGGGTATTATTTGACATACACATTGACATCACTTCAATGACAGAGAGGTCAGCATACCCCCATATAGCAACATAAACGCATCCATATCGTCCCGTGTTGTTTTTAGCATGATGAAGAGCAGGGCTACGTCACTGTTGGAATGGGTATACTAATAGTGAACTGTTGTCCACCACTGCCCATTACACCTGCGTTATTTTAGTCATACATCGACCAGTTCACAAGTAAAATGCTGTCAATGATTGATTCAGACGAAGTATATTTTTCGATATGGATGTTGGAAATCCAGCGCTGTATTTAGATATTTCGGATGTAGAGGAAAATCGATCTGAAAATGACAAACGTTTTCATGTTGTCAAAGAGGAAACGGTTTTAAACGTTGCAAATAACGCTGTACCAAAATATATTCTAAGGCGCAATAAAGGGGCTTTTAATGCTTTTTAAGCATGGTTGATGTGGCGAAACAATCAACATAATGACGAAGAAAGGAAAATAACTAAAGATCTTGAACACATGGACAATAGTGATTTAAACTTTTGGTTAAAACACTTCGGGGTTGAAGTTAGAAAAAAGGACGGCGAGAAATACCCTATGAATTCAATATTCAGTTTGGTAATGGGATTGATGTCTTATTTACGTCTTAAATGTAAAAAAAACTTGGATATTTTTCACTACGTAAAGGTAAGAATTGTGTCAGTAAGAGTGATGAGGGCAAAAACGTAAAAGACGAGGAAGACACCAGAAAGAATCACGAGACCGAAAATTTTGCAAAACCGCTTTATCTACAAACATCTGCAGAAAATGATTCTAATCCTATTAAATGTAGGCCTACTTTTAACTATTATAACTAAATAAAATGTATCTTTACTGTGTTTGCTTAATATGACGTCATCAGAGGGTGATATGTGATCCCAGGGATGATATCACATATCACCCTCTGATCACCCAATCATCGGTACAATATCCCTATTATCGTTTATGGAACATCAAAGACAAAACACCGTGAAGGTGTGTATGAATAAAGAGTGTTATTGGGCCTTTAAGTCTGATAGTGAGTCCTCTCCCTCCCTCCCTCGATTGTTGGTGTATCATAGGAGCAGTATATTCCATTGACTTCCTTTCGCTTCAAAATAGTCACCAACAAGCATTGGACTTCGTATAATATAAAATATTTCCACAATCATCCCTGCTTTGGTCTTCTATTTCAAATACAGCACATATTTATCAGGAATACCTGATATAACCCATGTCATAAACTTGTGGTAATTATAATTAACAGGATAATTTATTGAAACAATCCGATTTGGTGGAAAAGCTGTGGCTTAAATAAGTAACAGCATTTTAATACATGCAATTACACTTCAGCTGGTCAGTGAATACGACTTCTACTTTTAGATGTGCCCTAAAGTGACCACCACCATTGTCAAGTGGCCTGACAAAGAGGAGGATCGCATTCCAACCTCGTGGGTTTTCTCTCGGTCCTCCGGTTTCCTCCCACTGATAAAGGCCCCTCACGGAAAGTGGCTTTACGGCCTACTCTTATATCGAATTTCAACTCTTATATCGAATTCCAAGTGTCAAGGGATCTTTTACGTACACGCTGATGTGTACACGGGACCTTTCCTTGTCAGGCTCTCCGTCCTGCATCACTGACAAGGGGAAATCACGCCGGAAAATTTGGATGAAATTTCTCGGCCATTGCAGGGATCGAACACCTGTTGCACCATGAATTACAATGCAGTCGCTGGCTAGATATGGAAAATATGCAGGTAGAATTCCCCACATCCAACGTGTGATGCATACGCTCTTTTCTTCTCTGCTACATATTTCAGAACAGACCTTGATCGTCTTGTGATCATGCGTGGTTGTATTTGTAATTCTTGAACTGGGTAGGATGTATCTTTAAATACCACTCTAACCTTCCACGTTGTTATCCCCAAAATACTGTATGTTTAACAAACACGATGACTGGTGCGGTATCTACAGTTTTATATCACAGTATAATACATACAAGTATAGTACAGGGGTCGGTTGCTCAAAACTAAGTTATTTTAACGATCCGTTAGTAACGGATCGTAATCTTGGTAACGTGTCGTTTGTTAACGGTCCGTTACATTTCTGTTGCTGGGAAGTCAATTCCATTATCCGTTAGCTAACAGATTCATTAAAGCTAATCAAAGATAAGACAGTTTGCTAATAAGTTCAGTGTACATGTATAACAACTAAAAACAGTGGGGCAACTAACTGTGCAGCCTGTAAGCATAAGTAGATTAAAGACAAATATAATACTTTATTTTTCCTTTAGAACTTTTAGCATAAATCTGTGTGAAAAAATATGGGATTGGCACTTATTTTCTACAGACCCCCAAAAATCTGCAGAATGCTATAGAATTTCATCATATAGAAAATGGAATAGCCCCCCCCCCCCCGTATCGCCCAGCCCTCTAGAATGCTCTATATAAAATTACACTGGTGATCTATTAATGTATGACTTTATGCTACAACCCACTAATCCTAGCGTTATATATCACAGCAAGTTAACGACACGTTAAAGTTAACGGTGCTTCCAGCAACAAACTTTTTCTCCTTTAACTCCATATTAACGGATCGTTAAAAGTTAACAGAGCTTTGAGCAACCGGCCCCAGATCACAATACAATCATTTCTTCACCCTAGTCAGTCTCGCGCCTGTCTAGGAACCCAGATGGAACCGCTCTGGAATCTAATCAAAGTCTGCTTAACAGTTTCTTATAGATATCTTATATAGGACTCGGGTATACCCTGCATAACGGACTGTGTTCATGGCCCTCAAATTGTGTAATTAATGAAATAATAAGTTAAATTAGACCATTTATTGTAGTCAACTAACGAAACTATAATAGCCAGATATTAGGGTATAAGATTTATTATAATTAAAGCTTGTTTACGTACCTATATGCGAGTAGTAAAGTTTGAATCCACTATAACTGCATTTGCTGTTTGACGTAAACGTAATCTCAACATTTAATCCTTCTCGTATTGTTATAGGTGATGGTCGGGTACCTCCACAATATAAACTACAAACAGAAAAATTGAAATAAAACATGACCACAGACAGGAATTATATCAAAATTTTAGGCAAGACAGGGATCAAGATAAGATGTGGTAGGGCTAGATGTTCAAAATTCACTTGATTCGATATAATTGGTTTTTTTTTTGCAATGTCTGTTTTCTGTCTGGTCCGCAAGTTTTATCTTGTAGATATATCGTCTAATGTATGCAATGAATTCTCCCCGGACTTCCGAGGGAGGAAAGTCACGTGACACAAACATGACCTGGTTTGATTGAGTTTATATAGCAGGGCATTCCTTGGCAATTACAATGTTTGGGAATGATTTGAAGCAAAATTATGACAGATTAATTAGTTTTAATATATGTTTTGAGTCCATATATACAATTAAATCACCCAGTTTGTACACGCGAATGTAATTTTAAGATTCTATTTCTGCTCATTTAGGTGCATATACATGTACATGATCTAGAGAAAGAAAGCCAGGGGCTCCATTTGTTTGTTCAAAGACATTTCGATGACTCACTTACACTTTAAAATTCTTGTCACTTATAGTTATAGAGTCTGTACAATCATTACTAGCCACAGAATCATTTACAACTCCACAATTTCTGTCTTCTATTTGGAATGCATCTTCAAATTGTAAATGAATATATTTATCAGGAATTCCTAATATAGGCCAGACTATATTTGCGTCGTTATCATAATTATCTGGATAGTTTGGTGACTGGATTACTGTAACAAAATGGAATACAGCATCAGTATTACAATACAATACAATATGGTATTTTAGAGAAAGGTTTTGCCTTTGAATCATCATATCATTGAATGACATCGTAAACACAGAAAACAACAAATACTTTTAGCCAGGAGCAGACAGGCCATAAGGGCATTTGACCAAGGGCCGGTTTTCGGATCTGATCTGTTACTGCTATAGTTTACTTGGAAACGAAATAAAAAGAAAATTGGTTTAACGTTCACCCGACACAATCTAGGTCATTTCGGGACTAACATATGCTTCAATTTTATTTCAACAATTCGCTCGCTCGTTGGTATTTTTAGCCGTGTGTCGAAACCCCAAGGACCTGGGGAAGACCTACGAGGTTGGACAGGCGACCCTATCCCTTGTCATGCTACTTCCTGCCTGCCTCGGTCAGCTGCTGAGTGTTAACCAATAAACTTATACATTAGAAAATAAAATACTGTAATAGGTTGATGTTTGTACAAATTTTCAAAAATGTTTCTTGTTCGGGTAATGCAATATGTTCCAGAAACGAAATCGGAACAGAAGGATGGGCATCAGAAAATAAAATAACAGGTTGATGAATGTAAAAGTGTTATAAATGTATCTTGAACAATTTCTGATTTATATCAAAAACCCTAGGATAATCATTTTTAACATTAAACATTCAATCTGGAAAAGAATGCAGTGATTGAATAGCTAACAAGTTATCTGTTGTATTTGACCTGTTATTTGAAGGGGAAGGCCAACGATTTTCAAAAAGGTTTCCATAAATCTTAAATAGATATATATTGATAAATAATCCCCTCTGTAACACTAGCAAACGGGTTTTTATAAGCGAGAAATTATTTTTTTTATTAAAACCCTGGACGTGACATAGTTGATTGAACACGCTCAATGGGCTCTATAGTTACTGCTGTATTATTTTCACGCGTCATCCTTTGGCCAAAAATCTTATCAAATGGGCTGTCTATTAGGGTATTATAAACACTCACACTGAAGAGTACGCTGTGCCTCAATTCACACCATACGGTATAATCAGATTAAAGTCTTGATGTGTCATTTGGTTATTAGTCGGAGAGAATGGCATATTTTGTGGGAAAAAATTCCCACTAAAATGATTCCTGATTTTTTTGAAACTATAGGATGGATAGTCTTCCAGAAAAATTCCCCCCGTTAATCGGCCTTGGGGTAAAAAAATTACAGCCATTTTTTGGTTTGGTATCCATACTTTTGTAAAATTTCAGTTTTTGGGCCCCTGATTGGTCAATGGTACGTTGTATGGTGTCGATATATAGGTTTTCGGGGTTGGAGAATGTAATATATCTTGTAAAAACCCTATAATATATCTGGTAAAAACCCTATAATATATCTTGTAAAAACCACAATTCTACCCTCTGCATTTGCTGAAATATGCAATGGTTTACACAGGTTTAGGGGAAGCGAACGCTGATGATTTGCTGTCTAAGCCGTCGATGAAGCTAGTCCATTAATATGCAAGAGTCCCTTTTTAAATAGTTCTGTTATACACTTAGATAATTTGCCGCCCCCAACCATAGAAAGTGTATCTGTAGCCTACTGTTTGGCTTCCAGAACGGAACATCCTTGGAAGATTAGTTGATGTATGATAACAACAACGAGAGAACCCAATTATACATTTTAAAAATCAAAGTCAAAGCTTCATTTTTGTTTATAATTCTTGAATTATCTGTTACATTTGAATGTGTTGTTCAAATTTGAGTAAGTAGTGCAAAAATGAAGAACTCGTATCCATTTATTATGGAAGCCTATAACTACAATTCATAATTTCGACTTTTCTCCCCTTCAAAACACGAAAGTGTTGTTCAAAATTTGAGTAAGTAGTGCAAAAATGAAGAACTCGTATCCATCTATTATGGAAGCCTATAACTACAATTCATAATTTCGACTTTTCTCCCCTTCAAAACACGAAAGCCGAATATAAGAAATTAGGAAAAAATGTGAGGCGCCAAGACGGTATACAAGCCAAAATCAACTCGAAAATAGGAAATTAAGAAATAACACACAGCGATAATAGCGCCCCTCGTTTTTTCCTAATTTCTTATTTTCGACTTGCATTTTGGCTTGTATACCGTCTTGTCAACTTTGTAATAGGGATTTTAAAAAACATACCTGTTGTCGCTGCTTGAGTTGTGGCCTGCTGACTTGTAGATTCTGTCATTGCATCTGAAGTTATTTCTTGAATTGTAGTTTACGTCATAGTAGTTATTAACCAAGTTGTAGTATCTATCGTTGTAGTTATCTCTGTCGTATCATCGTTTTCTTCTGGGGTCGTAGCTTCTAGAGTTGTAATCTCTGTCGTTGTAGTTGTTTCTTGAGTCGAAGCGTCTGTCAGTGTTTCTGGGGTCGTAGCTTCTAGAGTTGTAATCTCTGCCGGTGTAGTTGTTTCTTGAGTCGAAGCTTCTGTCAGTGTTTCTGGACTCGTGGCTTCTGGAGCAATAAAAGATATAATACAGTTCATTTCAATGAATTAAATTGCAATATAATATAGAAGTCCATGGTGTTATCTTTCCCAGCATAATCAGTCCCTCATGTTATAATTCGTCAAGCATTATCAGTTTCTATAAAGACAAGAATGATTTTAAACAAATACTATATGTTCATAGTGAGAATTTAACCTGTATTATATGTTTTGTGTTTAACCTGTATTATATGTTTTATGTTTAACCTGTATTATATGTTTTATGTTTAAATGTATATGTTTTGTGTTTAACCTGTATTATATGTTTTATGTTTAACCTATTCTATGTGTTTTACCAGAAGTGTAATAGTGATATTAATTACATCAGTATGGCAATCTTTACTCACTGAACTGAAAACAAGAAAATCTATAAAAATAACTCATTTGATAAGATATTCCGAAATGTTAATAGCAACAATCACAAACTTAAGATTGCAGCAGAATATGCAACAGAAGTGTTTACAAACTTTGGTATTCATATGTTAAATTAAATCCTTTGAATCCACATTGGGTAGATGAACTGAATACAACCAGTGCGTCTTCACCAGTAGGTACTACTGTAGGTTCTGGTTTAACATCTCCACAATACCTAGAAAGTATAATCAGATTAAAGTCTTGATGTGTCATTTGGTTATACTGTACTGAGTTAGTATTGGGTATATGGACCTGTTAGTAATATAGCGAGATGGCTGTCAGAGGTAATATTTGGTTATACTGAGTTAGTATTGGGTATACCGACCTGTTAGTAATAGTGGGTAACTTGTCTTGATTTCGGTATAGCTAGATCGCTGGTAGTGGTAGTATTTAGTAATACCGAGTTAGTATCGGGTAGTATAGTCACTAGTGTTTGATAGTATTAGATGAATCGTTCCGGCAGTAATAAAGCTAGACCGCTAGTAGTATTTGGCTATACCGAGTTAGTATTGGGTAGTAGTGGTTCGATCCTAGCTCTATAGAGATTAGATGACCGAAGGGTTAGCACGTGCGTGCTGTACCATAAAGCCTGTCATTGAGTCAACTGGTGTGGTTACGATTCCCCGGTTGTACGTGGAAAGGAGTTGGGTCGCCTGTCCAACCTCGTGGGTTTTCCCAAGTGAATTATTGAAATAAAATTAAACCAAATGTTAGTCCCGAAATGACCTAGTTTATGTTGAGTGGACGTTAAAACCCATTTATGTTGTACTACGGATAGGGTTTGTGGTGGTCGCATGGTCTAACATGTTGGAGGTCTGCCATTAAGTCGAGTGGCGTTGTTTCTGTTCCCCGCTTGTAAGTGACAACGGGTCAAGCCTGAAGGGGGCCGTGCATATTTGAGAACTGCACATTTATGTTGGATTTATGACGGGGGTTGGGTTCCTAAATGGTTTAAAGGGACAATAACACTCTTGCTGTGTTAAGATAAAATTTTTTATCACCAATTAATTCGAATATTGTAAAATAGTACAAGTTGTTGACAAGTAGTAAATACCCTACTACGAGGTTGATATTAGAAATAGCCCGAGACCGAAGGTCGAGGGCTATTTCTAATATCGAACCGAGGGTTAGTGGGGTATTATTTGACATACACATTGACATCACTTCAATGACAGAGAGGTCAGCATACCCCCATATAGCAACATAAACGCATCCATATCGTCCCGTGTTGTTTTTAGCATGATGAAGAGCAGGGCTACGTCACTGTTGGAATGGGTATACTAATAGTGAACTGTTGTCCACCACTGCCCATTACACCTGCGTTATTTTAGTCATACATCGACCAGTTCACAAGTAAAATGCTGTCAATGATTGATTCAGACGAAGTATATTTTTCGATATGGATGTTGGAAATCCAGCGCTGTATTTAGATATTTCGGATGTAGAGGAAAATCGATCTGAAAATGACAAACGTTTTCATGTTGTCAAAGAGGAAACGGTTTTAAACGTTGCAAATAACGCTGTACCAAAATATATTCTAAGGCGCAATAAAGGGGCTTTTAATGCTTTTTAAGCATGGTTGATGTGGCGAAACAATCAACATAATGACGAAGAAAGGAAAATAACTAAAGATCTTGAACACATGGACAATAGTGATTTAAACTTTTGGTTAAAACACTTCGGGGTTGAAGTTAGAAAAAAGGACGGCGAGAAATACCCTATGAATTCAATATTCAGTTTGGTAATGGGATTGATGTCCTATTTACGTCTTAAATGTAAAAAAAACTTGGATATTTTTCACTACGTAAAGGTAAGAATTGTGTCAGTAAGAGTGATGAGGGCAAAAACGTAAAAGACGAGGAAGACACCAGAAAGAATCACGAGACCGAAAATTTTGCAAAACCGCTTTATCTACAAACATCTGCAGAAAATGATTCTAATCCTATTAAATGTAGGCCTACTTTTAACTATTATAACTAAATAAAATGTATCTTTACTGTGTTTGCTTAATATGACGTCATCAGAGGGTGATATGTGATCCCAGGGATGATATCACATATCACCCTCTGATCACCCAATCATCGGTACAATATCCCTATTATCGTTTATGGAACACCAAAGACAAAACACCGTGAAGGTGTGTATGAATAAAGAGTGTTATTGGGCCTTTAAGTCTGATAGTGAGTCCTCTCCCTCCCTCCCTCCCTCGATTGTGAACGTTGACATCATCACTACTTACCTGCCGTTCGTATAAACAATTACATAATCCAAACAAAAATTCGCATTAAAAACAATCGAACAAGCAGAATCTCTCCAACCATTTGCCACACCAAAAACACCATTGAATGTAAATGATATGTTAAACCCATGACGTCCAGGAACCAACCATGTCAGAAACGTATAAGCAGGGTACTCATCGGGGTATGATGGAGACGTAATCGGGTTTACAGGTAGTATTGGGTGGTCTGAAAAGGTAAAATTGGATTACGTCGGAAAGGAAAAAAGAGTTAATTGGGTTAAAATGCGTCTGAAAAGAAAGATGAGTTACTCGACTTTAAAAATTGTACTGGGTGTGAAAAAAGTAATAGTTAATCAGATTTAGCGGTTGTATTGGGTCTGCTGTATTGAAGATGTATGCACGTATTCCATAACTTATTGATACAGAAATATAATACCAAAAATATATAATTATTCTAATACAGCATGATAGCTCAATCAGTTTATCACAAGTCCCATTCTGTTATAACCTGAAATATGCTGAAGTCTCCGGTTGGTGTATCATAGGAGCAGTATATTCCATTGACTTCCTTTCGCTTCAAAATAGTCACCAACAAGCATTGGACTTCGTATAATATAAAATATTTCCACAATCATCCCTGCTTTGGTCTTCTATTTCAAATACAGCACATATTTATCAGGAATACCTGATATAACCCATGTCATAAACTTGTGGTAATTATAATTAACAGGATAATTTATTGAAACAATCCGATTTGGTGGAAAAGCTGTGGCTTAAATAAGTAACAGCATTTTAATACATGCAATTACACTTCAGCTGGTCAGTGAATACGACTTCTACTTTTAGATGTGCCCTAAAGTGACCACCACCATTGTCAAGTGGCCTGACAAAGAGGAGGATCGCATTCCAACCTCGTGGGTTTTCTCTCGGTCCTCCGGTTTCCTCCCACTGATAAAGGCCCCTCACGGAAAGTGGCTTTACGGCCTACTCTTATATCGAATTTCAACTCTTATATCGGATTCCAAGTGTCAAGGGATCTTTTACGTACACGCTGATGTGTACACGGGACCTTTCCTTGTCAGGCTCTCCGTCCTGCATCACTGACAAGGGGAAATCACGCCGGAAAATTTGGATGAAATTTCTCGGCCATTGCAGGGATCGAACACCTGTTGCACCATGAATTACAATGCAGTCGCTGGCTAGATATGGAAAATATGCAGGTAGAATTCCCCACATCCAACGTGTGATGCATACGCTCTTTTCTTCTCTGCTACATATTTCAGAACAGACCTTGATCGTCTTGTGATCATGCGTGGTTGTATTTGTAATTCTTGAACTGGGTAGGATGTATCTTTAAATACCACCCTAACCTTCCACGTTGTTATCCCCAAAATACTGTATGTTTAACAAACACGATGACTGGTGCGGTATCTACAGTTTTATATCACAGTATAATACATACAAGTATAGTACAGGGGCCGGTTGCTCAAAACTTAAGTTATTTTAACGATCCGTTAAACTCTAACGGATCGTAATCATGGTAACGTGTCGTTTGTTAACGGTCCGTTACATTTCTATTGCTGGGAAGTCAATTCCATTATCCGTTAGCTAACAGATTCATTAAAGCTAATCAAAGATAAGACAGTTTGCTAATTGGCTGTATTTAAAAAAAGATAAGTTCAGTGTACATTTATAATAACTAAAGACAGTGGGGCAACTAACTGTGCAGCCTGTAAGCATAACTTGATTAAAGACAAATATAATACTTTATTTTTCCTTTAGAAATTTTAGCATAAATCTGTGTGAAAAATTATGGGATTGGCACTACAGAATTTTTGGTGCCATTATTTTCTACAGACCCCCAAAATTCTGCAGAATGCTATAGAATTTCATCATATAGAAAATGGAATAGCCCCCCCCCCCGCCCCCCGTATCGCCCAGCCCTATATAATGCTCTTTATAAAAATTACACTGGTGATCTATTAATGTATGACTTTTATGCTACAACCCACTAATCCCAGCGTTAAACAGATAACGGAGCCCAAGTTATATATCACAGAAAGTTAACGACAAGTTGCTTCCAGCAACAAACTTTCTCTCCTTTAACTCCATATTAACGGATCGTTAAAAGTTAACAGAGCTTTGAGCAAGCGGCCCCAGATCACAATACAATCATTTCTTCACCCTAGTCAGTCTCGCGCCTGTCGAGGAACCCAGATGGAACCGCTCTGGAATCTAATCAAAGTCTGCTTAACAGTTTCTTATAGATATCTTATATAGGACTCGGGTATACCCTGCAAAACGGACTGTGTTCATGGCCCTCAAATTGTGTCATTAATGAAATAATAAGTTAAATTAAACCATTTATTGTAGTCAACTAACGAAACTATACTAGCCAGATATTAGGGTATAAGATTTATTATAATTAAAGCTTGTTAACGTACCTATATGCGAGTAGTAAAGTTTGAATCCACTATAACTGCATTGGCTGTTTGACGTAAACGTAATCTCAACATTTAATCCTTCTCGTATTGTTATAGGTGATGGTCGGGTACCTCCACAATATAAACTACAAACAGAAAAATTGAAATAAAACATGACCACAGACAGGAATTATATCAAAATTTTAGGCAAGACACGGATCAAGATAAGATGTGGTAGGGCTAGATGTTCAAAATTCACTTGATTTGATATAATTGGTTTTTTTTTTGCAATGTCTGTTTTCTGTCTGGTCCGCAAGTTTTATCTTGTAGATATATCGTCTAATGTATGCAATGAATTCTCCCCGGACTTCCGAGGGAGGAAAGTCACGTGACACAAACATGACCTGGTTTGATTGAGTTTATATAGCAGGGCATTCCTTGGCAATTACAATGTTTGGGAATGATTTGAAGCAAAATTATGACAGATTAATTATGTTTTAATATATGTTTTGAGTCCATATATACAATTAAATCACCCAGTTTCTACACGCGAATGTAATTTTAAGATACTATTTCTGCTCATTTAGGTGCATATACATGTACATGATCAAGAGAAAGAAAGCCAGGGGCTCCATTTGTTTGTTCAAAGACATTTCGATGACTCACTTACACTTTAAAATTCTTGTCACTTATAGTTATAGAGTCTGTACAATCATTACTAGCCACAGAATCATTTACAACTCCACAATTTCTGTCTTCTATTTGGAATGCATCTTCAAATTGTAAATGAATATATTTATCAGGAATTCCTAATATAGGCCAGACCATATTCGCGTCGTTATCATAATTATCTGGATAGTTTGGTGACTGGATTACTGTAACAAAATGGAATACAGCATCAGTATTACAATACAATACAATATGGTATTTTAGAGAAAGGTTTTGCCTTTGAATCATCATATCATTGAATGACATCGTAAACACAGAAAACAACTAATACTTTTAGCCAGGAGCAGACAGGCCATAAGGGCATTTGACCAAGGGCCGGTTTTCGGATCTAGTCTGTTACTGCTATAGTTTACTTGGAAACGAAATAAAAAGAAAATTGGTTTAACGTTCATGATTCATCCGACACAATCTAGGTCATTTCGGGACTAACATATGGTTCAATTTTATTTCACTCGCTCGTTGGTATTTTTAGCCGTGTGTCGAAACCCCAAGGACCTGGGAAAAACCAACGAGATAGGACAGGCGACCCTATCCCTTGTCACGTACACGGGGGAAATTGACACTCGACCTTGACGGTCATTCGGTGCCCCGTAGAGGAACCGAGTACAAGAAGAATAATAACAAGATGACTAGCATCACCATCCCGTGTCCGTGCAACCGAACACAATTTGGCGAGCTATTCGGCTAGCGAGCTATTCGATCAATCCAGCTGGCAACCTATTCGTTGGCAATCTATTCAGAATAAATTCAAAAAAACGCCCAAACTCATCTATTTTTATCAACCAATAAAATCCATCGTAACGTCTATCAAACGAAAGTAGAATATATTGTTATTTTAAAAGGAAAGAACGTTAATATTCCGAGTCGAAAATCGGGTCATCGTACAAAATTCATAGCATCCAGCTATATATATTCTGAAAGGTAATTGAATCAGCTTTCTGCATAGTATTAGTAAAAGTTGGCACAATCATATTAAAGGGGTGCGCTCTCATCCTAAACTACGCCGACTTTTCAATATTTTAAATATAAAGATAGGCCGGTAATGTTTTCGAAGTCGAAATTCGGACCATCGTACAAAATTCAGAGAACACAGTTATATATATTCTGAAAGGTAATTGAACAAGCTTTCCAAATATTATTAGTAAAAGTTGGCAAAATCATATTAAAGGGATGCGCACTCTTCCTAAACATAGCCAATTTGTTCATTTTTCTAATTGTAACTAGCGACAGGCCAGTAATTTTTCCAAAGTCCAAATAAGGACCATCGTACAAAATTCTGAGCACCTAGCTATAAATATTCTGAAAGGTAATTGAATAGGCTTTCCAAATCTTATAAGTAAAAGTTGGCACAATCATATTAAAGGGGTGCGCGCTTATCCGAAACATGGCCAATTTTTCAATATTCGAAATGTAAAGAACGGTAATGTCCGGAGTCAAAATTGGGACCATCGTACAAAATTCAGAGCATCCGGCTATATATATTCTAAAAGGTGATAAGATAAGCTTTCCAAATATTATTAGTAAATGTTGGCACAATCATATTAAAGGGGTGCGCACTTATCCTAAACGAAGCCAATTTTTCAATATTCTAAATATAAAGATAAACCTGTACTTTTTTCAAAGTCAAAACTCGGACCATCGTACAAAATTCAGAGCATCCGGCTATATATATTCTAAAAGGTGATAAGATAAGCTTTCCAAATAGTATTAGTAAAAGTTGGCACAATCATATTAAAGGGGTGCGCTCTCATCCTAAACATAGCCAATTTTTCAATATTCTAAAGGTAAAGAACGGTAATGTCCGGATTCAAAATTCGGACCATCGTACAAAATTCAGAGCATCCGGCTATATATATTCTAAAAGGTGATAAGATAAGCTTTCTAAATATTATTAGTAAAAGTTGGCACAATCATATTAAAGGGGTGCGCGCTCATCCTAAACATTGCCTATTTTTCAATATTCTAAATGTAAAGAAAAACCCTGCACTTTTTCAAAGTCAGAATTCGGACCATCGTACAAAATTCAGAGCACGCAGCTATATATATTCGAAAAGGTAATTGAATAAGCTTTCTAAATATTATTAGTAAAAGTTGGCACAATCATATTAAAGGGTTGCGCTCTCATCCTAAACATTGAAAATTTTTCAATATTCGAAATGTAAAGAACGTTAATGTCCGGAGTCAAAATTCGGACCATCGTACAAAATTCAGAGCATCCGGCTATATATATTCTAAAAGGTGATAAGATAAGCTTTCCAAATATTATTAGTAAAAGTTGGCACAATCATATTAAAGGGGTGCGCTCTCATCCTAAACATAGCCAATTTTTCAATATTCTAAAGGTAAAGAACGGTAATGTCCGGATTCAAAATTCGGACCATCGTACAAAATTCAGAGCATCCGGCTATATATATTCTAAAAGGTGATAAGATAAGCTTTCTAAATATTATTAGTAAAAGTTGGCACAATCATATTAAAGGGGTGCGCGCTCATCCTAAACATTGCCTATTTTTCAATATTCTAAATGTAAAGAAAAACCCTGCACTTTTTCAAAGTCAGAATTCGGACCATCGTACAAAATTCAGAGCACGCAGCTATATATATTCGAAAAGGTAATTGAATAAGCTTTCTAAATATTATTAGTAAAAGTTGGCACAATCATATTAAAGGGTTGCGCTCTCATCCTAAACATTGAAAATTTTTCAATATTCGAAATGTAAAGAACGTTAATGTCCGGAGTCAAAATTCGGACCATCGTACAAAATTCAGAGCATCCGGCTATATATATTCTAAAAGGTGATAAGATAAGCTTTCCAAATATTATTAGTAAAATAATATCTGAATTTTGTACGATGGTCCGAATTTTGACTCCGGACATTACCGTTCTTTACCTTTAGAATATTGAAAAATTGGCTATCTTTAGGATGAGTGCGCCCCCCTTTAATATGATTGTGCCAACTTTTACTAAAAATATTTAGAAAGCTTATTTAATTACCTTTCCGAATATATATAGCTGGGTGCTCTGAATTTTGTATGATGGTCCGGATTCTGACTTTGAAAAAAGTGCAGGGTTTTTCTTTACATTTAGAATATTGAAAAATTGACAATGTTTAGGATGAGAGCGCACCCCTTTAATATGATTGTGCCAACTTTTACTAATAATATTTGGAAAGCTTATCTTACCACCTTTTAGAATATATATAGCCGGATGCTCTGAAATTTGTACGATGGTCCGAATTTTGACTTTGAATAAAGTACAGGTTTATCTTTATATTTAGAATATTGAAAAATTGGCAATGTTTAGGATGAGAGCGAACCCCTTTAATATGATTGTGCCAACCTTTACTAATAATATTTGGAAAGCTTATCTCACCAACTTTTAGAATATATATAGCCGGATGCTCTGAATTTTGTACGATGGTCCGAATTTTGAATTTGAAAAAAGTACAGGTTTATCTTTATATTTAGAATATTGAAAAATGGGCAATGTTTAGGATGAGAGCGCACCCCTTTAATATGATTGTGCCAACTTTTACTAATAATATTTGGAAAGCTTATCTTATCACCTTTTAGAATATATACAGCCGGATGCTCTGAATTTTGTACGATGGTCCGAATTTTGACTCCGGACATTACCGTTCTTTACATTTCGAATATTGAAAAATTGGCCATGTTTCGGATAAGCGCGCACCCCTTTAATATGATTGTGCCAACTTTTACTTATAAGATTTGGAAAGCTTATTCAATTACCTTTCAGAATATTTATAGCTAGATGCTCAGAATTATGTACGATGGTCCTTATTTGGACTTTGGAAAAATTACCGGCCTGTCGCTAGTTACAATTAGAAAAATGAACAAATTGGCTATGTTTAGGAAGAGTGCGCATCCCTTTAAAATGATTTTGCCAACTTTTACTAATAATATTTGGAAAGCTTATTCAATTACCTTTCAGAATATATATAACTGGGTTCTCTGAATTTTGTACGATGGTCCGAATTTCGACTTCGAAAACATTACCGGCCTATCTTTATATTTAAAATATTGAAAAGTCGGCGTAGTTTAGGATGAGAGCGCACCCCTTTAATATGATTGTGCCAACTTTTACTAATAATATTTGTAAAGCTTATCTTATCACCTTTTAGAATATATATAGCCGGATGCTCTGAATTTTGTACGATGGTCCGAATTTTGACTCCGAACAATACCGTTCTTTACCTTTAGAATATTGAAAAATTGGCTATCTTTAGGATGAGTGCGCACCCCTTTAATATGATTGTGCCAACTTTTACTAATAATATTTAGAAAGCTTATCTTATCACCTTTTAGAATATATATAGCCGGATGCTCTGAATTTTGTACGATGGTCCGAATTTTGAATCCGGACATTACCGTTCTTTACCTTTAGAATATTGAAAAATTGGCTATGTTTAGGATGAGAGCGCACCCCTTTAATATGATTGTGCCAACTTTTACTAATAATATTTGTAAAGCTTATCTTATCACCTTTTAGAATATATATAGCCGGATGCTCTGAATTTTGTACGATGGTCCGAATTTCGACTCCGGACATTACCGTTCTTTACCTTTAGAATATTGAAAAATTGGCTATGTTTAGGGTGAGAGCGCACCCCTTTAATATGATTGTGCAAACTTTTACTAATAATATTTAGAAAGCTTATTCAATTACCGTTCCGAATATATATAGCTGGGTGCTCTGAAATTTGTACGATGGGCCGAATTCTGACTTTGAAAAAAGTGCAGGGTTTTTCTTTACATTTCGAATATTGAAAAAAATGGCTTCTTTAGGTTGAGAGCGCACCCCTTTAATATGATTGTGCCAACTTTTACTAATAATATTTGGAAAGCCTATTCAATTACCTTTCATAATATATATAGCTGGGTGCTTTGAAATTTGTACGATGGTCCGAATTCTGACTTTGAAAAAAGTACAGGTTTATCTCTATATTTAGAATATTGAAAAATTGGCAATGTTTAGGATGAGAGGGCACCCCTTTAACATGATTGTGCCAACTTTTACTAATAATATTTGGAAAGCTTATCTTATCACCTTTTAGAGTATATATAGCCGGATGCTCTGAATTTTGTACGATGGTCCGAATTTTGACTCCGGACATTACCGTTCTTTACATTTCGAATATTGAAAAATTGGCAATGTTTAGGATGAGAGCGCAACCCTTTAAGATGATTGTGCCAACTTTTACTAATAATATTTAGAAAGCTTATTCAATTACCTTTCCGAGTATATATAGCTGGGTGCTCTGACTTTTGTACGATGGTCCGAATTCTGACTTTGAAAAAGTGCAGGGTTTTTCTTTACATTTAGAATATTGAAAAATTAACAATGTTTAGGATGAGAGCGCACCCCTTTAATATGATTGTGCCAACTTTTACTTATAATATTTGGAAAGTTTATCTTATCACCTTTTAGAATATATATAGCCGGATGCTCTGAATTTTGTACGATGGTCCGAATTTTGACTCCGGACATTACGGTTCTTTACTTTTAGAATATTGAAAAATTGGCTATGTTTAGGATGAGAGCGCACCCCTTTAATATGATTGTGCCAACTTTTACTAATAATATTTGGAAAGCTTATTCAATTACCTTTCATCATATATATAGCTCGGTGCTCTGAATTTTGTACGATGGTCCGAATTCTGACTTTCAAAAAAGTGAAGGGTTTTTCTTTACATTTAGAATATTAAAAAATTGGCTATGTTTAGGATGAGAGGGCACCCCTTTAATATGATTGTGCCAACTTTTACTAATAATATTTGTAAAGCTTATCTTATCACCTTTTAGATTATATATATCCCGATGCTCCGAATTTTGTACGATGGTCCGAATTTTGACTCCGGACATTACCGTTCTTTAACTTTAGAATATTGAAAAATTGGCTATCTTTAGGATGAGTGCGCACCCCTTTAATATGATTGTGCCAACTTTTACTAAAAATATTTAGAAAGCTTATTTAATTACCTTTCCGAATATATATAGCTGGGTGCTCTGAATTTTGTATGATGGTCTGGATTCTGACTTTGAAAAAAGTGCAGGGGTTTTCTTTACATTTAGAATATTGAAAAATTGGCAATGTTTAGGATGAGAGCGCACCCCTTTAATATGATTGTGCCAACTTTTACTAATAATATTTGGAAAGCTTATCGAATTACCTTTCATCATATATATAGCTCGGTGCACTGAATTTTGTACGATGGTCCGAATTCTGACTTTGAAAAAAGTGAAGGGTTTTTCTTTACATTTAGAATATTAAAAAATTGGCTATGTTTAGGATGAGAGGGCACCCCTTTAATATGATTGTGCCAACTTTACTAATAACATTTGTAAAGCTTATCTTATCACCTTTTAGAATATATATAGCCTGATGCTCTGAATTTTGTACGATGGTCCGAATTTTGACTCCGGACATTACCGTTCTTTACCTTTAGAATATTGAACAATTGGCTATCTTTAGGATGAGTGCGCACCCCTTTAATATGATTGTGCCAACTTTTACTAAAAATATTTGGAAAGCTTATTGAATTACCTTTCCGAATATATATAGCTGGGTGCTCTGAATTTTGTACGATGGTCTGGATTCTGACTTTAAAAAAAGTTCAGGGTTTTTCTTTACATTTAGAATATTGAAAAATTGGCAATGTTTAGGATGAGAGCGCACCCTTTTTATATGATTGTGCCAACTTTTACTAATAATATTTGTAAAGCTTATCTTATCACCTTTTAGAATATATATAGCCGGATGCTCTGAATTTTGTACGATGGTCCGAATTTCGACTCCGGACATTACCGTTCTTTACATTTCGAATATTGAAAAATTGGCTATGTTTAGGATGAGAGCGCACCCCTTTAATATGATTGTGCCAACTTTTACAAATAATATTTGGAAAGCTTATCTTACCACCTTTTAGAATATATATAGCCGGATGATCTAAATTTTGTACGATGGTCCGAATTATGACTTTAAAAAAAGTACAGGTTTATCTTTATATTTAGAATATTGAAAAATTGGCTATGTTTAGGATGAGAGCGCACCCCTTTAATATGATATGATTGTGCCAACTTTTACTAATAATATTTAGAAAGCTTATCGTGTCACCTTTTAGAATATATATAGCCGGATGCTCTGAATTTTGTACGATGGTCCGAATTTTGACTCCGGACATTACCGTTCTTTACATTTAGAATATTGAAAAATTGGCTATGTTTGGGATGAGAGCGCACCCCTTTAATATGATTGTGCCAACTTTTACTAATAATATTTGGAAAGCTCATCTGACCACCTTTTAGAATATATATATATATCCGGATGCTCTGAATTTTGTACGATGGTCCGAATTTTGACTTTGAACAAAGTATAGGTTTATCTTTATATTTAGAATATTGAAACATTGGCAATGTTTAGGATGAGAGCGCACCCCTTTAATATGATATGATTGTGCCAAATTTTACTAATAATATTTAGAAAGCTTATCGTGTCACCTTTTAGAATATATATAGCCGGATGCTCTGAATTTTGTACGATGGTCCGAATTTTGACTCCGGACATTACCGTTCTTTACATTTCGAATATTGAAAAATTGGCTATGTTTAGGATGAGAGCGCACCCCTTTAATATGATTGTGCCAACTTTTACTAATAATATTTGGAAAGCTTATTCAATTACCTTTCATCATATATATAGCTCGGTGCTCTGAATTTTGTACGATGGTCCGGATTCTGACTTTGAAAAAAGTGAAGGGTTTTTCTTTACATTTAGAATATTGAAAAATTGGCTATGTTTAGGATGAGAGGGCACTCCTTTAATATGATTGTGCCAACTTTTACTAATAATATTTGTAAAGCTTATCTTATCACCTTTTAGAATATATATAGTCGGATGCTCTGAATTTAGTACGATGGTCCGAATTTTGACTCCGGACATTACCGTTCTTTACCTTTAGAATATTGAAAAATTGGCAATGTTTAGGATGAGAGCGCACCCCTTTAATATGATTGTGCCAACTTTTACTAATAATATTTGTAAAGCTTATCTTATCACCTTTTTGAATATATATAGCCGGATGCTCTGAATTTTGTACGATGGTCCGAATTTTGACTCCGGACATTACCGTTCTTTACATTTCGAATATTGAAAAAAATTGGCTATGTTTAGGATGAGAGCGCACCTCTTTAATATGATTGTGCCAACTTTTACTAATAATATTTGGAAACCTTATCTTACCACCTTTTAGAATATATACAGCCGGATGCTCTGAATTTTGTACGATGGTCCGAATTTTGACTTTGAAAAAAGTATAGGTTTATCTTTATATTTAGAATATTGAAAAATTGGCTATGTTTAGGATGAGCGCGCACCCCTTTAATATGATTGTGCCAACTTTTACTAATAATAGTTGGAAAGCTTATCTTATCACCTTTTAGAATATATATATCCGGATGCTCTGAATTTTGTACGATGGTCCGAATTTTGACTCCGGACATTACCGTTCTTTACATTTATAATATTGAAAAATTGGCTATGTTTAGGATGAGAGCGCACCCCTTTAATATGATTGTGCCAACTTTTACTAATAATATTTGGAAAGCTTATTGAATCACCTTTTCGAATATATACAGCCAGGTGCTCTGAATTTTGTACGATTGTCCGAATTTTGACTTTGAAAAAAGTACAGGTTTATCTTTATATTTAGAATATTGAAAAATTGGCTATGTTTAGGATAGGTGCGCACCCCTTTAATACGATTGTGCCAACTTTTACTAATAATATTTAGAAAGCTTATCTTATCACATTTTAGAATATATATAGCCGGATGCTCTGAATTTTGTACGATGGTCCGAATTTTGACTCCGGACATTACCGTTCTTTACATTTAGAATATTGAAAAATTGGCTATCTGTAGGATGAGTGCGCACCCCTTTAATATGATTGTGCCAACTTTTACTAATAATATTTAGATAGCTTATTCCATTACCTTTCCGAATATATATAGCCGGGTGCTCTGAATTTTGTACGATGGTCCGAATTTCGACTTCGAAAACATTACCGGCCTATCTTTATAATTAAAATATTGAAAAGTCGGCGTAGTTTAGGATGAGAGCGCACCCCTTTAATATGATTGTGCCAACTTTTACTAATACTATGCAGAAAGCTGATTCAATTACCTTTCAGAATATATATAGCTGGATGCTATGAATTTTGTACGATGACCCGAATTTTGACTCGGAATATTAACGTTCTTTCCTTTTAAAATAACAATATATTCTACTTTCGTTTGATAGACGTTACGATGGATTTTATTGGTTGATAAAAATAGATGAGTTTGGGCGTTTTTTGAATTTATTCTGAATAGGTTGCCAACGAATAGGTTGCCAGCTGGATTGATCGAATAGCTCGCTAGCCGAATAGCTCGCCAAATTGTGTTCGGTGTCCGTGCACTTGTTTGAAATGCGTAAGAAAAATCAACTTCTTGGAATATCAACGGGACTAGTGAGAAGATTCATACTCTGACCACAGTAGCTCGGTAAGGTAGGGTCGCTACTTCCTGCCTGCCTGGGTCAGCTGCTTCATGCTAACCAATAAATACATTAGAAAATAAAATACTGTAATAGGTTGATGTTTGTACAAATTTTCAAAAATATTTCTTGTTCGGGTAATGCAATATGCTCCGGAAACGAAATCGGAACGGGAGGATGGGCATCAGAAAATAAAATAACAGGTTGATGAATGTAAAAGTGTTATAAATGTATCTTGAACAATTTTTGATTTATATCAAAAACCCTAGGATGATCATTTTTAACATTAAACATTCAATCTGGAAAAGAATGCAGTGATTGAATAGCTAACAAGTTATCTGTTGTATTTGACCTGTTATTTAAAGGGGAAGGCCAACGATTTTCAAATAGTTTTCTATAAATCTTAAATAGATATATATTGATAAATAATCCCCTCTGTAACACAAGCAAACGGGTTTTTATAAGCGAGAAATTATTTTTTTATTAAAACCCTGGACGTGACATAGTTGATTGAACACGCTCAATGGGCTCTATAGTTACTGCTGTATTATTTTCACGCGTCATCCTTTGGCCAAAAATCTTATCAAATGGGCTGTCTATTAGGGTATTATAAACACTCACACTGAAGAGTACGCTGTGCCTCAATTCACGCCATACGGCTATGAAAGGGCGGCCATTATGTCGGGCAGTTAGTTTCAATTTTCCCGAAATTCGAATTCAACCTTCATTATAGTGGAATGGTGATATATATTTAAACATAGGGACTTAGCTGATGTGGAGGTATGTTTCATTGCCTGGCAACCTATCTTTTGTACTTTTAACACTCTATCTAAATACCTATTGATCGAATCACCTTGTATAGAAAATGTTTATGGTTTTTTTTTCTCCTTCAACTCTCCGTTCGATCGAAAAACCCTAAATGGTTTACACAGGTTTAGGGGAAGCGAACGCTGATGATTTGCTGTCTAAGCCGTCGATGAAGCTAGTCCATTAATATGCAAGAGTCCCTTTTTAAATATTTCTGTTATACACTTAGATAATTTGCCGCCCAAAACCATAGAAAGTGTATTTGTAGCCTACTGTTTGGCTTCCAGAACGGAACATCCTTGGAAGATTATTTGATGTATGATAACAACAACGAGAGAACCCAATTATACATTTTAAAAATCAAAGTCAAAGCTTCATTTCTGTTTATAATTCTTGAAAAGAATGCAGCTAACAAGTTATCTGTTACATTTGACCTGATATGTGTTGTTCAAAATTTGAGTAAGTAGTGCAAAAATGAAGAACTCGTATCCATTTATTATGGAAGCCTATAACTACAATTCATAATTTCGACTGTTCTCCCCTTCAAAACACGAAAGTCGAAAATAAGAAACTAGGAAAAAATGTGAGGCGCCAAGACTGTATACAAGCCAAAATCAACTCGAAAATAGGAAATTAAGAAATAACACTAAGCGATAATAGCGCCCCTCGTTTTTTTCCTAATTTCTTATTTTCGACTTGCATTTTGGCTTGTATACCGTCTTGTCGACTTTGTAATAGGGATTTTTAAAAAACATACCTGTTGTCGCTGCTTGGGTTGTGGCCTCCTGGCTTGTAGATTTTGTCATTGCATCTGAAGTTATTTCTTGAATTGTAGTTTCCGTCATAGTAGTTATTAACCAAGTTGTAGTATCTATCGTTGTAGTTATCTCTGTCGTATCATCGTTTTGTTCTGGGGTCGTAGCTTCTAGAGTTGTAATCTCTGTCGTATCATCGTTTTCTTCTGGGGTCGTAACTTCTAGAGTTGTAATCTCTGCCGGTGTAGTTGTTTCTTGAGTCGAAGCGTCTGTCAGTGTTTCTGGGGTCGTAACTTCTAGAGTTGTAATCTCTGCCGGTGTAGTTGTTTCTTGAGTCGAAGCGTCTGTCAGTGTTTCTGGGGTCGTAACTTCTAGAGTTGTAATCTCTGCCGGTGTAGTTGTTTCTTGAGTCGAAGCGTCTGTCAGTGTTTCTGGGGTCGTAACTTCTAGAGTTGTAATCTCTGCCGGTGTAGTTGTTTCTTGAGTCGAAGCGTCTGTCAGTGTTTCTGGGGTCGTAACTTCTAGAGTTGTAATCTCTGTCGTTGTAGTTGTTTCTTGAGTCGAAGCTTCTGTCAGTGTTTCTGGACTCGTGGCTCCTGAAGTTGTTAAATCTGTCGTCGTAATCGTTATCAGTGCAGTTCTGTCTAGAGTCGTGGTTTGGGAGGTTTTCAGTCCTGGCGGTGAAGTTGCATCGGCCGTTGTATCCACTGCTTGATTAGCTAAACGCATGGTTCTGCTTTCCCGTGCCAGTTGACACCTCTCACCAAACATTTCTGCAAAAAACCGACACGCAAATAAAATTGGATCTTCCGGCTGAAGATCTTCTGAAACGCACCTACTTGATAAAAATGAAATCAATAAAATTATTCTAATACTTACAGACATACTTAGATGATACGAATGTTTTATCAATATTTATATTTAGTCATATTAGTTTGTTTTTGTTATCGCATATGAGTTAACTCAGGGAAAACATAGATATTCAAGCCCCATAACACGTGACATATTTAGACCTGCTATATAGTATCCATGAGTTGAAATGATAGTGGTATGAAGAAATATTGTATTGAATCGCTATATTCTTTGAGTACGTCACGCACTATTTAATAGGTAATATACTCAAATTGAGGGGCTTGAATGGTCAGACCAGTATATTTCTACAGGTGACGTCACATCTTAATGTTTACCTACAAATTAAGATGGCGTCGATAACGCCAAAAATGATTACTTCTGTACCTGTTACGCTAATATACCTATCCAGATATACTTCAAACACCATTATTTATTTTTCTTATGCTTCAAAAAAATGTTTTAGAATTCAATTTGTCGGAGGAAAAATGTTAATATTTCGGGGTCATTAAGTCTCGTCGATGTCATCTTTATGATACTAGCGGCCAAGCGAACATTCACTGCGGATCAGTGTGTTAATGTCTACCGTGTACGTAGAAGTAAAATCCGTCTATGTAACTTCGGGGAACGATCACTAGTGCATTAGTCAATCGAAATATATTTTAAGAGTTTGGGTTAGGTTTATTGGTACCCATATTTATAGTATTTCTTAGAAACGCCGACTAATGCCACGGACTAGTGAACCTCTCTCATAACCTCTCTATAAATTTATTTTCTTTTCTTTCTTGTTCCGCATAAGTAACTTTCAATGCCCATATATCCGTTTGTTTCTCTTACTGGTATTCTATATTTGTCATTACACTTATATTTTGCCACGCAAGACAGCGATGTTCTATCTCGTTTTGGGGGTTCACGGTTGCTAAGAGGGTGAGTCGCGGGTTCGCTAGCCTAGAGGTAGGGTGTTCTATCCTTGCATTGCCCGAGAAAGTTCATTCGGATATTCCGGCGTGGTTCCCGCTTGTCAGTGATGCAGGTCGGAATGTCTGACAAGGACAGCTGTCTAGTCGTTCGGACGGGGAAAAAACCGAGGTCCCGTGTATACACATTGACGTGCACGTAACAAATCCCTTGACAGTTAGAATTCGATATAAGAGTAGGCCGTAGTGCCGCTGTCCGGGCAAAATTGCCCTCATAGCACACTTTACGGCATATGTTTGTCTTCATTAGCCCAGTTCGGAGCAGAACAGTATGACGTTAAACCCCATTTCATTTCATTTCCTATCTCGTTTCGTTTTTTATAGTTCAAAATTTCGTTTTACTTGACTTCGTGCAGAACGAACTAGTAAGTGCATTCATTCTAGCTCATTAAAGCTTGATAACTGAAAATATAGGCCTCCTTTTCACGTTTTTTTAAAATCTACCTTATTTTGTAATCTTATTAAAACACATATTTTGTTTTACTTGACTTCACTGCGGGGTGTTGGGTGACCGAATAGTTAGCGCGTGTGCGCTGTATCATGAGGTATGTCATTGACCTAACACTACAACCAGTCAGATCTTCATGTAGAGTACGCCATCAAAAGTATAAAAAATATTAAATATCGATCTGTATTTTGATCAGTTTGCCTTATGACTCATTTGTTCACAAATTAGAATGAATGAATGAATGAAATGGGGTTTAACGTCCTACGCTTAAGCACCGTACCTGGGCTAATTGAAGACGGGCATACGCCACAGTGTGCAATGGGGGAAATTGTGCCTGGGCAGCGGCGCTACGGCCTACTCTTATATCGAATTCCAACTGCCAAGGGATCTTTTACGTGCACTCCAATTTGTACACGGGACCTCGGTTTTTCGTCCCATCCGAACGACTATCACAAATTAGACATTAGTTTTATTGAGCAAAGATCATATATGAAAGGAAATTTTAAAATATTGTCTTGGGATAAACCACTAGTTTTGTAAATAGGAGATCGATCATCAAATGAATACGAATTTTACGACATGTTAATCCCGAAATGACATAGTTTTTCTCACATGGATATCTTGATGCAATAAACTTGTTGTAGAGAATTCTAGATACACCCAAATGATATACAGTTGATTCAGCTCGACGTACGACTTTAAACATATAGACACGATTGGTTTAATGTAAATAAAAAATATCTATGATGGATATAACTTTTCGATTGAATCTTATCATAAAATTATTTTATTTTATATGGGTAACCTGTTCTATTGTTCCAGTTAGCCTATTCAGATTTGTTCAGATGAATGTAGCCACGCCCGCATCTTGTTTCACTTGACCAAACAGACATTTTGAAGGTTTTTATAGATTGAGTAAAACCCCGATAATTATTGGGTTGTGTGGAACATGTCTCGCTCGGTGATAAAGGGGCTAGAAGAAATCTTAAAAACTATAGACCTATTACACTTCTAAATACAGATTATATAGAGAATCTCCTACGAGTTGGAGATTTTATTTATCACCCAATCCTTTCTTACATGCACAAATAAATAAATATAATTCTTTGGTATAGATTTCACTTTTACTGAACCTAATTACATTACAGCGTAGTGATACATCATTTTTTGACAGCAGTTTAGCTATTGTATAGTCCTATATACTGACCCAGTTTTTTCCCTCAAGATCAATAAAATAAAAGCAGTTTCTTTTTTTTTTTAAAAGTATATCTTTTCTTAAACTAAGTGGTTTCTTCAAAATAAAAGAAAGTAGTTCCTTTTTGATTGACCAATCAAATTTATGTAAAGCGATATCTCAACTGTGTATATATCACAGTAGATTATGTAATTTATCACACAAGCGATATCTACTGTCAAATGAATAATTGGGTGATAAAAGATTTTTATCCAAATGTTTGTCTCTTAGATTAAGACAAATTATATACTTTTATATCCCCTGAACAGACTTGCTCTATTCCAGACAGACATATTTTAGAGATGTGATAATTATACTGATGATGAAGATGTTGAGGGATTTATTCTAAAATTAGATTCAGAAAAGGTTTTTGATAGTGTGTCTCATGCATATTTATTTCATGTTTTAAAGTGCTTTGGGGATAATTTTATAAATTGGATCAAGGTTTTATATTCAGATATACCAAGTACTGTCAAATGCAATGGCCATTTATCTCCATTTTATAAAGTAGATAGGTTTGTCAGACAAGGATATCCTTTATCAGCAATATTATATGGCATTACAGCAGAACCTGTAAAGGAATACATAAATATAATTCTGATATTGTCTCATTAATATACCAACATGCCGATGATACTTAACTTTATCCAATATAGACCCTGTTAATTCTGATTTAGGGTTGTAGATTTTTACATATTATGGCATCTAGAGCCAAAATCTATACGTCTAAGCCAGAATTACTGCCTATAGACAAAAGTGAATATTTAGATGATGATTATAATATTGATGTTTAAGTTGTATCTGATTCTATTGAATCTTGGGGGTTTATTTGGGACCGAGTAAAAATGATTGTAATAGTTTAAACTGGGACAATATGGGGCAGACGATGGATTACCCTCGCGGGTAAAGTTATTGTGATACAGTCCCTCTTCTTATCGAAACTGTGTGGTATACAGCGAGTGTCTTACCGTTACAAGACGCAGTAGAGCGTGAAATCACATCACTAGTCAATAAATGTCTTTGTCGAGACAAGCCGCCCCCATGTTGAGTACACAACTCTTGTTAAAGCAAAAACAGACGGTGGCTTAAATCTACCTAATATCAAATTGAAATGTCAATCTTTATGTTTCAACTTTGTGATATAAATTATAACCATGTATGGAAAAGCATTATGCAATATTATTTTTCTAAAGCCACTTGTTTTAAGAATTGTATGAATATTTTCAAACCGAATCTAGATAAGAGTACTTTGTCGAATTTACCCGAATTTTAAAAAAAAATATTCTACATGCTTGGGATGACTTTCATTATTATTATTACAAAATTTTTATAGCGCCTCTTTTACGCATGTGTTCAATGACACTTTACAGTGTAACAAACACATACATTCAAATATAATAACACCAAGAGTGTTGAAAATACACTCAATAAGAGATTATTTCTATTAAAAAAATACATAAAAGAACTACGATAGACAAAATATTAGGTGTTAAAATTTGTTATAAGCCTTTAAAAATAAGAAAGTTTTAGTCTGTTTTTTTAACTAGTGATGATGAAATTCGAATATTTAAAGGTAATTGATTCCATTGATTAGGCGCTTGATGACTAAAAGAACTAGAAAGGTTTACAATTTTTGCTTTAAAAGTAATGTTATCAGATGAACGTAGGGCTCTGTGTGGTGTATATAATTCTAAAACTTCAGATAAATACTTTGGTGCTAAATTATGAAGGCATTTGGAAGTTAAAAGTAAAATCTTAAAATCTATTCTATATTTACGACGAGTTCTTCTTTGCTTTGTAAGGAACTGTGTGAAAAAGCTGATTGATTTATCAATTTCTGACGTCATAGGTCAAACGCTGCTCGCGCGACCCTGACACGACCTTCCACTACACCCGGTCAGTTCTTTATGTAGTGTAGGCCATCGAAAATATAAAAAAAGGTCTGTATTTTATTTAGGTTGATATAAAATGGAAAAACTATTTTTACGATGGCTGATTCTTTTGGGGTATGGTCAACGTGTGCATTTTAAGTGCTTAAACCCATATTTTAATATGAACGGAGACACGGGACTTCGAAGTTCCAAGATAATACAATGTAATCCAGATCAATTGTGAAGGGTTCGTGTTGGATAGATCCACGTCGCATGTCAGTATCATTTTATCCTATCTTCATTACCGGAAATGAATTTACGTCACACCGGAAATGAAATTAGAATTGTGCTTCATTACCGGAAATGAATTTACGTCACACCGGAAATGAAATTAGAATTGTGCTTTTAGTTTTGCGAAATCACCGATTAACACCCAATGAATACATTGGACGCTGTAAACTGGACAATCAGTGCAACTTTATACAAACATCAAACGTTTGTTTTCTGGAAAATCATTACAACGTTTTACAAATATGGTGAGCTGATTTGCCAATCTGTTTCTCATGGAACGGGTATTCACACCTAGTGACCTACTAATAGAGGTCAGAAATGTTGGCGTCAGTCGATAAATTCCAAATGCATGTCCTTCTTTAGTTCTTAAAGGACCTACTGTGTGAACTCTGATAAATAATAAACGGATTTCTTCGATTATGAACAAACTATTCAACTATGGTTATCATAAACTAACATGTGTGTTTGAAATCAACTCCGGTTAAATAAAATCCATTGCACAGTTAAATACCACAACTAATTAACTAGGTTCGCTCTTGAAAAATTGAGCTCGAGCTAACTTGACATCTAAAAATGGCGGGGAAACCCAAGGTGAAGGCTGTTACGTCACAACACAATTTGGCAACCTATTCGGCTAGCGAGCTATTCGACCAATCCTGCTGGCAACCTATTCATGATTCCGACCGGTCAATCACCATAAAGAGATTGACCGATCAGAGAGCCAGATTATATTTGGCCCGCGTAGGTCAAGATTGGCTGCCAGTTCTGTCCCACAAACAAATGAAACAAGGCTGTTCTTTGTGGGAAGTTAGATATTTCTACATTTATCGTCAAAATAGTATTATGCTGCGCATGGGGGACTTGTAACATGGACGAACGTCACCCGGACCGCCTTTATGGTGCAACATTTATACTTTTTCTGAAACCAAAGAACCAAAAACAGGGGTAAAAAATCACGACGGCACCCGTAGTATTTTCAAGTTTTTAAACTTGAAAATACTACGGGTGCCATCGTGATTAAAGTATTTATCGAAATTGCAGTAGGAAACCAATAATAACTACGGCATCTTTAGCCGTGGTATTTTATTTAAAGAATACCACGACGCAAATTGCCATTGTCCACGGCATAGTCGAAAGAAAGAATTTATTATTTTGTTTCTTTTCCGAGTTCTTGTGACTGCATTGCTCTATTTAGTTAGATCTCGAGCCCGACAACTAAAAATAGATCGAACGGTGTGGAATTTTTATTGGCTATTTTCTAACAATGAATTTCATACCATCTACCCGGATTCTCATCTGTTTGACACTAGTATTTAACAACATGAAGTATTAATATCTAAATAAATAAAACACGTATCCCCCAAGTCACCTGACCTAATTCAACCGTAAAATGGCATGCTGATGGTTAGCTAAAATGGAAATGCACACATCTCGTTGTCCAGTGTATTTAATCATTCAAGAAGTTCAAAACAGTATTTTCCACACCTAATTACTTGATCGGGACATATTTTCCAGTAAACTATTCATAATATATTGTCTTTATTTCTGGAAATTGTTACGATATAATTTTTAGCGTAAATATGGATGGGGGCTTTACATGTCCGCCGCACGAGGTACATCATGCGCAGGTGTGAAGTTGTATTTTGATAATCATGAATTTACGGTATTACATATATTTTAGAATCGAAATTCAACACCTCAACGGCGAGGTACTCATTTAAAACGCAAGTCTGGTACTATGATACTTATTTGGTGGAATTCACGTGGATACGGATAACAGAATTGCACGAATAATGTTTAATTCCATCGGGATTTTCTCTGAACTATTAGAAAGGGAGAACTGACATTAAAAAACTATCTACGCAGGACTGCTTGTTTTTGACACTAGTGAGAGGTCGTCATAATTTAGGATTTAAAAACATTTGTATGAGGTTTAACATTACGGTACAGACTGCTGGATCGCCATATTGAACAGGTTGATGTGGTCAAATTTGTGGGACATAGTAACAGTATCTAAGGGGCGGAGCTTATCTGCAAATCTCGAAAGCGTGAATTCGTTGGTAACCTATTCAGAATAAATTCAAAGATCGCTTAAACTCATCTATTTTTATCAACCAATAAAATCCATCGTAACGTCTTATCAAACGAAAGTAGAATATATTGTTATTTTAAAGTGAAAATACGGTAATATTTCGAGTCAAAGTTTGGGTCATCGTACAAAATTCTGAGCATTCAGCTATATATAATCTGAAAGGTAATTAAATAAGCTTTCCAAAAACTATTAGTAAAAGTTGGCACAATCATATTAAACGGGTGCGCTCTCATCCTAAACATAGCCAATTTTTCAATATTCTAATTGTAAAGAACGGTAATGTTCCGAGTCAAAATTCGGACCATCGTACAAAATTCAGAGCACCCGGCTATATATATTCAAAAAGGTGATTAAATAAGCTTTCCAAAAATTATTAGTAAAAGTTGGCTCAATCATATTAAAGGTGTGCGCTCTCATCCTAAACATTGTCATTTTTTTAATATTCTAAATTTGAAAAATTGGCTATGTTTAGATTGAGAGCGCATCCCTTTAATATGATTGTGCCAATATAATCTTGCTCTCTGATTGGTCAATCTCTTTACGGTGATTGACAGGTGGGAACCATGAATAGGTTGCCAGCTGGATTAGTCGAATAGCTTGCTAGCCGAATAGCTCGCCAAATTGTGTTCGGTGACGTAACAGCCTTTACCTTGGGTTTCCCCACAATTTTTAGATGTCAAGTTAGCTCGAGCTCAATTTTTCAAGAGAGAACCTAGTTAATTAGTTGTGGTATTTAACTGTGTGTAGCCGGAGCTTTATCTCAGAGGTTTTTATGGGTTATTGAAGACTGGAAGCAGTACAGGTATAAACAGTTTATTTACAGAAACACAAAAGAACAACCAAAAAGCAACCAAAAACACTGAAAATATAAATACAAAAGGAATTACAAACATGCAAACAAGGCGGACGGAACATAATCAAAATAGAAATAAATATACAAAAGAAAGACAAAACATAATTTGAACTAAATACATTTATAGATATATGAACATTTAAAATAATAGTAGAGAAAACAGAAAAACTAAACATACCCTGGGAAAGGTGTCTTAAGTATATTATTTACACCAGAGAAGAATTATATATTACAGTTACAGAAGCTAAAATAAAACAAACACCACATGTACAATAAGTACAGACCACTGGGAAAAGGGGTGAAAATGGCGGGAAAACTAAAGATATGAATATATATATAAATTAGGGAAACTCTTATTACAAGAATTACTAAATAACATTACTTGGAATAAAGCTATACTATATATAATTACTGATACATTTAATCCTACAAAATTACTAAAAACAAGAAATATAAAATACCTGAAGTAGAAGAGAACACACTAAGGTCTTGTCATCTGTCATGTCAAGATAGAAGTGCAGTGTAAAGCAAGAAGGTGCAAACCAGGTAAACTCAATTAAAACAACTCAGTGAACACAATTAAAACACACACACTGGACATTACATCTTGGCTAGTTTCCAAGACACCAAGCTGACATAGGAGACAACACCATATATTACATAGACTTTATTAACATATAAACAACAAAACATTTACAAAATACACCCTACTACACTATCCCCCCACCACGAAAAGTGGCGTCCCGACACTTAGACCTACTAACAACAACCCCATTAAAATAAAATACATATACTATCAATACCAGAGTCGACATCCAAAAATCAAAATCCAAAGACGATCCAAATCCAACTAAATTCACAATCCAAACTCAAAATCCATAAACGGTCCAAATCCAACTAAATTCACAATCCAAACTCAAAATCCATGGACGGTCCAAATCTAATAAATATAAACAACTTTACTTAATCCAAATTCCAAAAATAGATATTGTAACCGGATACGAGCGACTGAAAAGCTCAACTGAAAGCATGGTAATATAATCTCAAACTTTACAAGTGTACTAAAGTAAAAACATTAACTAATACAAACAGAAATTATATCAAATATTATAAAAGCCAGGTTTCTGATGTCATCCATTTGGGTGGTTTACGTTGACGTTTTGGTGGGGAATTAGACTGACACGATTCGGGTTCAAGTAATGAAACTGAAAATGGACTACCACCTGTATTATTATGATTATCAGCATCAGGAGAATTGTTGGGCAACTTCACAGATAAATCACTTAAAGAATTACTGGACTCATCATCAGAAAATAGCATTAAATTATCCTCATCTTCATCATTATTACTATTATCTTCATCATTGTCGAACTGAATTACATCCTCACTGTCAATAGTGTCAGAAATCTTTGTAGAAGTTACACTAACCGGAACAAGTGGAATGGTACTATCCAGGTCGCAAAGATCATCATGAATTAAAGATTTATCCATAACAGGAGACGAAATGTTGGAATGTGGGGGCCGTAAACGTGGCTTAGGAATAGGAACTGACTGAACAAATGAGCGTGGTTTTGGAATGGGCGGCACAGAGGTAAGTGAAGGGGTTGAAATATGTGGACTGGGTGTTGAAATTGGTTGAGCGCCTGAAGAAATTGGAAGTAATAGATTTCGGTGTAGAGTACGTCTGTCTGAACTATTATTCCTCTGAACGGTAAAAACTGGAACACTGATATTCGGTTGTGCAATGATAACATAGTAGTCTTTTTCCCATTTATCTGCTAGTTTATTCTTACCTCTAATTTGAACATTTCTGACTAGAACAATATCTCCTACATTTAAAACTGCACCGCGTACCTTTGAATCATAATTTAATTTTTGCTGAACTTGTGCTTTGTTGATATTCTCAATTGCAAGTGATTTAACTGTATTTAATTTATGTTGTAGATCTTTAGCAAATTGTGAATAAGAATTATGAGAAGGCTGAGATGAAATTGCATTTCCAAGAATTATATCTGCTGGTACCCTTGGAGTTCTACCAAACATCAAAAAAAATGGTGAAAATGAAGTTGAATCATGTTTAGTAGAATTATAAATGAAAACTAAATACTGTACATAATCTTTCCAATTCTTCTTCTGTTCTTCTGATAATGTACCAAGCATATTTAAAAGCGTGCGATTAAAGCGTTCACAGAGACCATTGCCCATGGGGTGATATGGAGTGGTGCGTGACTTTTGAATACCCAGAATAGCACAGACTTCTTTGATAATATTACTTTCAAAATTGCGTCCTTGGTCGGAATGTAATTGAGACGGAATTCCATAAGGCAAAAAGAAATGATGAATTAAAGCCTTAGCTGTAGTTTTAGCAGTTTGATTTCTGGTAGGTATGGCAACAGCAAATTTGGTGAAATGATCAGTAATTATCAGAATATTTTCAATATTACCTTTGGATGGTTCAAGTGAAAGAAAATCTGTACATACCAGTTGAAGAGGCTCAGAAGTAGAAATATTTACAAGGGGTGCTCTAATATTTAAATGAGGGGTTTTCCTATGAATACAGCGATCACACGAACGTACATAATCTTCCACATACTTCGTCATAAACGGCCAAAAGAATCGTGATTTTACTAAATCCAACGTACGGTCTCGACCCATATGTCCCATTTTATCGTGTAATAAACATAAAATCCTTGAATGAAGTGAAGTTGGTAAAATAATTTGAAGAATAGTCTCTGAAGAATCTGGTGAGTTGACTTTTTTACATAAAATTCCATCTTTTAAAACCAAATTATCCCAATGACGACAAATTGCGGCAGATTCTCTGTCCATATAACGTAGAAAAATATCAGAGGGCTTACATCCACATTTTACAAAATGAATAATATTTTTAATTCCTAAACAATCATTTTGAGACTTTTTGATGAGAGAATTATCCAGTAAATTTGTTGATTCCACAGGAACATCAACAATTGGACATGACAAACAATCAATAACATCCTGATTTAAAGAAATTGTCTCAATTTTACCTATATTGACTTGATGAAAATTTGTTATAGCAGAAACCACAGAATTGTCCATACTAAGTGGAAGCCTGGAAAGTGTATCAGCAGGAATATTCTTTGACCCAGATAAATATTCAATTGAAAAATCATATGCAGAAATATCAGCAAGCCATCTGTGTCCTGTAGCATCTAATTTAGCTGTTGAAAGTACATAAGTAAGTGGATTATTATCCGTTTTAACTGCAAATTTATTTCCATATAAATAATCATGAAACTTCCTCGTTATTGCCCACTTTAACGCCAAAAATTCAAGCTTATGTGCAGAATAATGCTTTTCACTTCTAGAGAGACTGCGGCTAGCATAAGCTATAACTCTGCGAATTCCATCCTGAACCTGGTATAAAATAGCTCCAAGACCATGAGTACTAGCATCGGTTTCCAATTGAAATGGTAAAGAAAAATCAGCATATGCCAAAACTGGAGATGAAGTTAAACAAGAAATTAAAGTATTAAAAGCTGACTGCTGCTCCTGACCCCAATAAAATGAATTTGAAATTTTCTTCTTCTTCTTACAGGTAGACTCACCCTTTAAAAGATCTGTCAGAGGTTTAGCTATAACTGAATAATTTTTGACAAAACGTCGAAAATAACCACAAAATCCTAAGAAACTACGAACTTCAGAAGTATTAGATGGAATTGGCCAATTAGAAAGAGATGAAATTTTTCCTGGATCAGCTTTAACACCTTCTTCAGAAATTATATGGCCTAAATATTTTAACGAAGATTTTAAAAATTCACATTTTGATGGCTTTAGCTTTAAATGGTGCTTCCTAAGGCGTGAAAATACAGATTTTAACCGATGAATATGTTCCTCGAAAGTTTTTGAAAAAATAACAATGTCGTCGATATATATTAAACAATGAAAAAGATGAATATCAGCCATACAACGCTCAAGACAACGCTGGAAAGTACTTGGTGAGTTCGTTAAACCAAACGGCATACAATTGAATTCCCAAAACCCTAAATTTCCTGTAGTGAACGCAGTCTTCTCTTTATCCTCTTCCTTCATTTCCACTTGCCAATAACCACTTTTCAGATCTAATGATGAAAAATATTTAGAGCCGTTTAAAGTGTCAAGAGTTTCCTCAATACGAGGTAAAGCATACGAATCGCGAACAGTTTTAGAATTTAATTTCCTATAATCAACACAAAAACGAAGTGATCCATCTTTTTTCCTAACTAAAACAACGGGTGAAGAAAAGGGGCTCATAGAGGGACGAATTACTTCTGCTTGGACCATATCATTTAAATGATTTTTAACTTCCTCGAACATTGATGGCGGAATGCGTCTGTGTCTTTGTTTAAATGGAGTTTCATCTGTAAGTTTAATGGCATGTTGAACTATGTCTGTCTTTCCTAGATCAGTATCAGACATACTAAAAATATCTTTAAATTCAAGAAGTAAATCTTTTAGTTGTTGAATCTGGTCAGATGAACATTCAGGATGAATTGAATTAAAATTAAATAAATCATGTAAGGGATTTGACGAAATATTTCCTGAAGACATAGGTGAATTATTGACAATATCGACTTGCTGAATTTGACATAGAACTGTATTTCCAGGTATAGTGATAGGTCTATTTGATGAATTTGTTATGTTGATGTGAATCTTATCAGAATGATTTATAATTCCAGGTACAATATGTAAAGAACCAGGCAACTGACAATAATCAATAGCTAAAAAATGCTTTCCAGGAAGACGACTTTGTAAATTACAAGAACCTGCAACAGAAACTGAAGAATTTGCAGGAATGATTGTAGGAATTGAATCGCTTTTCAATAATTTTACACAATTGTTATCTTCTTCTCTTTTCCTCAAGCAAGAAAATGTTGAAATCCAAACATCAGAATCAGTTAAAGTGTGTTGAAATCTAGATAAAATATTTGTACCAATTAATAATGGAACACGTGAATTAAAAGAACAATTAGGAACAATTAAAATCAATGCTTGAAGTTCTTCAGAAGAATCAGGAATACAAATTGGGACGGAAATATACCCATAATATGACACAGAAATACCACCTGCTCCACGAACATCTAATAAATCATCTAATGGAAAAATCTGAAAATCCGATAAATATTTACAATGAAAATCTATTGACAGTGTCGATACCATGGACCCTGTATCCAACAAAGAAGAACACTTAATGCCATTTATCATAACATCAGTAATATTCGATGAACCAACTAACTCACTTATAAAATCTGAGGCACTGGATTGATCTGGACTTACTGTTCGCCTCTTCGAGAAAGTCCGGTTGCGTTTAAAGGACAACATACATCTCCACGTCTGTGACCATATTGATGACAGGCATAACACCTCGGTGAATTGTTGAACTGATTTAAAGAAGAGAATTGCTGCGGTGGACGAAAAGCTGGCGAATTGTTGAACTGATTTAAAGAAGAGAATTGCTGCTGCGGACGAAAAGCTGGATGAAATGATGGCTGTGGAGGCGGAATAGGTGGAGGCATGGAATAACGATTAATTGGAGGCCTCGAAACAAACCTGGAACGTGCATGACTTCTTTCCTGTTCAATATCTCCTAATTTTGTAGTAACTTTATTCATTTGATTTGTTAAGGTTGATATCTGTTGAAGAACTTTATTTTGGAAATCTAATGCAGAATTCTGAACAAAATCATTAGAAACATTCCCTTTTGAATTTGAAGAAGGAACAAAATAAGAAACATTATCTTTAAAACATGGTGGACACACTCTCAGCTCTTCTTCAGCTTTACGCACAGCTGTCATCAAAGTAGAAAATGAAACCTGCGAATCTAAAATGTGTCTCGTGTTTAATTTAACTGAGTTATCGCTAAGACCATGCCAAAATTTTTCATTCAAGATTTTATTAGAAGAAGATTCCGTCAAAATATGAGCATTTATTAATTTTAATACTATATGCTTAATTCTACAAGCCCAAGCAGAAATAGACTCTGTAGGTTGCTGACAAGAAGAATGTAGCTGATTGAATAAAACTTCTGAAGAAATAATTTCACCAAACAATGGGTCTAAATGACTAAATAATACTTCAATACTTCGTGGATTAATTCCCACCAAGAACTCAGCAGCAGTACCTCTAGCTGATCTACGAATAGCATTAATTATGACTTGTGTCGAATATGAGGCTTCTTCCTGTAGTCCTAAAATTTCTAATTTCCATTGATTGTATGATACTTCACCCTTGCTACAATCTCCTGAAAAGGGAGATAATCTGGGTGTTGGAGGCTGAAATGATGTAAATTGTGGAGGAGCTGTGTGAAATGTATTAGAATATGTTGGATTTGTCTGAAAAGTTGATGTTCCCTGTTGCGAGATTAACGTTGTTACCGGCTGAACATATGTCTGTGAAGAATTTAACCTATTAGCAACTGACTGTGTTATTGTTGAAGGAGTAAAATGTGGCTGAGTAATCGGTCTAGGACAAAATGAATACGAAACAGGTGTATAATTTGGGACACTTGAACTACCTGTAACTGGCGAAGAATGATCATACTCAAGTACCTCATGAAATATTTCCTGTCTTTGGTCCAACGAAAGAGACGACATAATATTCTTAATTTCGTCCATAACTTCCCTTGTTTGATCAAGCACTTGCCGTGATTGAGCCATAATGAAAAATAAAAAATAAAAATCCAAATTAATTGCATTAACTCAACTTAATACCAAAGACCAATCCTTACAACAGATTTCTACAAACGGACCCCAAATTATAAAATGAAAATCAATCACTATATATCAACAAACAAATAAACTTCAAAAAATAAACAACTCAAATGTCAAAGACACAAAGAGAATTTTTTTTTAGAAGTTCAACAAAAACAAAGTCCCCAAAAATAAATGGATCAAATAATTTATCAACAACTGAAATTACAGACAAGTACAAGTTACAGACAAACATGCAAGTGACTATTGTAGTGAACAGTGAAGTGGCAGTGTGTAAAAAGAAATATAGTGGGTCAAGGTCACTGTCAGTCTGTGTGTCAATGTCAACTGTCCTGTCCACTATCCTAACTATAAAACTACCAAATCCTAATTTCAAACCAATAAGACAATTATGACTAGAATTTATAGAATACTTTTCAGTTTTGGGGTGTCTATATATATCTATATATATGTACTGGTTTAGGGAAAATGTGGTGTGTATAACTTGTAATAAAATACTATATGTACCAAAGAACAATGTTATTTACTTTATAAACTATGAGTTATAAAATACATTTAAATATTGAAAAAAATAGCTGAAAATGAATATACAATTACTTAATTACCATCTAGGCGTCCCCAGATATACATACACATTCACACACTCAAAATTATAATACATGTAATACAAACAAGACCTAATTAAATACTTGGCCAAGTAAAGATAATGAAAAAAAACTTACAATTAAAGAATCCAAATTAGATATATACAGTCCGCTCGAAACACAAAATATATACAACTGGAACCACACGACGAATCACAATACACAGAGAAAAACACTTATACTGCTTTCCAATATCCTCAATCACGTTGGGCGCCAATTTGTAGCCGGAGCTTTATCTCAGAGGTTTTTATGGGTTATTGAAGACTGGAAGCAGTACAGGTATAAACAGTTTATTTACAGAAACACAAAAGAACAACCAAAAAGCAACCAAAAACACTGAAAATATAAATACAAAAGGAATTACAAACATGCAAACAAGGCGGACGGAACATAATCAAAATAGAAATAAATATACAAAAGAAAGACAAAACATAATTTGAACTAAATACATTTATAGATATATGAACATTTAAAATAATAGTAGAGAAAACAGAAAAACTAAACATACCCTGGGAAAGGTGTCTTAAGTATATTATTTACACCAGAGAAGAATTATATATTACAGTTACAGAAGCTAAAATAAAACAAACACCACATGTACAATAAGTACAGACCACTGGGAAAAGGGGTGAAAATGGCGGGAAAACTAAAGATATGAATATATATATAAATTAGGGAAACTCTTATTACAAGAATTACTAAATAACATTACTTGGAATAAAGCTATACTATATATAATTACTGATACATTTAATCCTACAAAATTACTAAAAACAAGAAATATAAAATACCTGAAGTAGAAGAGAACACACTAAGGTCTTGTCATCTGTCATGTCAAGATAGAAGTGCAGTGTAAAGCAAGAAGGTGCAAACCAGGTAAACTCAATTAAAACAACTCAGTGAACACAATTAAAACACACACACTGGACATTACATCTTGGCTAGTTTCCAAGACACCAAGCTGACATAGGAGACAACACCATATATTACATAGACTTTATTAACATATAAACAACAAAACATTTACAAAATACACCCTACTACATGTGCAATGGATTTTATTTAACCGGAGTTGATTTCAAACACACAGGTCAGTTGTAATAAGAGACTCGAAGGACTAGGCTAGACACATTACACCAAACCAGACTGCACATGCATACTGGAATAACCAGACGCTAAAAAAGTGCACTACATGTAGATTGAGACTGCATGGCTTATTTCTTCGAACATAACTGATTTGAAATTGGAGTAAAAAAGGAAACCATTGAATGTAAATCAGTTTATATACATTCATTTTACAGTATTGTATGCGTTGCGACCCACGTTTGTCAATTTCTAGGTCCCAAATGTTAGCGATTTAGCTCCTTTAAAGGAATCCGATTTTCAACACCTGACGTCTTCGCCTTCTAACTGACTTAACCGATTTCATTGAAAGATAACACACAAATTTTTGAACTCAGTCATATAAGATGTAACAAAATTTATGTAAGCCTGGGTGGCAATCTTCTCGTTCCAAGAGTCAGCAGCGGGTCCGGAGGCCTCTGGGGCCAAAGACCGTCTATTATCTTCAAATTGTTTTATAGGTAAGCCCTGCCCATTCTGACCTCTGATTGGTCCATCTTTTTGGGGTCTTTTTCTCTAAAACAAGATGTTGGATCGTCGTTTTGTTTGTTGTGAAATGATTCTTGAGTCAAAGTCAACTCGCTGACATAACAAAAGTGGATCCTAAAATTAAAAATTAAGTTTTCGTAAAGATCTATTTTTCTACGCGTGTGTATATTTTTAAGTGATTCGGTCATCCAGACACTTCCGGGAAAATGGCTACCCAGTGTCACCAGAGAAATTTCTTTCTCCAAAATTTTTCTGGTTCGAGATTGCCTGGGTTGAAAATTTGAAATTTTTGAAAAAATTTGATTGTAAATTATTGTTATTGGGCTAGGCAAAGCAATAAATTACTGAAGATTTTCACCTTTAAAAATCGTTTAAATATATCACCATTCCACCATAATGAAGTTTTAATTTGAATTTCTTGAAAATTGAAATGAAAATGACAACACTTTGTACGCAAATTGTGTAATAGTATGTGATACGAATTGTGGACCCTCTAGGGGTCCCCATTTTTATCAGATATTGATTAAACAAAAAACATATCTTTAAATCCAAAGGCTCTCGGTCCCTTTTGATATTTGCACAGTTAAGACCATAACTTTCTGGATTATTGCCCCTGATTGTACAGAAAATTGTGTTTGTTTTTAGCTTGCAAAATGTGGGAATATCCTGTCTGACAGCCACTGGTTATGTCAAGCACTGAATACATAGGTTACAAGCATGGAATGCAAATAAAGTCGTTCTCTCTATCCAACTCCCATGCAAACACCCTCGTGCGAGTCTACTGATTTCTACATTTTTTTCTGCCTGATATTCTGAATGATGTCTGTTTCTGCTGTTGTAACATCCTTCTGAGAATACGAAATGATGCCTAAAGAAACTTAAACCCAGCATGTTCTTTATATAGTGGATACGTGGATCAGTCATGTAATGACCCCTGGGTCAACTGCTCAGACGCTACCCCGAATCTAAACGCAATGTAAAAATATTGGTACAAGGAGGACAGTTATCATCGTGTCTAAAATATGGGATTTCCATACTGTATGTAGGCCCTATTACACCATTTTTCCTATACTGTTTTTATTTAGGACTTCTAACTTTGTCTAGTGGTTTTGATTGTTCACACTTGGTTTTATTTTATTACAATGTTTTGAATTATTAAATAAGCCACTGTGGCTCGACAATGGTTTAAAACACTTTTTTCTGTAATATTTGATGATACATATGTCTGTTGAAGGTTTGTTTATCATTAAATCTGTTTACGTTACGGCAGAGAGCCAAGGTGGCTAAGTTGGTAGGATACTGGCTCACTAGGCTAGAGGTCGCATGTTTGATCCGTGCATTGGCCGAGAAAGTTTATGTGGTTTAGGACAGAGAGTCTGACAAGACAGCTGTCTAGTTGTTAAGATAAGATGAGATGAAACACCAAGGCCATGCACATAAAAGTTCCCTTGGCAGTTGGAATTTTCTAATAGCTCAATATATACGTATGCCCATCTTCATTATCCCAGTTGGGGTAGAACAGTAGGACGTTAAACCCACATTTCACTCATTTTTTTTGTAGTGTACCGGTACCGTGCTAATTTGAAATTAACTTTTTTGTGGAGAGTTCCACATTTGGCATGGTTCCGAGACCAGTGATTGGCGAGTAATGTAAACAAGTCAATTTCTTGAGAACAGCAAGCTTATCGCAGAATGATGTATTGAGGGACACTTTTATCTTGGATCAGTTTTATACAGGAAACTAGACTGGTGGCCAGTCTCCTCCACACACCAAAAATTGGCCAGTCCTCTCCAAAAAAAAACCTGAAAAAAAACATAATCTCTAGAGACTGGGCAAATAGAGCTTCATTCTCATCTAGTAGGTCAACCTGCATTATGTAGGTCCTGTGACGTCGTGCACGTGATCACGACATATCTAACAACAACGTGACGTCAACCCTCAGACGGTCTAAGCATGACTGCTTTTGCACTCCAGTCGAGACGCATGATTCATGTCACGTGACTCGGGGCTTGCTTGATAACTGTCAATCATTCCAAATAAGGAACAACGTAAAACATGACAGGAACGCCCATTTTATTGTGAAGCTCGCAAATTTTCCAGTCTCTGGTGCTGGTTACAGGTTTACTCAAATTTTTTTTTTATACAAATGGAAACGAAAGTGTTGGTTTACTAAAAATTAATACTTTTATATAAATCGAAATGTAAAATAAATAGAAGAGACTGGGCCAGTCTAACAGGAAACTAATGATGTTATAACTTTTATATATTACAGAAAACTAATGATGTTATCACTTTTCACCAGTGTCTTGAAGAAGAGAAAACTGATGATGTAGATGAATATTGTCATGTTAAAGAAGAGAAAACTGATGATGTAAATGAATATTGTCATGTTAAAGAAGAGAAAACTGATGATGTAGATGAATATTGTCATGTTAAAGAAGAGAAAACTGATAATGTAGATGAATATTGTCATGTTAAAGAAGAGAAAACTCATGATGTAGATGAATATTGTCATGTTAAAGAAGAGAAAACTGATGATGTAGATGGATATTGTCATGTTAAAGAAGAGAAAACTCATGATGTAGATGAATATTGTCATGTTAAAGAAGAGAAAACTGATGATGTAGATGAATATTGTCATGTTAAAGAAGAGAAAACTGATGATGTAGATGGATATTGTCATGTTAAAGAAGAGAAAACTGATGATGTAGATGAATATTGTCATGTTAAAGAAGAGAAAACTGATGATGTAGATGGATATTGTCCTGTTAGAGAAGAGAAAACTGAGGATATTGAAACTGTTTATCAGTGTAATTTATGTGATGAAGAATTTAATTCAGAAAATGATTTAGAAAAACACTGTGAAATACATGTTAAAGACGAGGATTCTGTTTTACAACAGGAGACTTCTTTTAGCCAACGAAACGAAACAGGGTTGCCAAAACAAAAAGGTCCAAAGAAACATTTAAATTGTGATGTTTGTAGTAAAACATTTAAACTGAAAAATAATCTGCAGCGACACATGAGGCAACATACAGGAGAAAAACCTTTTAAATGTGACGTTTGTAGTAACTCATTTACAAAAAAAGCTAACCTTCAGCAACATGCAAAGATTCACTCAGGAGAAAAAGCCTATAAATGTGATCAAAAACTTACTGACTTCAAACAACATATAGAGATTCATACACGTAATAGAGAGAAACCTTTTAGATGTGATGTTTGTAGTAAATCATTTATAAGCCGTTCTAACCTTAGGAGACATGTAAAGCTTCATACTAGAGAAAATATTTTTAAATGTGACATTTGTAGTAAATCATATTCTAGAAAAGTAGGTGACCTTCAGACAGAAGAAAAACCATATCAATGTGATGTCTGTGTTAAAACATTTAATGATAATAGTAGCCAAGAGACACACATCAGAACTCGTACTGGAGAAAAACCCTATAAATGTGATGTTTGTGGTAAATCATTTAATCAGAATAGTCATCTAGAGAACCACATAAGAATTCATACCGGAGAAAAACCATATAAATGTGATGTTTGTAGTACATCATTTCGTCAGAATAGTCAACTACAGAACCACAAAAGAATTCATACTTATGATAATGATAATAATAGTGAAGAGACACACATGAAAACTCAAACAAAAGAAAAACCTTACAAATGTGGTGTTTGTGATGAGTCATTTTCTACCAATAGTAATCTACTGATTCACATGGAAATTCATACTGAAGAAAAACTTTATAAATGTGATATTTGTAATACATCATCGACCAGCAGTAGTTATCTAAAGAGACACATGAAAGTTCATAAAGAAAAAAAACCTCATAAGTGTTATGTTTGTGGTAAATCATTCACAGAGGCACAGAGTCTCCAGAGGCACATCAGACTTCATACTGGAGAAAAACCTTATAAATGTGATGTTTGTAATACATCATTCACCAACAGTACTTACCTACAGCGCCATAGGAAAAAAAGTCATACAGGAGAAAAATCTCATCAATGTGATGTTTGCAGTAAATCTTTCCCAGAACGAGGTGGCCTTAGTAGGCATATGAGATTTCATACAGGAGAAAAACCTTTTAAATGTGATGTCTGTAGTAAATCATTCACCGACAGCAGTGGCCTAAGGCAACACATGAATACTCATACTAGAGAAAAGACTTATAAATGTGATGTTTGTTGTAAATCATTTACCAGTAGTAGTTATCTACATGTACACGTTAGGTTACATACAGGAAAAGAGCCTTTTAGTGTGGACCTTAAACAACATCATACAAAAGAAAAACTATACGAATGTAAGGGTTGCAGTAAGAAATTTTATCAAAAAAGTAAACTACAGTCACACATGATGATTCACACTGGAGAAAAATCTTTTATATGTGATGTTTGTGGTAAAGCATTTATACATAATAGTAGTCTAGTCACTCACATGAGAGTTCATACTGGTGAAAAACCTTTCAAATGTAAGGTTTGTAGTAAATCATTCACTTGTAGTAGTACTCTGCATGTACACATGAGGGTTCATACTGGTGAAAAACCTTTCAAATGTAAGGTTTGTAGTAAATCATTCACTTGTCGTAGTTATCTGCATGTACACATGAGAACTCATACAGGAGAAAAGCCTTTTACATGTGACCTTTGTAGTAAATCGTTCACTCGTAGTAGTTATCTGCACGTACACAGAAGAACTCATACAGGAGAGAAGCCTTTAACATGTGACATTTGTGGTAAAACCTTTATACATGGTAGTTCTCTGCGGGCACACATGAGAATTCACACTGGAAAAAGGCCTTTTAAGTGTGATGTTTGAAGTAAATCATTTATTCATACACAAGCAATGCTTCATCACTCTAAATGAATGGATACAAGCCATTTACCTGTTTTCTTTGTGACAAATGTATTTACAGAAATCACTTTCTTCAAAGACACATTATCAAGTCTCATGCTAGAAAGAAACCATACATGTCCATTGTATCGGTAGTCACTATCATCTCTCTCATACTGGTGATAAACCATATACATGTATGTATAAACCCCATTTCTCTCTCTCTCTCTCATACTGGAGACAAACCATATATATGTATGTATAAATAATCTCTATCATCAAGTCTCATACTGGAGACAAACCATATACAAGTACATGTACATGTATGTATAAATAGTCTCTATCATTTAGTCTGGATTGTTAATAAACACTTGTGAATAACTTGGTTATAGGTTAGATTATCCTGTCTTTTACCTTATGTAATCCCATTAACTCATTGAACCCTAGACCTAATTAAGTAACTACCCCTTAATCTCCCCGAGCCAATTAATTAGACAATAGCTTATCTCCCTGGAGCTAATTAAAGGATTATCCATAAATCTCACACACTGTAGATTACACAAAATGACACAAAAACTATTTCTCCAATCAAAAAATGTTTATATTATCAAATGCAGATATGAAATAGGCATTACAAAATTTAATCAATAATACATAAAAACAATAGAGTTATTATTTAATAAAAAAAACACTATCACATTACAAATTATAAATTTATGCAAGTCAATAATTCTTTCTAAAATGTCTTTTTTAAGTCAATGGTTTGAAAAAAAGAAAATTATCAGTGTGGATTTGGCCATTTTAGTTCATAACAAATTATAAATGATTAGCACTGCGTAAGTTCATCAATCAAGATGTCAATGGCACTGTTCTGTTTATCACATTTGTTTACACTGTTACAACACTCACAATAGCACTGTTATTAGTTTATATTTTTAGGCTTCATGATATGCTCTAAAGCATGTCGCACACAAATATACCAAACAATTGTCATATTGTAAGTTCGTTTTTGCGCGTTTTTTTGTTTGGCTGCACTGTCTTCATCTGGCTCTTTTTGCCATTCGCATTGGGTAGTGTCCACCTGGCGCTGTGGGTACATCTTCTCCAGATACAATCCGTTTTCTCTTTCTTTCGTTTCGGCTGTTTGAGATCATTTTCTTGAACAAATTAAGTTTGAATTCAAGCAATGATATTTGCATAATCTTGCAGTTTTTTTATGTGGTTTTTTGATTCCTTATACAGGACAAAGGCATTAGAATTAGACAAGTCAAATATAAAAAACCAAATAAAGCCACCATTTTTTGGACATTCGGTAGGTTGGATATTCCATCCATAACTGGTCAGACCTATCCACTCCAGCCATGTTAGCATTATACTCTTTGATGGTTATCGGGCACTTGGCAGTTTTTACCGTACCATCTTTCTGCTTGCGTTGTACATCAACTGTGGATAAAGGTGAATCGGCAGTCGACATAAAATTAACAATCCTTTTGTCTTTCTACATGCCGGCTGTCAAATTTGAGGCTTGCATTATCCTATATTCCCCACTTGGCCATTTCTTTACATCTTTGTCATTGGGTTTTAGATAATGTGGTGATATTGAGGTGGTATTTGGTAGTATTTGGTAGTATTGGGTAAATCGTCCCACCCTTCTTTTTTGGTATCACAACAAAGAAGGCTATCATCAATGTAGCCTACATTTGTGAAGCCCAGAGACCTCAACTTAGAATAAACTGGCTAAGCAAGTGTATTGATAATTTTTTCCTTCCCATCTAAATCTTAAAATTTTTTGGTGTTCTTCGGCAATTGGATAGCAATAGTAAGCATGCCTTAAATCAATGGATGCCATATACCCATTTTTTGAAATGATTTTAATTGCATTCTCAAAAATATCCATCTTAACCCTTTGAACCCTGAGCCCCTGTGGATTAAACGGCCCCCACCCTGAGCTCCTGTGGATTAAACGGCCCCCACCCTGAGCTCCTGTGGATTAAACGGCCCCCACCCTGAGCGAAATATGTGAAAAAAATGAAATCTTATAAAAACTCAGTTTAATGATCTAAAACTCACACAATCTGATTACATAACAGTATATAATGTTCTTAGGATATCTAGCGCCAATATTCTACTTTGTTATGCCAATCGTTCCAACATGTAGAGCCTTCACGGATGCATAAATACCGACGACAATATGCACACCAAAATGTCGTCTTTTTTTGTTTGTATGGACAGTCCTTTTTTGATTTCGGTTGATTAGTCCTTTGGAAATGATTGGATTTGTAGGTACAAACTACACAGACATTGTTTCCAGTTGCTTCAGAGGGTCTCTCTGGGTATTGTAAGCCCACATTCTGCATACGCGTGGGCACATCGAGTTCTCTTGATTCGCGACGTACCGCAAGTGTACGGTAGTCTCCAATTAGCTGCAGACACAGTTCATCTAAAAACATGTTGAAGGTTCTATACCTTTTTCCACTAGCCTTATGTGGGCTATAGTGATTCATAATAACATAGGCATTGTACAGTGTCCAATACATAAACTTGACGAACAATCATCGCGGCCATTTGTAATGTCGACGTGTCCGATTCAAGCGTGAAATTTGATCATTCTTGTCACAACCACCCATGTTCTTGTTGTAATCACTTACTAGCACTGGGCACTTTATATTTTTCACGGTTCCATCTTTACTTTTTCTGTCTTCACTGCCCATGTCTGTGGGGTTGTGATAAGAAGATAGGAAGTTTATTGGTTTATTGTCATTCCAGACAACACCTGACCAATTTTTCCGGCGCATGTATTCGGACTGACCACGGTCGGGCAGTGTCTTTTTAGTTTTTTTCAAGTCCTTTGGATAACACGAGCGGTTTGTCATTATAGTTCCCACTGCTAAAGTTCCCATCTTATCATACAGATGATCAAACAAATTTACGCCGGAGTAGAATCGGTCCATGACAATCATGTGGCGTAAATCTGCAACACCAGCGCCCTTTATGAGATCAACAACTACATTGCCTGTTGCACCGAGTATATCAACAAAATTTCGTCACGCTTTTTACCAGTATAAATTTCAGCATTACAGATGTAGCCAGTATTTGAATCGCACAGCAGAAATGATTTGTCTCCCCATTTGACTGGCTTTAGTTTGATGTATTGTTTGATCGCTAGTCGGTTCTTCAACGGAATCATTCCTTCGTCTAAACTGAGATGCCGTCCGACATTATAATGTTCACGAAACTTAGGTAAAATAATATCTAGCATCGGTCTAATCTTGTAGATTTTGTCAGTCTTATCTGAATCTGGGTCCGTCTCATCAACCAAATAAAGAAAAGATCAAAGTGCAAGGAACCTGTCACGCTCCATTACTTCCCAAAATCCAGGTGTACTCGCGACAAAGTTTTTTCCAGGGCCTTTCCAGTAATGTTCATAGCGAGGTTTTATAACACTAGTTTCCATCTGCAATCTCAGTCCTAGAAATGCTTTCATCTCTTTCGTGTCAACAGCTTTGTGAGACTTCGCATAATAAGCATTTGGTTTATTCAATTTTGTTTGTTGTGCACGTAAATTCGTTTGTTGACACAACATATGCCAGAAGTCTTCATTGAGAAAAATGTTTAGATAATCAATAGGTGTACTGTTATTATTTATATTATCTGGGATATTTTTAGGTCCCATTTCACCACCTAAAAAGTTTGTATTTACAGGGGTAAAAGTTGACTCCAGCCCTCTCCAAGAGGGTTAGTTTCTTTGCGTCCACGTTTACGTTTACGTGGTGGGGTGTTGTCTTCAGCAGCCCCATCAATATGATCTTCATCCTCGTCACTACTTTTGTTTCCGCCACGGACATTTACAACAGATTCATTATCCGACTCAGAACTCAATTCTTCTTCGGGATAATCCGACTCTATGTCATTTTTCTTCAGAGTCAGACAGAACTGAATCAACGACATGTTGTAGAGTAAAACGTCGAGAATCCCTACTCGCCATTATTTCGACAAAAATCGTTCCAAAGTACTGAAATCGATGAATGTTTACATATTTCTCTGAGCAGAAACCGGAACTGATGTATTTTAGTCAAACGGGTGCTGATTGGTTACCTCGTAATCACTTATTTATAAATAGACCCACGTGTAGACTGGCCATGTGCTCAAACCCCGATATCTCGGTGTTACGGGATATAGACAAATGACCTCTAACGGGTTCAAAGGGTTAAAGTGGTAATATTCAACATTTCCCTTAAATTTTTTAAGATTCAAAATCATTCTGTATTCACCATTCTTTTTAGGCCTTATAAATATAGGCGATAAATGTTGCTCCTCTTCAGGTTCAACAATTTTAATAACTGACAAACAAATGTAATAATTTTTCAATTTCATTTGAGATTACTTCTTATTTAAAACAGATGTTACATTAAACATATTCTGCTTTGGTTCCAAATCATTTTGAAATATCTAACACAAATTCATCAGAAGTTATTTTTCCCCACTCATTGGGAATTTTTTTCAATACACCTGCTTTGAAGTTACAACTTATTTAATTAGATCTGATTAATTCTTTTCTTTCTGTTGGTTTTGATAATTTCCCTGGAAGTTTTTGAGTATCTAGGAATTCTATATCCTAGGCCTCTGCCTCGTCCACGAGTTAGACCACAAAAAGAACTTCTGCCACCTCTGTGGCCTCTACCACGATAGGGACCTTGTCCCCTTCCATATCTCGTTTGGTTTCCTATTTTCGAACAATCCTCAATGTCCTTTGCTGTTTTTGTATGAACCACTGTGTGACCATAGATGTAATCTTTGGATATTCCACTTTTAATCTGGATGAATATGCCTGCCCTGCATATTTTGATTCCTCATCACAATTCCAACAAGAACATACGTTCAACTCATGAAATGAGCAATGGCCCCGGTCCCACTTGTGTTCATGGTGTTTTCCTAACTCTGTAAGAATTTGCCTTGTTGAACCTATCCCAGCTTCAAGAAGAGCGCATTTTTTTTTACACGAGCCTGGGTTACAAATAAGTCTCTTACACAGCCAATATTGTTCTTTTGGTTACCATTGGCGCACTCTCAGTTGACTGCATGAGCCTCTGGGAACAGCGTTTGGTGTTTTCTCTTGAAGGCTTCTGAAGAAAAACTTTGACTGCATGAGCCTCTGGGAACAGCGTTTGGTGTTTTCTCTTGAAGGCTTCTGAAGAAAAACTTTAATTTCATATGCTCTTTTGAAACCTTGGTGTATGCCGTGTTTACATACATGGCAGATGATACCTCTGTGGGAAATGATTTGGAGAAAGCATTTCCCGAAAAAGTATCGACATCCTGTCAGTTGACTTTATTATTCATTCCGTCTTCCTTTGCTTTTTGAAATGTATTTTCAGCTGCTATTTCTTCCGCTGCCTTCAATGTCCCACCATATAAACCTTCCTCAATCACTACATCAATCCTACATTATTTGGCATAGGTGCTGAAAGTAGAGAAGCCCACTGTTTATATAATTCCATATAGTAAATGTGATTTTTTTTTGGAAAAAACCCTTTGGTTTGCCTGTTTCCAAGAACCTATTTCTTAATGATTTTATTATCTGCATACGACGGGAGGATTCCAACAATCTGTTATCGAATGCAATTTGACTGTCCTGGCACCCATTACAACTCCACTCCACAATTAAGCCACATCCAAGTCATTTTCTTTGAACTTTTGTTCGTTCCAATAGACCTGAATATGTAAGGAATACAATAAAGGTTTGGAAAAGATTCATAAAAAATTTTGGCTTTGGAAATCAGGCAAGCAAAATTATGCTTACTTAAGGGCCACAACCCCAGAATTCAATCTTAGTTGGTGTTGACTCATTGGCATGAAAAAGATATGTCAAAAAACTGTGCTCATCATAGAGATCGGAACAGCAAAATTCCACCAATTAACCCTCTCATGAACACAGCCACTAAGCTCTGGCTGGTCTTCGACTAACAGACAATTCCAAGATGGCTGCCCTTTTTTAGTATGTCTGATAAAAAAACACCGACCACTCGAACACAATTGAAAATTTACTATAACAAATCTCCATATGCCATGTACAAGCGACCATGTCCTCACACTAAAATTTTTGAATCACCTCGCTTTAATTTCACCTTTCACAGTGAATTGGGAAAGCCGTTTCTGTTTGCTCGTATGGTACAGCAAGAATAAGTTTTCTCATTCATAAGATCGAGCTGTAATTGTGGGCTTTTTAAAAAATTGTCAAAATAAATCTGTCTGTAAGATCCATGCATCGCTTTTTTTAATTTCATCACCACTTTGTGGCCAAGGCCGGTCTCAACTGAGATTGGTTTCATGGGCATGTATTGTATAAAGCCTAGTCGACCTTTGAATTTAACCATAGTTTCATTGACACTGACTTCTTTACCAGGAAAAAAATTATCTAAAAATGTTTTTTCAAGGTGATCTACATGTAGCAATGGACGAATTTTATAAAGTTTATCGTAATTCTTGTCACCTTTTTCCGACTGAGATAAACTGTCATCCACATAAAGATAACGAAGAATAGATTAATGTCGGTTACGTGACGTTGTCTTTTTTATAAATTCATTGCCTAGACAATCATCCATACTCCAGTAATTATTAATTTCTGGCAAGTTATTTATTCCCATCAATATACAGTTATCCCAATGAAAGTTTCGATGTCTTCTACCTCTATCGGCTTCCATGACGGATCTGGATCTGTTTGCTGTCGAAGACGGGTATATTTATAACTTTCATCTTCTATTTGAATTATAAAAAATTTGTTTCAAAATAAGTTGAAAAACCAGAGGGGTTCAGCATCTACATTTAATTCATTTGTTGGCCCATACTCGCATGTCTTCTCAAATTCATACGGAATTACTGGCTCGAAATCACCCTCTTCCCAAACCAAGTCATCGATCGTCCCGAAAACGTCATTTGTTTCGCCAAAATCGTCGCCACATCAGATTCCATATTCAAACTATTTTCCCACAATGATTTAAGCTCCTCAAATTTCTTCTCCTGCTCCTTAAATTTCTTCTCTCGCTCCTCTAATTTCTTCTCTCGCTCTTTAAATTCATTTTCATTTTCTTCTTTCAGTTCTAGTTATTGCTTAAATTTTTCCACATTTTCGTCTTTCAGCTCTAGTTGTTGTTTAAATTTCTCCTCTCGCTTCTTAAATTTCTCCTCGTTTTCTTCTTTTAGCTTGAGTTGTTGTTTAAATTTCTCCTCTCGCTTCTTAAATTTCTCCTCGTTTTCTTCTTTTAGCTTGAGTTGTTGTTTAAATTTCTCCTCTCGCTTCTTAAATTCCTCCTCGTTTTCTTCTTTTAGCTTGAGTTGTTGTTTAAATTCCTTCTCATTCAGCTCGAGTTGTTGCTTAAGTTCCCGCTCCACTTCAGTTTTCTCTTCTTCTATCTGCTGGAGCTTGTCTTAGTATAATTTCTTAGCTTCTTCAAACATTGTATTTCTATAATGGTCTTCGTTATTGCTTCTTTTTGTTTTCAGCAGAAGACTTAAAATACCACGAAAACTTAAAATAATACCACGAAAACTTAAAATACTCTGAACAATTCGACTACAATATGATAGCGTAGGTGACCTAGATTAGAGAGTCCTAGAAATAGAAAATGTCGAAGTCTTCTTACCTGATGTACAATCAATTCCAACCCTGCGTCGGGATTGGTAATATCTTTCCTTTTCGCTTATCAAAAATGTCGCCTTTTCCTTAGACGCCATGGTTAAACGAAAAGGAATTTCCTCTTATGATGTGATTATCCAAGTCTACTTATCTTGTAGAATTTCCAAGAAAACTCATCATTTTTTGACTGGATCTCTTGTTCTGAAATGAACAATAAAATGGGATAAATAAAAAAAAGCCTTTGAACTTGCATGCTATCTTCCCACAATGATTTAAGCTCCTCAAATTTCTTCTCGTGCTCCTTAAATTTCTTCTATCGCTCCTCTAATTTCTTCTCTCGCTCTTTAAATTCCTTTTCATTTTCTTCTTTCAGTTCTAGTTATTGCTTAAATTTTTCCTCATTTTCGTCTTTCAGCTCTAGTTGTTGTTTAAATTTCTCCTCTCGCTCCTTAAATTTCTCCTCGTTTTCTTCTTTTAGCTTGAGTTGTTGTTTAAATTTCTCCTCTCGCTCCTTAAATTTCTCCTCGTTTTCTTCTTTTAGCTTGAGTTGTTGTTTAAATTTTTCCTCTCGCTCCTTAAATTTCTCCTCGTTTTCTTCTTTTAGCTTGAGTTGTTGTTTAAATTTCTCCTCTCGCTCCTTAAATTTCTCCTCGTTTTCTTCTTTCAGCTCTAGTTGTTGTTTAAATTTCTCCTCTCGCTTCTTAAATTTCTCCTCGTTTTCTTCTTTTAGCTCTAGTTGTTGTTTAAATTTCTCCTCTCGCTTCTTAAATTCCTCCTCGTTTTCTTCTTTTAGCTTGAGTTGTTGTTTAAATTCCGTCTCATTCAGCTCGAGTTGTTGCTTAAGTTCCCGCTCCACTTCAGTTTTCTCTTCTTCTATCTGCTGGAGCTTGTCTTAGTATAATTTCTTAGCTTCTTCAAACATTGTATTTCTATAATGGTCTTCGTTATTGCTTCTTTTTGTTTTCAGCAGAAGACTTAAAATACCACGAAAACTTAAAATAATACCACGAAAACTTAAAATACTCTTCATCATAATGAATGAACAATTCGAATTCAATATGATAGCGTAGGCGACCTAGATTAGAGAGTCCTAGAAATAGAAAATGTCGAAGTCTTCTTACCTGATGTACAATCAATTCCAACCCTGCGTCGGGATTGGTAATATTTTTCCTTTTCGCTTATCAAAAATGTCGCCTTTTCCTTAGACGCCATGGTTAAACAAAAAGGAATTTCCTCTTATGATGTGATTATCCAAGTCTACTTATCTTGTAGAATTTCCAAGAAAACTCATCATTTTTTGACGTTTCCATTGATACCAGACCAACTACAGTCTATAGCCGAAAATTGGCCACTGGTAGTTTGGACTTGCAATTAGCATTGTTTATGTCAAATTTGATGAAGATTGATGCAGGCATAACTGAGTAAATTTGACTTTCATTGTCATCAGCACCATTTATTGCCATGCCTTTGGGCCAAGTTTGGAACATAAAATTGTCTTAGTATAATTTCTTAGCTTCCTCAAACATTGTATTTCTATAATGGTCTTCGTTATTGCTTCTTTTTGTTTTCAGCAGAAGACTTAAAATACCACGAAAACTTAAAATAATACCACGAAAACTTAAAATACTCTTCATCATGAATGAACAATTCGACTACAATATGATAGCGTAGGTGACCTAGATTAGAGAGTCCTAGAAATAGAAAATGTCGAAGTCTTCTTACCTGATGTACAATCAATTCCAACCCTGCGTCGGGATTGGTAATATCTTTCCTTTTCGCTTATCAAAAATGTCGCCTTTTCCTTAGACGCCATGGTTAAACGAAAAGGAATTTCCTCTTATGATGTGATTATCCAAGTCTACTTATCTTGTAGAATTTCCAAGAAAACTCATCTTTTTTTGACGTTTCCATTGATACCAGACCAACTACAGTCTATAGCCGAAAATTGGCCACTGGTAGTTTGGACTTGCAATTAGCATTGTTTATGTCAAATTTGATGAAAATTGATGCAGGCATAACTGAGTAAATTTGACTTTTATTGTCATCAGCACCATTTATTGTCATGCCTTTGGGCCAAGTTTGGAACATAAAATTGGTACTATATTGGTGATTAAAATGTAGTTTTCCACCCCAAATAAAAAAACATGTCACATCTTATCAACAAAAATGACAATGCTACCTTTAAATTGTGCATTTTAGAAAGACTCAACGTCCTTAATATGTTTTGTACACTTTTTACTTCGACACCACAGGTATAAGATTTTAAGGCCTGTAATTCATTAAAAAATTTAGTTATCTTTTCATTAGAGAACGATATAAATGTTAAAGAAAGGTTAAGTTTATAGCCAAATTAAATAATTGATCTTTTGACTTTTATTTCATCTCTTCTCTTCTGTGTTGTTCTATTATCAGGAAGAATATATAAATCAATGTCATATTATGTATGTTATGTATTTTATATACTCTATAACCTTTTCCTGTACTTTACTTGGTATTATTTATAATCCATTGCCATGGAAATCTATTATTTCTATGAATGTATATATATGTGTGGTAAAAGTTAATTTTTTTGATACATTACTTAAATAATATTAAAATATCTAAAGATGCCTATAGATGGCAGGCAGCTAGCGTCTATGATTTAATGTATGTATGGCTATGTGTATATATGTATGTATGTATATCAATGTACATGTATATATAGAGAATCTCCTACAAGTCTTTTTTATTATCAAAAAAGATGAGTAGGAGATTTTTTTTATCATCTAATTCTTTCTTATATGCATAAATAATGAATGAAATGAGGTTTAACGTCCTACGCTTCTGCACTTAACCTGGGCTAATTGAAGATGGGTATATGCATAAATAAATAAATATAATTCTTTACTATGGATATCACTTTACTGAACATGATAACATTACGGTGTAGTGATACATCATTTTGTGACAGCAATTCAACTATTGCAAAGTCAGTGTCTCCATCAAGGTCAATTAAATACAACTAGTTCATTTTTAATAAAAAAAAAAAAAAGTTACTTTTAATAAAAAAAAAGAAGTTACTTTTAATAAAAATTAAATGAACTGTTCTTTGAAAATAAAAAAAATCATGTAAAGCGATATCTCCTAAGGCAGTAGATTATGAAATATATCACACAAGTGATATTTATTGTAGATTGTAAACATGTATGTACTGGTGTGTGCATGTGTGTATTTGTGTATATATATATTTTTTTTATGAATTTATCTACGATAAACAAAGAAGTACTTGTACTTTATCTACTTTAATATATACAACTTTTAAACTGTAAAAATCCTGTGAATTATGTATTTTGTATATTTTGTGAATAAAAATACTAGAAAAAGAAATAAAAATGTGTGGATATTGGATAGCAAGGGTCATTTTTGATCATTAGATAAAGAGCTCATATTTCTCGCTATAATAGTTAAAAACTACATAATATAAAGGGAATATGCTGAAAACAATTTCAGTCAAATTGCTTCACTCTGGACCAATATATATATTAGCAATTTAATTTTTGGCTAGCCTTGAACGTCATAATTACCATTTGTATCATTATCCATTTTTACGTAAAATCATCTGTCATAAAAAGTATTCAAATTCACTAAATATCACAGGCTAATGATGGCATCCGGAGTTGATTATGGTCTTGATAAGCTAATTAATATTTAATCAATAATTCAGATAATATTTCAGATATTACAAAATGAAATAAAATGAAATGAAGTTGAACGTCCTGCTTATCTCCTCCGTACTGGGCTAATGAAGACGGGGGTGGGGGTATCTAAAGACAGAATTGTGATAGGCAGATTTAGCTATTACATAATGCATGTTTAAGTAAAGTGGTGGGGTTGCGATTGTCTGTCAGTATTGAGTCAAGTGGGGCGATTTTGATTCCCCGCTAGGTTATTGCGATGGACGGTTTGATGTAATGTCCAAATCAACTAGTTTGTGTCGAGTGTACGTTAAACCCCACCTCTCTCTCTCTACTAACATTTAACTGTGGCCTTTCATATGGGTCCTTCTCAGATAAGTTGTAATATTTTGATTTTGTTATGGGGAAAAAAGTGACGTCACAGTGATTAAATGCATTCCATGATAATTAGCTGGGTTGTGTATTCATTAACACCTGACTTATATCTTTCCTTTTCGCTCATCAAATGTTTCTTTTTCCTTCGACACCATGGTTAAATAAAAATATCACGTGTCCAGAGGAATTTACTCTATGACACGATTATCCAGGTCTACTTATCTTGTAGAATTTCCATTTTGGCGTTTCCATCTATGGATACCAGACCAACTACAGTCCATAGCCGAAAATTGGCCAGTGGCAGTTTTGGACTTGCAATTAGCATTGTTTATGTCAAATTTGATGAAAATCGATGCAGGCATAACTGAGTAAATTTGACTTAAGGGGATTAAGGAATCAGCCAGGCTTTATTTAGTACCGGGTACACACCCCGGCTGTACATGAGTAATTGAGGAATAACCATTCGGAAACTACATTCGGTCACTAGTGCCTGAGGGGAGTAAATGTGTTGTCGATAATTGGCAAATTCCTTTTTACGAAAGGTCTATATTTGAGTGAAGATAGCTGAATTAATTTCAATCAGATTGTTGTGAACTCCCCGTAAAGTGCATATAGTAACCATTGGGTATGAGTACAGAAATTTTCCCCAGGTGCCCTTTAAGGTATTTTGATTTTTTTTTAGCTATAATTAAACAAAGTATTTACAAAAACAAGAAATGTTTTACATCACACCAACAATAACAATTCCAGTTACAAACGTTGTGGAGTAAATCTACATTTAGTCATTGTATGTATGACATCATGCCATCTTCCGACATGCTATGCTAATATAGATTTAAAATAGTTGGAGTAGTATATACTGTAACCCAGGTATCATTTAATCTTGTGTATTTAGCACTGATTTCTTTCATATTCATTCAATATCAAATCTTTGTTTAAAAATTCGTAAAAATCATTTAAAATTACAAAAATTCATTTAATTTGTACCTGTGTCCAGTTTAAAGCTGACTGATTAATTTTGATAATGACTGATCAGTTTACAAGTATTTAATTTCCTGACCACGTCAATAATCAATGGGATTGTTTATATTGTAACAGTGATCAAGAAATTAAACACGTGTAAATTGAACACCCATTATCAACAGTGAATGGTCAGCTTAAAACTGATTTTTACGAATTTCTAAAAACAAGTTTGATATTGAATGAATGTGAAGGAAATTAGTGCTAGATGCACAACATTAAAATAAACTCGGGTTACAGTGATAGCGCTAAGGTATATTAAGTAATATAACTTTAAGGTACCTATGGTGATATAGCTTTAAAGTAGTTGGGGTAATATAGCTTTAAATTACTCAGACATGTCGATGATAGCCCTGCTTGCCTCTGCGGTCAGAAGATACCAAACACAAGTTACCTGTATGCCACTTTTATTTAACATAATCATAAAACAATCAGTTGTCTGTTGTGAGGGTCAACGAAAGTCCTGAGATGAACACACTTTTTGTCCAAGAAGTCCAACAATTTATTCTCTTATCAAAAATATTGAAATCTCCATAAAAAACTCTTAAGTTATCTCAAATCCCTGAACACTGTACAATTATCTAATATAAGTCTCTATATTATGTATCATTATAGGCTTTATATTTATGTAATTATGTAATAATGTCTGTATGTATGTAATGTGTATATGTATCTAAATCAGCGAGAGGGTATTACACATAGGCATAGCCTGTTCCCTAATCCAAATTCAGGTTTAATGAATAAAAATATTGTTTAAAAAAGGAAAATTAAGTGTAGTAATATAGATTTAAAGTAATAGAGGCTTATTTTTTTTTAAATACTACATATTTAAAAAAAAAAACAAGCTTGATGGATAACTACTTCTGAATTTTATTAACATGCTACGTTACAATACACATACAGGTATCATTATCAAGCAAATTATGATTAATTAACAAAAATGTGTTGCAATATATATAGATGTTAATAAAATTCAGAAGGAGTATATTCATACAAGTGTGCTCATTTTTTAGTGAAATCTATTTCTAAATGTCTTGTAAGGATTACTACATGTACATATAAATCTAACATCCGAGAATTGAGGGGGTATTTTGGAAAAGAGCCAAAGACAAAATTAGAAATTTTTACTGAATAAAGTGAATTTCACAAGAAATATAATTTTTGTGGACTATTCGGGTTTGAGAGATCCGGTGCCATATCATGTATACAACCTTCTACCGGAAACGAATTCTTTCTCCGTGACGTAATATTATACGGAAGCTAGCATTATCCTGCACTTCACTGAAGACTTGTTTAGGATGCCTATTTACTTGACTTGTAGATTAGACAGATCAGTAATCATGTGAAGTCTAGAGCTGTTTACTTGTATTCGTTGAAGAGACAGATCGATCAGTAATCCTGTGTTACAACATTTTCACAAATAGACAACAGAAGTTGTTAACAAAAACATGGTGAGACGATTTTGAATTTCTGTCTACACTATGTTATTTTATAAACGAATTTCTTCGATTATTATATTCAACCCTGGTTATTGTTGTGATTTTGCACTGTATGATACAGGTGTCTGTCAGGATAACCGGGACTACTTCCACCTGACCACGGACAGTCCTGCCATGACCGCCCCCCCCCCCCATCGCCGTTCCTGTCGGAAAAAAATCGCTGGTTAGCTAGCCGAGATCAAATTGGCCTGCAATAAGAAATCCTGCAATAAGACCCCTCGGCCTGCAATTAGGGACAATCAACTCAGCCTGCAATAAGAAATTCGCTGGATGACCATGACTTCAGTGAAACCACGTGCTCGGTATGAGCTAATCCAAGCCTTCGATAAATAAAGTAGTCTATTTTTAGTAACCTATTTCTTCGCTCAAAATAAAAATGCTTTTATCTCTTCTAAAGTATTTAATCATGAATGTGCCAGAAAATAACAAGTATATTTAAAGAGCCATAGAAACCTACTTTCCGGTGATGTATGTCACAATATCTGGAATTTCGTATTAAGACACGTATTTTTACATTAAACACTCGCCCCACCCCCACCACTATCTTTAATTCAGCAAGTGAAGGCTACGCAACTTGTATCAATTTTAATTTAAAAAGTATATATGCATTCCGTCGAAAGTATAATAAATACAATTCAAGAGAGAATTAACTTTACTTTTCAGTATAGATCTACAGAATTTTGGATTAAAAATTACCCCCCCCCCCCTCACACACACACTTTTCGCTTTTCAAGAAGTCAATATAAATGTGCCAGAAAATTATTTATAGACTTCAAAAAAGCAGTGAACGTGCTTTCTACTAATATGTAGCATGATATCTGGAATTTCGTAATAAGACCCGTAATTAGACATTGAATAGGCCCGGCCATCATTTAATAGATTTGCGTACCGTTCGTCTTTGATCACCTCTGAATGTAAGTAAATATGAATGTGCCAGAAAATTATTTATATATTTGAAAAGAACAATGAATGTGCTTTTCATGATATGTAACATGATATCTGGAATTTCGTATTAAGACCCGTATTTTTACTTAAACCCCCACCCCTATCATTTAATAGATTTTTGTACCGTTCGTCTTTGATCAAATCTGAAGTTAAGAACATATGAATGTGCCAGAAAATTATTTATATATTTCAAAAGAGCAATGAATGTGCTTTTCAGTGATATGTAACATGAAATCTGGAATTTCGTACTAAGACCCGTATTTTGGCATTAAATACCCCCTCCCCTTCACAATCATAGTAATAGAGCTTAATATCACCACACTTTGATCGCTTTTTAAGGTAAGTAAATCTTAATGTGCCAGAAAATTATTTACATATTTGAAAAGAACAATCAACAAGCTTTTCGCTGATATGTAACATTATATCTGGAATTTCGTACTAAGAACCGTATTTTGGCATTGAATACCCCTCCCCTTCATTATCATATAAATAGAGTTTAATACCACCAAAATTTGATCGCTCTTTAAGGTAAGTAAATCTTTATGTGCCAGAAAATTATTTAAATATTTGAAGAGAACATTCCGCAAGCTTTTCGCTGATATGTAACATTATATCTTGAATTTCGTACTGATACCCTTATTTCGGCATTGAATACCCCCACCCCTTCATTATAAATAGGGTTTTTACCACACAACTTGGATCGCTTTTTAAGGTAAGTAAATATGAATGTGCCATAACATTACTGACATATTTGAAGAGGGTAATAAACAGGCTTTTCAGTGATATGTAACATTATATTTGGAATTTGGTACTAAGAACCGTATTTTGGCATTAAATACCCCCTCCCTCCTTCATAATCATAGTAATAGAGCTTAATATCACCAAACTTTGATCGCTTTTTAAGGTAAGTAACTATTATTTACATATTTGAAGGGAACAATCAACAAGCTTTTCAGTGATATGTAACATTATATCTGGAAATTCGTACTAAGACTCGTATTTTGGCATTGAATACCCCACCCCCTTCATTATCATAGTAATAGATTTTAGTACCACCAAACATTTATCGCTTTTTAAGGTAAGTAAATACGAATGTGCCAGAAAATTATTTACATATTTGATAAGAACATCTAACAAGCTTTTCGCTGATATGTAACATTATATGTGGAATTTCGTACTAAGACCTGTATTGTGGCATTGACACCCCCCCTTCAATATCATAGTAATAGAGCTTAATACAACACTATTTTGATCGCTATTTAAGGTAAGTAAATATGAATGTGCCATAAAATTATTTACATATTTGAAGGGAGTAATCAACAAGCTTTTCAGTGATATGTAACATTATATCTGGAATTTCGTACTAAGACTCGTATTTTGGCATTGAATACCACCCCCCCTTCATTATCATAGTAATAGAGTTTAATAACACACAACTTTGATCGATTTATAAGATAAGTAAATATGAATGTGCCATAAAATTACTGACATATTTAAAGAGGTTAATAAACAAGCTTTTCTGTGATATGTAACATTATATCTGGAATTTCGTACTAAGAACCGTATTTTGGCATTGAATACCCCCCCCCCCTCTTCATTATCATAGTAATGGAGTAAAATACCACACTACTTTGATCGCTATTTAAGGTAAGTAAATATGAATGTGCCATAAAATTATTTACATATTTGAAGGGAGTAATCAACAAGCTTTTCAGTGATATGTAAAATTATATCTGGAATTTCGTACTAAGACCCGTATTTTGGCATTGAATACCACCCCTCCCCCTTCATTATCATAGTAATAGAGTTTAATACCACACAACTTTGATCGATTTATAAGATAAGTAAATATGAATGTGCCATAAAATTACTGACATATTTGAAGAGGGTAATAAACAGGCTTTTCGGTGATATGGAACATTATATCTGGAATTTCGTACTAAGAACCGTATTTTGGCATTGAATACCCCCTTCATAATCATAGTGTTAGAGATTAATATCACCAAACTTTGATCGCTATTTAAGGTAAGTAAATATGAATGTGCCATAAAATTATTTACATATTTGAAGGGAGTAATCAACAAGCTTTTCAGTGATATGTAACATTATATCTTGAATTTCGTACTAAGACCCGTATTTTGGCATTGAATACCACCCCCCCCCCCCACCTTCATTATCATAGTAATAGAGTCTAATACCACACAACTTTGATCGATTTATAAGATAAGTAAATATGAATGTGCCATAAAATTATTTACATATTTGATAAGAACATCTAACAAGCTTTTCGCTGATATGTAACATTATATGTGGAATTTCGTACTAAGACCTGTATTGTGGCATTGACACCCCCCCCTTCAATATCATAGTAATAGAGCTTAATACAACACTATTTTGATCGCTATTTAAGGTAAGTAAATATGAATGTGCCATAAAATTATTTACATATTTGAAGGGAGTAATCAACAAGCTTTTCAGTGATATGTAACATTATATCTGGAATTTCGTACTAAGACTCGTATTTTGGCATTGAATACCCCCCCCCCCTTCATTATCATAGTAATAGAGTTTAATACCACACAACTTTGATCGATTTATAAGATAAGTAAATATGAATGTGCCATAAAATTACTGACATATTTGAAGAGGTTAATAAACAAGCTTTTCTGTGATATGTAACATTATATCTGGAATTTCGTACTAAGAACCGTATTTTGGCATTGAATACCCCCCCCCCTCTTCATTATCATAGTAATGGAGTTAAATACCACACTACTTTGATCGCTATTTAAGGTAAGTAAATATGAATGTGCCATAAAATTATTTACATATTTGAAGGGAGTAATCAACAAGCTTTTCAGTGATATGTAACATTATATCTGGAATTTCGTACTAAGACCCGTATTTTGGCATTGAATACCCCCCCCCCCTTCATTATCATAGTAATAGAGTTTAATACCACACAACTTTGATCGATTTATAAGATAAGTAAATATGAATGTGCCATAAAATTACTGACATATTTGAAGAGGTTAATAAACAAGCTTTTCTTTGATATGTAACATTATATCTGGAATTTCATACTAAGAACCGTATTTTGGCATTGAATACCCCCCCCCCCCCCCTCTTCATTATCATAGTAATGAAGTTAAATACCACACTACTTTGATCGCTATTTAAGGTAAGTAAATATGAATGTGCCATTAAATTATTTACATATTTGAAGGGAGTAATCAACAAGCTTTTCAGTGATATGTAACATTATATCTGGAATTTCGTACTAAGACCCGTATTTTGGCATTGAATACCACCCCCCCCCCTTCATTATCATAGTAATAGAGTTTAATACCACACAACTTTGATCGATTTATAAGATAAGTAAATATGAATGTGCCATAAAATTACTGACATATTTGAAGAGGTTAATAAACAAGCTTTTCTGTGATATGTAACATTATATCTGGAATTTCGTACTAAGAACCGTATTTTGGCATTGAATACCCCCCCCCTTCATTATCATAGTAATGGAGTTAAATACCACACTACTTTGATCGCTATTTAAGGTAAGTAAATATGAATGTGCCATAAAATTATTTACATATTTGAAGGGAGTAATCAACAAGCTTTTCAGTGATATGTAACATTATATCTGGAATTTCGTACTAAGACCCGTATTTTAGCATTGAATACCCCCCCCCTTCATTATCATAGTAATAGAGTTTAATACCACACAACTTTGATCGATTTATAAGATAAGTAAATATGAATGTGC